>MNCI01005835.1:258537-281374 GCA_015680685.1 Gnetum montanum
GCTTACACAAATTGGAGACTCTGGAGTACGTTTGATATTTATTGTTGAATAATTCGAGCATCGTACTCCACCTCCTGATGGTTTCCGGTTCTAAGGACCGATACCAGCTCTCTGCTTCTTTAGTGAGTGTCCTAGGGAACAACTTGAGTTTTTGCCACTCATTATCTATGTTCTGCAAGGCACAAGCATCGTGGAATGCCTGTGAATGATGCTGAGGATCAGCGTTGTATCCCCCTTCAAAATGTGGGATATTATTTATGTCCAAACGCTTGATCCTACTATCCTTTAAATGCCTTGTGGGAATCCTAACTGCCTCTCTAATATCAAGCATGCTTCGGGTTGCGAATAGGGGTTCGTCATGATCATCTCTTTCATGACGTCTGTGATGTCTACGTGGTGGTTCCCTACTCTCCCTACGTCCTTGCCCTTGTCCTAACTCCTCTCGACCTTCCTGTCGAGGCATTTCATCTCTTTTACCCTTACTCTCCGCGTTATGCTCATGGTGGTTGCGCCCAGATGTGGAAGGAGAGGGTGAATGATGAGATGAAGGAGAAGAAGAAGGGGATCCATCACCATGGTGATGTTTCTTGCCTTCTCTTCGGCTGCTTCGGCCCCGATCGTTGTGACGATCAACGAGTCCGTCATTAGTGTGAGTAGTTGTTCCTGCCGTGAACAGCTGGTGCTCATGGGGATCAGAGCCTGGAATATGTATCGTTGATCTAAGGCCCTGATGCCTAACCTCTTCACTAGAGTGAGGAGGAGGAACATCATTTTCTAAGAAACCAATCGTGAGGGGTTCCTCTTCTCCTATTTCACTAATGACGTGGGGAACCTTGCCCTTCAATAGTGAATGTTGGCTCTCCTGCCTCTCATCCTGAATACGTTGGGCATCTGTGGGACGATAATCCCTTATGCGATATATTCCAGCAACGTATTCAGCGAATAAGTCCTGCATGCCAATCTGTGCCAATTCACGGACAAGCATGTTCGGAACGGATCGATCTGGTGGTAAAACTATATTACCAACCAAATCTCTCCAGTGCAACTGTTCGTCCTAATGGAGGGTAAAAGTGTAATCAGGGATATACTCATCGGGATGAGTATAAGTTATCGAATACTATTTAGGACTTGGCTGATATGGGTTATGCGTATGATTCTAACTTTCTCCTGTATTGTCCTTAGGTAAGTTGATTGCATGAGAAGAAGCCATTTCTAATGGTGTGCTAGCTTTCACCGTTATTTATGTTCTTGATTAACTGATTAACCCTAAGGTTCGTTTTAAGCTCACAACAATGTGAGTGATATCCCTTATGTTTAATTGACGAAAAAAAACACTTAGTCCCCGGCAACGGCGCCAATGATGAGTGGCGAGGTACTCCTACACTCAACCATACGAATACGAGCATGCACGCGCGATCCGGTCGAACTCCGTAGACTAAATGCCTTAACACCACAAGAAACACTTGGGGTTAATCGTTCGTTGTCTTCCCAGGCTTGCTTGTAAGTGTCACGGTGTATGGTTAAGCAAGTCTGAGGTACGTGATTTTTTTGGTATTTTTTGGTTTATCTTCTATGCTATCGGAGGAAAGGGTTGAGAAACTAACTAACTCTAACTAATGATCTAAGTCTAAATTAACTAGCGTCAGCATCCGTTCCCACTTACCAAACACACACTGAACTATGCAACTGTGGCTTACCAAACGCTAATCGTTACTGGGATCACCACACGTAACGCAAGTGCTCGAAGTGGTCGTACTGAGGCACCTATTTAGCTTAAGTGTGATAAGCAGCCGATTCCTTAGCTAGTCGTACACACCCGTGGGTGCTCGTAACTAAGTTGTACTTATCACACGTTCTAGCCTAGCAATGAGTAGCCGATTCCTTGACTAGCCGTACACGTCCGTAGACGCTCGTAATCAAGTCGTACTTGTGCGCACTAGGAAAGCAGTAAATAAACAACAATAAAACCATGTACTGCAAGGTTTATCCAATCAAGTTCGTCTTTATTGCCGTACACAACTTGGGTTCAGGTTACAAGCTGCTTGAATAAAGAGCCGTTCACTTTAGGATTCCTATTGCGGGCACATGGGAAAAATTCTAACTCTGGAGTGATCAATCTGCCAGAGCTTCGCTACTTCTAGCCAGGATTTGGAAATGAAGGGAGTGCCGCCTCTTATTTATAGATATGGCAGTGGACCGCGATATCGCAGGGGAAGACGCGATATCGCATGGGATGCGATATCGCGGCACATGCAGGTTGCGTCTCATCAATTAGTGTTCTTTTATCACATAAAACAACATTAGTTGTCTTGATTATGACTATCTTACCTCAATTCTATTTATTATATCTTTTATCAATTTCAAGTTGAAGAGGTTCTCATTTATCAAGTCAAAGACGTAGGAGCTTGGGCATGACCACTTGAAAAGATTAAGCATTTGTTCATCTACATAAATTACATTCTATATTTGGTAGTGAATAGGTTAGGTTTGGCACACATGAGGCTATTGTCATCATTTTATTATGTTTTTACAATTTGCTACAAACTTTTCTCTCGCCCCATGCACCTATTCATGGATGCCAAGCTGTTTCACTTGTTAAATTTTTCTTGACATCTTTTCAATTTTAGTTAGCAATGCTTTATTTATACATAATTATGTATTTTCTATAAGCAATATCTTTCTAGCCCAAGCCTAGTTGGTTGGGTGTTACACTTATGTTGACTATGCTTTTATGATTGAAGTTATGTGTATAGCTATGTCATCTTTAATGACCTTTTACTTTTTAATATATTCTAAGATTTTTTTTTCTTTTTTTTTCTTTTTATTTTATTTTATTTTAATAATTTTGCCATGTTTTAATATTTTTACATTTTTAATGTTTTCTAAATATTTTTGTATTTTTTTCGCATTTTTGGATTTTACCTTTAATTTTAGCATATGGCACTAACCTTCTATTAGAGTTTTGAGTTAGTCATTGGCACATGGGGTACTATATTGGTTTTGGTACATTTTGTTTGGATAATTTGCGTTTTGGGAAAATTTATATTTTTTGTATTGTTATAATTTTTTTAAATTTTTTCTTTTACTTATGTTTTAGAGGATCTCATTTTAGCCTTTTTGTTGGTTATACTTTTGACCTTAGACCTTTGATGAATGATTGGGTATTCCAACACTCAACCATACAAGTCATGACTATTGACATGTGACCTGATTGTAATCCATGGATGGCCAATGTAAGTATATTAGTGGTTGATGTTTAGTTTGTGATCTTTATCTTCTCACGTAGAGTTAGTGAAGTTTAAGTTGTATGGTTTAACTCTTGGTAAGGTATATGATATGTTGATGTTGTTTGACTCAAATTAAGACTAGGTGCTAACATGGTAAAAAGGGTGAGAAGTCTAAATATAAGTGTGACAAAAATGTAAATTTATGCTAGCGTATGGTGATAAGTATCCATTCCTAGCTTGATGTACATATCTTGGGCTAATGTAACCATTACTGGGATTACTAAGTAATTTCACTATTGAGTGAATTAAGTGAAGTTACTACTGAGTTACTAAATAGTTACACATTTTGCTTGAAACTAGTCATACTTATACTACCTTACTAGGAAACATTAAAAAAGTAAAGTACTTAGAAAATGTAAATGACTTAATGGAAAGTAAACATGATGAAAAGTAAAATTAAACTAAGTGAGATGTTGCAAAGATGAGAAACAATTTCAATCTTTATTTCTGTGCATAAATTGCATCTAAGAATAATCTACTCAAATAAAGATTTTGCTTAACTGTTAATCACCACATTGCGGGCATTCATTCTAACTCTAAGTTACAAAAATAAATAGTAAGAATTTGGCTAAAGTGTGGACGAAAGTTCTTGTTTCAACATGATGGTGGATTGGTATTTATAGGCATGGCCATGGCCCACTACATCACATCTACCATGACATATGTAGGGATACAATATTATAGTCCATTAACAAAAGATTTTATCATACCCTTACGACTGACTGAAAACTCATCTTGGAGTTAAAACAAAAGGTTTTAAAAGAAGAATAGAGTATCTTACAAAATTGTGGGGTATATACAAACTTCGACATGATGACTTATATACACAATTGACTCTACTATGAATGTCACATTGTGGTTTGAATGGTGTTTACAAAATTATCATATAGTGCATGATTGACACATATGACAAAACAAAACAAATCAAAACAAATCAAACAAATCAAAGCTCGATGTAGTCTTCAAGTTCTAGGTAGTGGTGACTCCTCCATCAGCTTCCTTTCTTTATTGCGGAGCTTTTGGAATTGATATCAGTTTAGAAGTGCCTAAATGTTTTCCTCTTATGATCTTGGATCGTGTACCATCTAGGTGAATTTTGCAATGTTTGCTGAAGTTGGTACTTTCCATGGACATGACAACTATGGAAACATGTTATTAGCCTTCACATACCATGCTGTGAATTTCCTTCTTTCTTCTTTGAATGCTCTAGCTATTTTTCTTAATTCTTGATAATCTATCATCCTTCTTGCTAGATTTGCTACTACATCTTTTCAATCCTAGTATCTAGCTTTGATCACTTGGAGCTTGGAGTTTGCAATGTAAAGCTTTTATTGTGCATCCTTTCTATCTGCAAACTCTTTCTCGTATAATGCATATACTATAGCCACTTACTACTCTAGTTCTATTATAAGCCTACTTGTTGTTAACATGGCTAGATTAACATATCGAAGATTTTCTAATCCCATATATTCTATCAAGTCCTCTATCTGCAAGGGAAAACTCCATGAATTTTCCAAAGTTTAGTTTCACTATGACTATGAATATGATAGACTTTTCTTGAATAGCTTAGAGACATTTATTTGACAGTGTGAGATGTTGTCCTTGCTCTTGAGGAGGCAGTGCATCAGATTTGGCTTGCACAAATTGCCCTATTGCAAATATGGACTAATGGATACTATAGGAATTGGCCTCTTGCACAACTTGTTGAGTTTTTTCTCTGGTTTGTCTTCTTCCTCTGGGTCTCTTTCCCCCTTGTTGTGATGGTCCTTCTGCTATGGGTCTTTTAGGAGGCATTTGCAACCATAAAGAATTCTTTTAACATCACCTAAGGATTTCAAATAAGTTTCTAACAATTCATAATCTTTTCTCAAGTTCTTGGATTTTGATCAAAATCAATCTTTATTAGTACTTTTCAACTCTTATTAAGATTGTTGAGTTTAGAAAAAATTTGAAAGAAACCCTTATTTATTGTATTTTCTCAAACAAGTTTATTTTTTATGACCTATCACCATAGTTAATCTCTTATCTAAGGTGTGTTTGAATGGTTATTTGGAAGGGGTTATTAAGTTTATTAGCCCTTATTTATTTATTTACTTAAAATGTAATCAATTCTTATTAATCCTATCCTTAATATGTTCTTCTAGGTGTTAAAAAAAATTTGATGCAAATTGCACAAATTATGTGCAGCACTCTCATCCATGACTAAGTTGGTCACTTCGTGAATAAAAGAGTTCAAGAATCACTCAAATTAGAGTTGCAATAAGGAAGTTATGGAGGTCAAAAGTTTAAGTGTTACAACGTCAAAAAAAAAAAAAAAAACAACAACATGAACTCCCTATGTGTGAAATGAGAGAAATGAAAAATTTTCTAACTCCTTGTGTGTATATATAAATTTATATCAAGGATACATTGTAGATACAACATCGTGGATGCGATACTACAAGAATTAATATATCATATCTACGATATCACCATTGAATTTTTCAAGATTTTGAACAATTTCTGATGGAAAAATGAAGCAAAATTGATAGTTTGTGATGAGTGGCGAGATACCCCTACACTCAACCATACGAATATGAGCGTAGCACCCGTGATCCGGTCGAACTCCGCAGACTAAGTGCCTACACACCCATGGAACACTTAGGGTTAATCATTCGTTGTCTTCCTAGACTTACTTGTAGTTGTCACGGTGTATGGTTAAGTAAGTCTGAGGTATATGATTTTTCTAGCTTTTTATGTTTTATCTCCTATGCTAACAAGGTGAAGGGTTGAGAAACTAATTACTAACTCTAACTAATGAACTAAGTCTAAATTACCTAGCATCAGCATCCGTTCCCACTTACCATACACACCCTGAACCGATGCAACCGTGGCGACCAAACGCTAATCGTTGCTGGGATCACCACGCGTAACCCACGTGCTCGAAGTGGTCGTACTGAGGCACTTAACTAGGAGAGAAGGGTTGAGAGAGAAAGTAGTAAATAATAGATAATAAATAACAATAAATAAAATCCTAATTAGCCTATTCCATGCACTGCAAGGTTTATCCAAGAAGCTCATCTTTATTGCAGTACACAAACTTGTGTTCAGGTACAATGTTTGCTCGAATAAAGATCCGTTCACTTTAGGACTCCTACTGCGAGCACATGGAAAATATTCTATCTCTGGAGTGATTAATCTACTAAAGTTTCCCTACTGTCTAGCCTAGGATGAGGAAACAAGGGAGAGCCGCCTCTTATTTATAGATATGACGACGCACCGCGATATCACGTACGCAATATAGTGGGGGAGGATGTGATATCGCATACACGATATCGCGAGGGATGTGATATCACGACGCGCGATATCACGACCCATGCGATATTGCATCCCATCAACGTGATATCGCGGCCCATGCGATATCGTCTCCCATCATACCCCCATGACTAAATGAAAACTCATCCTCGAGTTCTTTACAATAATATCGGGAAGGTATGGGATTATTGACTCAATGGAACTAATGGGATGACATGTGAATGGATCATCATTACAAGACACAACAAAACTGGTGTTCATGATAATAAGGGTGAACACCTTATTACATTGACATCAGGCCTCATTTGGCAGCTTGAGAAAGAGAGAGAGAAAGAAGTCTTGCTGCTGCCAACGCCAAGATTGCGCCTTTCGTTGTCCATCGGTAAGTGCACCATTGGTCTTACTCCTTGCATAGCTGCTTCCAACACTGCTCCATTCCAAATGTTCCTTCCAGATCCCCTCTATTGTTGCATGATTGTCATCGGCACATACAACACAATCTTTTATTAGCAAGGGTAAATGAATCATCATGTAATTAATACCTTGCTTCGGTGAAAGGTCTATTGGTTGAGTTGTGGTATGGCTGATATGGATTTAGAGATATATTAATGATGACTATTGAAGGTGTAGGGGTTAGGAGAAAATTGAAAAAATCAAGGCTAGGAGAAAATCAAAAAAATCGGGCCCCGTACCCCATGACTAATCGCGAACCTCTGGTAGTGTTAGAATGGAGAAAGAAAGAGGAACAAGAAAGATGAGGAAAAAGAGACAACTATAGCATTGATGAAATGGATGTCGAGATGGGAATGAACAAAGTAAAAATAATTGCAAAAATGTTAGGGGAAAGAATTTAACTAATGCCCCAAATAGGAATGTCAGTGGGTCCTCCCCAAAGCAGGCTCATGCCCTTAATGCCCTGACAAACCCACATTCAAAGAGTTCGTAGGCTCTGGGAATGTCATGTGGAACAAGAGTTAAAGTCTTAACCACAAGAATTTACAAAAAAGAAAACAATGTATCTACCAAAATATACATTAATGATACAACCAGCAATGAGTTGAACAATGGAGAGAAGGATGGAGAGAAGAGAATGGAATGGAATCCCAAGAACAAGGTGGTGTACAGCCCCTTGTGTGTTTCATGATTAATGTAACTTGGCAAATCTCATTCCAACTTCGGCCTCAAACCCACCACATCTAGTGACTTTGCATCAATGCATTCGGTTAATCCATCCCTTTGAATAACAAGAATGCTTCCCCTAAGAGCCACCACCATTCTGACGAAACAAGGAGGAGAGAATGGAAAGCCAAAAGGGCCTTAGTTAGAGAGAACATTTTTGGTTTCATAACTAGTGCTTGTAGCCCAAGGGATTATTCGTCTAAGGGTTGTGCTTTGAATTCTCACCTTTTTTTTTGTGTTTTGTGTTTTTATGCATGAGAACCACACCATGCAAAGACTTCTTATTGTTATTGTCTTAGCTTCTGGTAATTGGGTAACATCGGAATGGCAAGAAAACTCAAGAAGAAAACATCCAAGCCCCCAAGAGAATGGCCAACACAAAAGCATCAAGTTCCCTTGAAGTCACACCCTTGTCAAACCTTGAGTCCTTCCTTAGTTTGAGAAGTGCCCAATCACTGGTTCGTTAAAGTTCTTATTAGAAAGGTACTGTACATTTCCAAGCCAAGAGAGACCATAGACTTTGTGGATGGATGGATGAAGTGGACTCATTGCCTGCCATATCAAAAGAACATACCGTAGTATCAACATCATAACTTAAAGGTAAAAACCAAACATTGGCAGTCAATAGGAAAATAGTTCATACCATCATGAAGAACACTTATTGGGTGACAAACTTACAAGGTGGATAACACACACATGCACAAAAAAAAAAAATTAAAAAGTATAATGATGTTGTAAAAGAAAAAACAAGAAAAGTTAAAGAAATGTGTAAAACAAAAACAAGAAGAGTTAAACAAATGTGTAAAACAAAAATAAGAAAAGTTAAAGAAATTTGTAAAACAAAAAACAAGGGAGAGATCCGAAATAATGAGCGTCTGTGTAAAACAAAAACGTGCGAAAAAAAATATGTAAAAGAAAAACTAAAAAGAACTGAGGCCCTCCAATGATCAACATAGGTGGCCATCTCCCCCATGACTGAATTACAAGGGAGAGATCCGAAATAATGAGCGTCTATTTGAATTTCGTAAAAGTGTCTAACTTCTTCCCATTGATGTTCTCAGATTAAGGGGTGGAAGTTGGCGACACTCATACTCAAATGTATCTATGCCTTCGTTGTTAACATGAGTTGTTTCCTCAGTTTGTTCCATGCATATTGGTTTGCTCTTTCTAGTAGCTGTCAACCATGGGGTGTCCACTACTTGTGTGGTTGCTACATACAGGCACCTTTGAATTTGTGTTTCTTGGACACACCGATTACATGGAAGAGATGCTGAACATTCTTCCATGTCATCACCCTTTGAGTCACTGTATGTGATGCATGAAACTTTCTTCTTCTCGATCTTTCCATAAATATTTATCTTAGATATCTGTAAGGAAAGATCGCGGATCCCTAGGTACGCATCTACTGTACTTAGCCATGACCTTCCCATTATAATTGGGAAGCCCCCATTATTGTTGTTAACTTCTATCACCAGGAAGTTAGCTGGGTAGGACCAACCATCTACAGTGGTAACAATGTCCTCCACCAATCCCAAGGGAATGGTGATGGACTGGTCTGCCAACTCTAGTTGAATGTTGCTCTTCTTAAGTTGGGGTAGGTTTCAGGCTTGATACATTTCTTGTGAAATTAAGTTGACCTTGAAACCTGAGTCAAGAAGAGCCTTATGTGGTTTGTTCCCAGTGATTTGTAAATAGATTAAGGGACTCCCAGGGTCAGATAGTTTCCTGGGAAGGTGGCCTACCTTGATCCAATCGATTATGCGTATAGCTCTATTGTTGGACTGAAGGGTGCTCCGAAGTGTTAGATGGTCAAGGAGTGTACATGGGCTCAATCACTTATTGTTGCGAGAGCTTGTCTAGGCTTTTGGTTATGAAGATAGGTCTTCTCTTTTTATAGTTGTCAGAACCAGCAGCGGGTTGAATGTTTACGGCTCTCGTAGCATGGCGTTGCTATGGTTGAGTAGGGAGTTCCCCTTGCATTGTTGGAGCAGGGTGTATGGGAACTACAAGTGGAAGAGGTGCAGATGGAGTTGGAGGATGGTAACTATGTGGGGTGCCTCCCAGAGGAGAAGGAGTTCTCCTAAAGTACTCCCGAACTTGGTAGTGATGTTGGGGAGTTGTGTGACTCATAGAGTCACTTGGAGAAACCAGCTGCTGCACATAATAGCCATAAGGATCAGGTTGCCAGTAAGGGTATTGTTGTTTCGGCGATGGCATCCCCATGACTGTGAGTATTGCCATTGCTGATGCTATCTGATGGGTTGTGATGGAGTTCCACTTGGATAGTATGTCAATAGTTGGTGGAATTGTCTTAGGTTACCTTGAAGATAAGGTAACCTTCGGGGTGTCTGCCATTGGTTAAGTCTTGGATTAAGTGCAGACACCCCAGACTCCTGTAGATGTGAGATGATTGGACAACATCCCTTAGGATGATCATAATAGCAAATCTTACATCCACCATCATCTTCTGTGTTTGAATCCATAACTTCATTGGAGATAGTAATTTTCCCCTTACCCTTGTTATGTGCAGGGCCTGAATTTCTCTGCTTTGTCTTACCTTTGTCACTACTTCGTTCCTCCTTAGACTCCTCTACAATTTTCAAGATAGTTTCAAGTCTAGAGTCTAAGGAATCCCACAATTGATCCATCTTAGCCAATACTTCTATTGTTAGTTTTTGAATTGGTAAGATTTTTCTATTCACCAACCCTTCGAGTGGTGACTCATCCTCTTCATCGCAAAATTTCACTCCCTACTTTCAAAGGGAGGGATCACGGTTGTATTCTTCCACACTCTCTCTTTTCCGTAGCTCACCTTCTTCTTTTACTACTTGTTCCAACAAGCAATGAACTTCATGGGATCTAAGTTTTGATAGTCTCCCTTGGGCATAAGTCCCAAGGGTTATCCTGGTTTCATACCTTAGCCCATCTACGATGTGGTGGAGTTGATCCCGTTGTGCGTAACCATGGCCCAGGCAATGATGTAACACTGCGTAGTAGCGGCCCATGGCAGCATCCAAGGGTTGATGAGTACCTTGCTTCCATCCTTGGATCTTCTTATGCAAGTTAGACACTCTGAAGTACATTTGATACTTATCGTTGAAGAGTTCTAACATCGTACCCCACCTCCTGATGGTTTCCGGCTCTAAGGACCGGTACCAACTCTCTGCTTCCTTTATGAGTGTCCTGGGAAATAACTTAATTTTTTTCCACTCATTGTCTATATCTTGCAAGGCACAGGCATCGTGGAATTCCTGTAAATGATGCTGCGGATCAGCATTGTATCCCCCTTCAAAGCGTGGGATATTGTTCATGTCTAAACGCTTGATCCAACTATCTTTTAAATGCCTTGTTGGTATTCTCACTGCCTCCATTATATTGAGCATACTTCGGGTTGCAAGTAGGGGCTCGTCATGATCATCTCTCTCATGACGTCTATGATGTCTACGTTGTTCCCTACTTTCCCTTCGTTCATGCCCTTGTCCTCTCCCTCGACTCTCTCATCGAGGTCTCTCATTTCGCCTACCTCTATCCTCACCGTTATGCTCGTGATGGCTGCACCCAGATGTGGAAGGAGAGGGTGAGTGATGAGATGAAGGAGAAGAAGAAGGAGAACCATTGCCATGACGATGTTTCCTACCGTCTCTTCTATGGTTTTAGCCCCGATCATGATGACGATCTAAGTGCCCGTCCTTGTTATATGTTGTTGTTCCCTCAGTGAACAATTGGTGTTCACAGGGATCAAAACCAAGGTTGTGTATCATGGATCGTAGGTTCTGATACCCCACCTCCTCACTATCATTAGGAGGGGGAACATCTTTCGATAGAGAACCCGTTATGAGTGGTTCACCATCTCTGATTTCACTAAGGACGTGCGGGACCTCCTTGCCCTTCAACAGTGTATGTTGGCTCTTCTGCCTTGAGTCCCTCATACGTTGTGCTTCTATGGAATGATAATCCCTTTTATCAAAGTCACCTATAACGTATTCAGCATAGAGCTGAGTCATGTTGATCTGTGCCAAAGCACGGAGGAGCATGTTGGGGACTAATCGATCTGGAGGTAACACGATGTTACCTTGCAAATCTCTCCATCGCAACTATTCGTCTTGATGGAGGATAAAGGTAAAGTTTGGAATATACTCATTGGGATGAGTATATACCACTCAGTATTGTTAAGGAGTTCACGAATTTAGGTTATGTGTTTTTGATTGCCGACTATTCTTTGTATTATCCCTAGGTGGTGAGTTGCTTTTGTTAGAAGAAGAAGAAGACATAGTGTCTTATCAGTGTGCTAATTACCGTTATATAAATTTTTGTTTAATTAACCTGAAGGGTTCGTTTAAGCTCTCAACGATGTGAGTGATATCCTATGTTCTATTCAGCGCACAAACACTTAGTCCTCGGCAACAGCGCCTATGATGAGTGGCAAGATACCCCTACACTCAACCATAAAAATACAAGCATAGCACACACGATCTGATCAAATTCCGTAGACTAAGTGCCTACACGCCCAGGTTAATCATTCGTTGTCTTCCTAGACTTACTTGTAGTTGTCACGGTGTATGGTTAAGTAAGTCTGAGGTATATGATTTTTATAGCTTTTTATGTTTTATCTCCTATGCTAACAAGGTGAAGGGTTGAGAAACTAATTACTAACTCTAACTAATGAACTAAGTCTAAATTACATAGCGTCAGCATCCATTCCCACTTACCATACACACCCTAAACCGATGCAATCGTGGCTACCAAACGTTAATCGTTGCTGGGATCACCACGTGTAACACACGTGCTCGAAGCGGTCGTACTGAGGCACTTAACTAGGAGAGAAGGGTTGAGAGAGAAAGAAGTAAATAATAGATAATAAATAACAATAAATAAAATCCTAATTAGCCTATTCCATGCACTGCAAGGTTTATCCAAGAAGCTCGTCTTTATTGCCGTACACAAACTTGTGTTCAGGTACAATGTTTGCTCGAATAAAGATCCATTCACTTTAGGACTCATACTGTGGGCACATGAAAAATATTCTATCTCTGGAGTGATTAATCTACTAGAGTTTCCCTACTGTCTAGCCTAGGATGAGGAAACAAGGGAGAGCTGCCTCTTATTTATAGATATGACAGCGCACCGTGATATCGCGTACGCGATATCACGGGGGAGGATCCGATATCGTGGCCCATGCGATATCGCGTCCCATCAGTTTGGAAGGTATAGAGATGGTTCAAATGATTCTTAATCATAGGTGATGCTCAAAATGTTAGAATTTTTCATTGAAAGTGTGTGAAAGAAGGAGTTTGGGTAAGGTAAATTGATTAAGCTTTATATTAAATGGTTAGTAAAAATTATGGAATGGATGATCAAAGATGATTATATAGGAAAGTAACAATAAGTGCGTTAGTGTACTGGAGGCACAAGATGATGTGGGGTTGGTCATCAGGTATAAAGCACAAGAGTTATACAAGTGAATCCTTCCCAAACAAGGCTCCAGCCCTTAGTACCCTTGTATAGCCACACCTTCTAGTGTCCATAAGCACTCAAGGAGTTGAATGTAAAACATACTTATTTTCCAAGATACACATGTTAGCATTACCTCAATGAGAAAAATAACACTATATTATATAAAACCATTAAATTATTATTATATATAATAGTGAGGTGGAATCAGAGTAGCAAGGATTGCAGAAAATGAAATGTGAGTTGTCTTACCATAGGCATAATGAATTATGTATGTGATGTCTGGTTAAAGTAATCATTAGCTCTAATGTTCAAGATCCAAACCAAGTCCATACCACTTACTAGTGACATCACATTGTATCATTCTAAGACTAACCACTACAAGACTACCACAATCGTAAGGAGTATTATACTTGGTAATGAAGTCAACTCTTGGCAAAGATGTCTCCTAGACATGTGATATGTCTTTTGTCTCCTCTTATTTTTTAGCCAAGACATCTTCTTGACCTCCAAGATGTGTTCCTAGCATTCACAAACCCACAAAAATCACCTATAGGAAGACAAAGAAAATCAAAAGAGGTGTTCCTACACCAATTCTCCCATCCTTCAAAAAGTAAACTTATGTGAACAAGGGAGTAGGGGTAGAAGTGAGCCCCCACTTAACAAGTTTGCTCTCATGGATCCATGCAACATCATCAATAGATTGATCCTTCTAATGAATCAAGTACTCATGCCTCGTTACTCCACAAGTGCTTGAAGCTTTCATTCTCTTGAGTATGATTGCCTTCCTCCTCATTGAAGGCTTGGACTTAACAATAGCCCCCTTTAATTCATTGATGTTGTCCTACATAGTTTCATCATTAGCTAGTCCATGGCAATGCATAAGATTTACAACATTAAATATAAAAGACATACCCACATCATTTGGTAAGTCAATCTCAAAATCATTATCATTAATTTTTGGCATTTATTTTGAAAGGATCCATCTTCTTAGCTTTCAACTTGGAGATGTTGACATCTCTCAACCTCTTCTTCTTCAAGTGCACCCAAACTGGATCACCAATAGCAAAGTTAGATTTTTACTTGTCCTCAGTCCTCTTTAGGACTCTCTCTTTAGCCTTCTTCTCCAGACTTTCCTTCACTTATGTATGAAGATCCCTCATCTCTTGCATAAAATTAGCACTTAGTTGAGCGTCTTCCTTAAATTTCTTCACATTGTTCATCATCTTTGGATAAAAATCATAATTCACCTTAAATGCACCTTTTCCAATGACAACACAAAAACCATTATTATAAGAGAATTCAACATAACATAGCAAAATTTTTCATTGATTGGGCTGTCCATTACATAAAAACTTCAAAATGTTCAGTAAAGATTTATTTACTACTTAGTTTGACCATTAGATTATGGATGATATGCACTAGAAAAATTCAATTTTATTCCTAAAAGTTTTCAAAGGGACCTCCAAAAATGACTAGTGAACTTAGAGTCTCTATCACTAACAATATTCAAAAGAATTTCATGCAACTTCACAACAAGCTGGAAGAATAAATTTGCAACATGAGAAGCATCACCCATCATTTTTCATAAAATGAAGTATGTCATCTTGAAGAGCCTGTCCACTATAATAAAAATAGCATTGTTCATACTTTTGGTCTTTGGAATCCCACTTACAAATTCCATTAACATACTTTCCCCTGGATCCTTGGGAATTGACAAATACATGTAATGTCCATCCACTCCTTTAACTCTGAATTTTTGACATGTTAAACACTCATTTACAAATTTTGAAACTTTAGATATCATTCTAGTCCAAAAATAGTACATACTCACAATCTCTAATGTTTTATCCCTACCCATGTGACTTGCCATACCACCATAATGCTTTTCAACCAAAATATTCTTTCAAAAATCACAATTGTAAACACATACCTTCTTATTTTTGAATAAAAGTTCATCTTGAATATGATAGTTCCTTCATTAGTCTATCCTACTCAACAATGATTTCTTTAAGCTCATCCAAACACACCCAAAATAATAATTATGTTCATACAAACTAGAAAAATCACCCATACCTTCTACATAAGGTAGACTAAAATTCATCACATGCACCCTAGACACTGCATCAATCATCACATTCACTTTTATGCTTCATCAAAAATTGAACTCATGTAATTGTGTAACCCACTTCATGTGTTAGCACTCAACTTCTTTTGGGAATTTAGAAATTGAAGTGCTTTGTGGTCCATCATTAAGATGACCTCCTTGGATAACAAGTAATACTTCCAATTCTTGATCTCTTGAAGAATAGTGTATAACTTTCTCTCATTTATGCTATATTTTTTTCCTTAACTCATGAAACTTTTCTAAAAAGAAAAGGACAAGCCTACCTTCTTGTGAAAATACCCCTTTAATGGTAAGTTGACTTGGATCCACCTCCACCTAAAAAAGCTTCTAAAAATCTAGAATTGCAACCACTTGCATACTAGTTTTTTTTCCTTTAGTAAGTCAAAGTTTTTTTGAGTTTCATTACCTTACCTAAAATCTTTGTTCTTATTCAAAAAGCAAATATAGGTCAAGATATACCATGAAAAGTTTTTATGAACTTCCCATAAAAACCTACTAAACTAAGAAATGATCTTACCTTTCCAACATTCTTAAAAGTTAGCCAATCTCTAATAGCCCTCATCTTGGTAGCTTCTATTTGAATTTGGTTTTTAGAAATCATCTAAGTATTTGATCTTCCTCTTGAAGAAATAACCTTTCTTCACATTGATTACCAAATGTGCCTTTTCTAATTTAAGACACACTCTCCTCAAGTGATCCAGGTGCTTCTCCTCATTAGAGGAGTAAATCAAAATATCATCAAAAAAGATAATACAATATTTATCAATAAAGTATTTAAGTAAATCAAGCATCAACCTCATGAATTTAGCAAGTGCATTCATGAGCCCAGATGGCATCACCAACCACTCAAATAATTCATCTAATATTTTGAAATCTATCTTCCATTTATCACCAGGTTTGATTCAAATTTAATCGTATCCACTCTTCAAATCAATTTTGCTAAAGATCTTTGCATTGATAAGGACATCATGAATATCATCCATCATTGGAATAGGAAAGCTCTACCTCATTATTATCCTATTCATAGCCCTAGAATTAGTGCATTTCTCCATTCGTCATTATTCTTCATTGGAACAAACACTGCTAGAATTGCATAAGGTGAAGCCATTTGCAAGCTACTCCTCTACTTGCCTTTGCAATTTTGCTCGCTAATTTAGTATCATCTACTATGATATCTCATTTGGAATGATAGCATCAAGAATAAAATCAATTTGGTGGTGTACATTACTCATCAATGGAAATCCATCCAATTCTTCCTTGAACACCTTGGGAAATTACTCCTTCAAGCCTAGCATACCTCTTGGAAGTTCTACCTACACATCATCATAGTTAGAAGTAATAATTAATTTAATAACAAATCCAGAACCAGTTTCTTCATGTTACTTAATGTATTTCCTCTCTCTTGGAAGGATTAAGAAAGTATTAAGTGAGCTTTACTATCTCACATATTTAGCTATCATAGGAATTAACTCATGGATTCCATCAAGTCTAGCTACACTCCATACATTGCTTGCCCAATCAAATTGAGCACCATTGTTAAAAGTCCAAGGTCTACCAAGAATTACATCAACATAATTAATTTGAAGTACATCACATTTTATAACATCATGAAAATTCCTAGTTTTAAATTTCAAAACATATTTCTCTCTTACCTCGTGAGAGAAATCTCTTGACAATCATTGTACCTTGTAGGATTTAGGATGAGGATTATTTACCAAATTCAATTTAGCAACTACTCTAAATGAAATAACATTTTTTTTGAACTTCTTCATCAATTAAAATATGAATCCATTCCTACTAAGTAAACATCTAGCCCTAGGTTGAAATAATAATTTTCTAGTAGGATGGTCTCCTCTATTCACATTCCTCATGAATGCACTAGAATTTAGTTTGGAAACTTTCTTAATCTTAGGAGCATTAGGATTACCTCTTTGAAGGGCTTGGCTAAATGTCTCCTTTGCTTCTATTATTTGCACATCCTTACCCTTGGCTACCTTGAGAAGTGGACACTCTCATTGCTTATGTATCCATTCTCCATACTTAAAGTGCTAAATCTTGGATGAGTTGATGCCTTGAACCTTATTATCCTTGCCTTTGTCCTTCTTAGCTTTGCTCTTCTCATTATTCTTCTTTGTCTTCTTGTTATGGATGTCATCTTTGTCTTCAGATTTGGACTTAGAGCCCTTCTCTGATTTGGATCCCTTGTCTTTCACTTTTGAAGCTTATTTGCTCCTATTCCCAAAACCATTGAGTTTCTTTTCTACCTTAAGTGTCATATGATAAGTCTCATCAAGAGTTTGTGGCTCATAGAATCGCAACTCTTGCTAATGCGCTATTTTGAGACCTCCAAGAAAGATTGAAGCATGTTTGTACTCATCCTAGTTTATCTTAATATAATGGGATAGTTCACAAAATTTGATGTAAAAATCCTTAACATCTTTGTTATCTTGCCTTAAAAATTTCAACTTCATGATTGTCTATTACCTCTATCAATGATGGGATGCGATATCACATGGGCCGCGATATCACATACGCGATATCACATGGGCTACGATATTGTGTCTTCCCCTACGATATCCCGTACACGATATCACAGTGCACCGTCAAATTTATAAATAAGAGGTAGCTCTCCCTTGTTTCTCATTCTAGGCATAGAACGTAGCAAAAATCTGGTAGTTTTACCTCTCCAGAGATAGAATAATTTCCATGTGCCCGCAGTAGGAGCTCCAAAATGAACGGATCTTTGTTCAAGCAAATATTGTACCTGAACATAAGTTTGTGTATAGAAATAAAGACGCACTTCTTGGATAAACCTTGCAGTGCATGGACTAAGCTAGATAGGACTTTATTTATTGTTTACCATTTAAATGCTTTATTAGTTGATTAATTCCCTCTCAACCCTTCTCCCATAGTTAAGTGCATTCAGTATGACCGCTTCGAGCACGTGCATTACGCTTGGTGATCCTAGCAACGACTAGTGTTTGGTAACCAAGGTTGCATTGGTTTAGGGTGTGAATAGTAAGTGGGAATAGATACTGATGCTAGGTTAATTAAGGTTTAGTTAGTTAGTTAAAGTTAGTTAATTAGTCTCTTCATCCTTCACCTCGTCAGCATAGGAGATAAAACCAAAAACACATAAAAATCAGATACCTCAGAATTACTTAACCATACAACTGTGACAAATACAAGTAAGTCTGGGAAGATAATGAATGATTAACCTTAAGTGTTCCATAAGGCGTGTAGGCACTTAGTCTACGGAGTTCGACCGTATCGCACGTGCTATGCTCGTATTCATATGGTTGAGTGGAGGGGTACCTCGCCACTCATCATTGGCGTCGTTGCTGGGGACTAAGTGTTTGTGCGCTAAGTAGAACATAGGAAATTATCCACATCATTGGGAGCTTAAATGAACCTTAGGGTTAATTAAACAAAAAATTTATATAATGGTTAATCAGCACACCAAATTAAACTAAGATGTCTTCTTCTCATAAGAGCACTTCACCACCTAGGGATCATATAAGAAATAGTCGGCAGTCTAAAACACATAACCAAAATCCTTCAGTTCCTAAATAGTACCGGGTGGTATATACTCATCCCAATGAGTATCTACCCAATTTTACTTTTATCCTCCATCAGGATGAACAACTGTGCTAGAGAGATTTGCAAGGTAACATAGTGTTACCTCCAGATTGAGCAGTCCCTGACATGCTTATTCGTGCTCTTGCACAGATAGGCATGACACAGCTCTATGTTGAATATGTTGTAGGTGATTTTGACACAAGGGATTATCATCCCAAAGAAGCACAACGTTTAAGGGACACAAGGCAGGAGATCCACCATACATTATTGAAGGGCAAAGGGGTCCTTCACGTCCTAAGTGAAATTGGAGATGGTGAACCACTTATAACGGGTTCTCCATCAAATGATGTTCCCCCTCCTAACGATAGTGAGGAGCTGGGGTATCAAAACCTATGCTCCACGATACACAACCCTGGTTATGATCCCCGTGAATGCCAACTGTTCATTGAAGGAACAAAAACACATAACAAGGACAGGCACTTGGATCGTCATCACGATCGGGGCCGTAGCCACAGAAGAGAAGGTGAGAAACGTCGTCATGGTGATGGTTCTCCTTCTTCTTCCTCTTCATCACATCATTCACCCTCTCCTTCCACATCAGGATGCAGTCATAAAGAGCATAACGGTGAGGATAAGGGTAAGCAGGATGAGAGACCTTGACGAGAGAGTCAAGATAGAGGACGAGGGTACTCTAGAGAGTCTAGGCATGATAGAAGGGAAAGTAGGAAACAATGTAGACATCATAGACGTCATGAAAGAGATGATCATGACGAACCCCTACTTGCAACCTGGAGTATGCTAGATATCACAGAGGCAATGAGAATATGAACAAGGAATCAAAAAGATAGTCGGATCAAAAGACTTGACATGAACAACATCTCATGCTTCATAGGGGGATATAACGCTGATTCGCAAAATCATTTATAGGCATTCCATGATGCCTACGCCTTGCAAAACATAGAAAATGAGTGGCAGAAATTAAAGTTGTTTCCTAGGACACTCATAAAGGAAGTAGAGAGTTGGTACTGGTCCTTAGAACCGAAAACCATTAGGAGATGCAGTACAATGTTAGAACTCTTCAACGACAAATACCAAACGTACTCCAGAGTGACTAACTTGCGTAAGAAGATCCAAGGATGAAAGCAGGGTAATCATGAACCCTTGGATGCTGCCATGGGTTGTTACTACACATTGCTACATTGTTGCTCGGGCCATGATTACGCACAACGGGATCAACTCCACCACCTTGTATATGGGCTAAGGTATGAAACTAGGAGAACCATTGGGGCTTATGCCCAAGGGATATTATTAGAACTTAGATCCCATGAAATTCATCGATTGTTGGAGCAAGTAGCTAAAGAAGAAGGGGAGCTATGGAAAAGAGAAAGCGCGAAAGAATATAACCGCGATCCTTCCCTCTAGAAGAGGGAAGTGAGATTCTATGATGAAGAGGATGAGTCACCACTCGAAGAGTTGGTGAATAGAAAAACCTTACCGCTTCAGAAGCTAACAACGGAATTCGTGGCTAAGGTAGATCAAATACATGACTCCTTGGATAGTATATTTGAACTTGTCTTGAAAATCGTAGAGGAGTCTAAGAAGGAACGAAGTAGTGATCATGACAAGAAAAAGTGGAGAGATTCAGGCCATGCACGTGACAAGGGTAAGGGAAAAATGAATATCTTCGATGAGGTTGTGGATTTAGATACAGATAATGATGGTGGATGTGAGATCTACCAATATGACCATCCTAAAGGATGTTGTCTAATCATCTCACATCTACAAGAGTCTGGGGTGTATGCACTCAACCCGAGACTTAACCAACGGTAGACACCCCGAAGGTTACCTTATCCCGAAGGTAACCCAAGGTAGTTCCACCAAGCGTTAACATACTATCCAAGTGGAACTCCACCACAACCTATCGGGCAACATCAGCAGTGGCAACATCCATAGTCATGGGGAATGCCACCGCCTAGGCAACAGTACCCTTATCGATAACCAGATCCTTATGGCTACTATGTGCAGCAGTTGGTTTCTCCAAGTGACTCTATGGGTCACGCAACCCCGCAACGTCACTACCAAGTTTGGGAGTACTTTAGAAGGACTGCTTCTCCTCCGGGAGACATACCACAGACCTACCATCCTTTGAATCCATCCGCTACTCTTCCGCCAGTAGTTCCCATACCACCCCCTCCAACAATGTAAGGGGAACTCCCCACTCAATCGTAGCAACGTAATGCTACAAGAGTTGTAAACATTCAACCCACTACTGGTTCTAACAACTACAAGAAGAGAAGACCTTTCTTCAGAACCAAAAGCCCAGACAAGCTCTCACAACCACAAGCAGTTGAGTCCATGCACGCTCCTCCAACATACAAGGCTTTGGAGCTCCCTTTAAACCAATACCAGAGCTCAACGCATACGGTTATGTTAACACATACCGTAATCGACTAGATCAAGGTAGGCCACCTTCCCAGGAAACTATCTGACCCTTGAAGTCCCTTAATCTACCTCCAAGTCCCTGGGAACAAACCATATAAGGCTCTTCTTGACTCAGGTTCCGGAGTCAACTTAATTTCACGAGAAATGTATCAAGCCTGGAACCTTCCCCAACTTAAGAAGAGTAATATTCAACTAGAGTTGGCTGACCAATCCATTACCATTCCCTTGGGATTGGTGGAGGACATCGTTACCATTGTGTGTGGTTGGTCATACCCAGCTGATTTCCTGGTGATAGAAGTCAATAGCAACAATGGGGACTTCCCAATTATAATGGGAAGGGCATCGCTAAGTACAATAGATGCATGCCTAGGGATTCACGATCTTTCCTTGGAAATATCTAAGGTAAACATTTATGGAAAGATCAAGAAGAAGAAAGTTCCATGCATTGCATACAGTGACTCATCAGGTGATGACATGGAGGAATGCTCAACATCTCCTACATGTAACTGGTGTGCCCTAGAAACTCTAAGACAAAGGTGCCTATATGTAGCAACCACACAACAAGTAGACACCCCGTGGTTGACAGCTAAATGGAAGAGCAACCGACCAACATGCATGGAATGAACTGGGGGAACAACTCATGCCCATAACGAAGGCATAGATAAATTGGAATATGAGCGTCGCCGACTTCCACCCCTTAATCTTAGAACATCAATTGGGAGAAGTTAGACACTTCTAAGAAATTTAAATAGGCATTCATTATTTCGGATCTCTCCCTTTGCATTCAGTCATGGGGGAGATGGCCACTTATGTTGATTATTCGGGACCCTTAGTACTTTTTAAGTTTTTTTCTTACACATTTTTGTTTTACACATTTTTGTTTTACCCATTTTTGTCTTACACATTTTTGTTTTACACATTTTTGTTTTACATATTTCTTTATCTTTTCTTTTCTTTTTGTTTTACAACATCGTTATACTTTTTCATTTTGTGTGTGTGTGTGTGTGTGTGTGTGTGTGTTATCCACCTTGTAAGTTTGTCATTTAATAAGTGTCCTTAATGATGGTCTGAACTGTTTTTATGTTGATTGCTAATGTTTGGTTTTTACCTTTAAGGCATGATGTTGATATTAAGGTATGGTTATTTTGATATAGCAGGCAATGAGTTCACTTCATCCATCCATCCACAAGTTTCTATGGTCTCTCTCAACTTGGAAATGTACAATCCCCTTCTAAATAAGAACTATAATGAATCGGTGACTGGGCATTTCTCAAACTAAGGAAGGACTTAAGGATTGAAAAGGGTGTGACTTCAAGGGAACTTGATGCATTTGTGTCGGCTGTTCTCTTGGGTCCTTGGATGTTTTCTTCGTGAGTTTTCTTACCATTTCGATGTTACTCAATCATTGGGAAGCTGAGCAAATAAAAATAACGAAGTCTTTGCATGGTGTGGTTCTCACACATAAACATATAAAATC
>MNCI01005835.1:281483-430408 GCA_015680685.1 Gnetum montanum
AAGTCACTGGATGTGGTTTGTTTGAGGTCGAACTTGGAATGGGATCTACTAAGTCACATTAACCATGAAACACACAAGGGGCTATATACCACCTTGTTCTTGGGATTCCATTCCATTCTCTTCTCTCCATCCTTCTCTCCATGGTTCACCTCATTGCCGATTGTATCATTAGTGTATATTTTGGTTGATGCATTGTTTTCTTTTTGGTAAATTCTTGTGGTTAAGACTTTAACTCTTGTTCCAAATGACATTCCCAAAGCCTACGAACTTTTTGAATGTGGGTTTGTTAGGGCATTAAGGGCATGAGCCTGCTTTGGGGAGGACCCACTGACATTCCTATTTGGTGCACTAGTTAAATTCTTTCCCTTAATATTTTTTGCAATCCATTTTATTTTGTTCATTTCCATCTTGACATCCATTTCATCGATGTTATAGTTGTCTCTTTTTCTCCATCTTTCTTGTTCTTTCTTCTTTCTCCATTCTATCGCTACTGGAGGTTTGCTCTTAGTCATGGGGGTCCGGACCCAAATTTTTTTGATTTTCTCCTAACCCCTACACCTTCGGTAGCCACTATTATATCTCCAGACCCGTATCAGCCATACCACAACTCAGCCAATAGACCTTTCACTGAAGCAAGGTATCAACTGGATTGAAATTCATTTACCCTTGCTAACATAAAGACTGTGTTGTGTGTGTAGATGGCAATCATGCAACAATAGATTGGATCTGGGGGGAACACTTGGAATGGATCGGTGTTGAAGCAGCTATGAAAAGAGCAAGATCGATGGTGCGCTTATGGATGAAAAAAAAAGTGCTATCTTGGCGTTGGTAGCAGCAAAACTTCTTTCTCTCTCTCTTTCTCAACTGCCAAATAAGGCCTGATGTCAAATGTATGAACACCAGTTTTGTCTTGTCTTGTAATGATGATCCCTTCACATGTCATCCCATTAGTTCCATTTGAGTCAATTATCTCATACCATCCTAATATTTTGTAAAGAACTCAAGGACAAGTTTTTATTCAGTCATGGGGGTATAATGAGATGTGATATCGCATGGGCCGTGATATTGCATCCCCCACAATATCGCGTACATGATATCGCATCTTCCGTTGCGATATCGCATCCCTCATAATATCGCGTAGACAATATCGCGTCTTCCCCTGCAATATCACATACGCGATATCACAGTGCGCTATCAAATATATAAATAAGAGGTGGCTCTCCCTTGTTTCTTATTCTAGGCCTAGATCATAGCAAAACTCTGGTAGTTTTACCTCTCTAGAGATAGAATAATTTCCATCTGCTCACAGTAGGAGCTCCAAAGTGAATGGATCTTTATTCGAGCAAATATTGTATCTAAACACAAGTTTGTGTATGGAAATAAAGACGAATTTCTTGGATAAACCTTGCAGTGCATGGACTAAGCTAGATAGGACTTTATTTATTATTATTAATTGTTTACCATTTAAATGCTTTATTAGTTGATTAATTCCCTCTCAATCCTTCTCCCATAGTTAAGTGCATTCAGTATGACCTCTTCAAGCACGTGCGTTACGCTTGGTGATCCTAGCAACGACTAGCGTTTGGTAACCAAGATTGAATTGGTTCAGGGTGTGAACGGTAAGTGGGAATGGATACTGATGCTAGGTTAATTGAGGCTTAGTTAGTTAGTTAAATTTAGTTAATTAGTCTCTTCACCCTTCACCTCATCAGCATAGGAGATAAAATCGAAAAGACATAAAAATCACATACCTCAAACTTACTTAACCATCCAACCGTGACAAATACAAGTAAGTCTGGGAAGACAACGAATGATTAACCTTAAGTGTTCCATAAGGCGTGTAGGCACTTAGTCTGCGGAGTTCAACTTGATCGCGCATGCTATGCTCATATTTGTATGGTTGAGTGTACGGGGTACCTCGCCACTCATCAATCAAGATAATTGAAATTTTCTCAACTTTTATTTCATGAAATTTCAATTTATAATAGGTTAACCATTTTATCTTCCATAACCATGGGATTCTTTCTCTCACTAAGTAGAAGCCATACCCTCTAATCTACATTTAGCAATCAGTAGCCTTAATTGATTTGCTAACTCTTCAAACTTAAAATGTTTATCAAGCATCTTCAGCTAACTTACAAAAGCATTGGTGTCATCTACACCATTGAAACTATTCAGTTTTACATATGGAAGTTTGGCAGCATCTCTAACTACTCTAATAAGCCTTGCTTCATCTTCATGATGAAGCTTTTGATGAGACGTGATATGTTAAGTAGCTTCTTCAATGCATCCCCTTCAACAAAGCCTCATCGACACATCCCCATTGATGCATCTTAGATGCATTGATGCATA
This sequence comes from Gnetum montanum, assembly GCA_015680685.1. Classification (NCBI taxonomy): domain Eukaryota; kingdom Viridiplantae; phylum Streptophyta; class Gnetopsida; order Gnetales; family Gnetaceae; genus Gnetum; species Gnetum montanum. The sequence goes on from MNCI01005835.1 coordinate 283,836, forward strand.
TGTGTGCATGAAAATGCGTTGATACATTAATGAGCAATGCATCTTAGATGTATTGAGGCAGCCTTGTTGATGCATCCCCATTGATGAATCCTTGTCTACATAGCTAAATATGTTAATGCATCCCCATCGACACAATGCTTGTATTTTCCTATAAATAGGTGAGCACCCATTGTGTATTTCACACCATTTGGTCAAAGTACAGCAAGACTCTTGCAGTTTTCTCTTATAATCCTAGCAAATAATCAATGAGTGCTCGTAGTGTGGATTTGAGTCAATTGTACAACATCATATTCAAGTGGCATTATACATGGACACATTCCATGAATGGCAATAAGATTGAAATTAATTCCTATCCATTGTAACACTTTGACTTAGAATAGATTTACTTTTAATGCAATTTATTTTTAATATACTTAGTTAATATTTACATTTTCATGCATATTAATCAATTAGTGGAATGAACATGACCAATTTTGAGTGTAAACATGATATTTCCAACAACATTATTACTTGGTTTTCCTAGTAGCATAACACGTGGTAATCTCAGTAGTGGATATGTGAGTTTAGGACGTGTATGGCAAGCTAGGAATGGACACTCATTTCCTTTAGGCTAGCTTAGAGTTTATCTTCTTATTATTAATTATATTAATTAATTAATTTCTATATTATCATTTAGTTAGTTTAAGGGCCACACGACATCAATACTCATATGCCTCACTTTAGACTAAACCATATGTGACCAAACTACCACTAGTCCAAGTGAGAAGAAAGAAACTTGCGATCAATGCTTAAAAATCTAGATACCACACTAGTTGCATCCATGGAATTCAATTGGATTTCACTTGAATACTTATCATTCATATGGTTGGGCATAGAGGGTACCTATTACTCATCATTGGTACCGTTGCTAGGGATGGTGCTAGTGATCTAGATTAGTTAGATTATAAGCGATCGTTGTAAACGTATTAATGATTTATCTTTTGAAAAATATTAATATTTTAAGTCGCACATGTTATTAATTAAAAACGTGTCTTCTTCAAATAGAGTCAATAATCTATCATATGATGAGAACACTAGTAGGAAAAATGATAGGTTCTATATGGAAGAAAATTGGAATGAATCACTAAACATAGGATTCTCATATGCTCGTTTAGATCCTTATTACATTTAAAGACTACATTCAACTAATGCAAATAATCTTAGAGGAGATGAAGTAAGTCCTAGAACAAGGAGGGCCTCAAGTCCTAGGACCTCCTCCAAACCTAGAAAAGATAAATTAAGGGATTAGAGTTGGAGATATAGGAGCCATGATAATTCTCCTAGTTCACCATTTTTCTCTTCCTCTTCAACTTCTAGTTTTAAAAAAGATGAATGTAGGTATAAAGATAGAGATACACTAAGGGGTTAAGATGAAGATAGAAATAGAATGTAAAGGTAAGATGAAAGAAATCAAAGTGAGCATAGACGAGATCATTACTATCAGACAAATAGAAATAGATATTATCACCATGACATGTCTAATGAAGATGAGCCCTTATTGGCTACTAGGAGCATGATTCAAATTAGGGAGGTAGTTTGAATACCCCATAGGCATCAAAGGGAATGCCACATCAAACAGCTTGATATGAATAACATTCCTAAGTTTGTGGGAGGCTATAAGTTTGATCCATAACATCATTTACAAGCCTTCCATGATGCCTGCGCCTTAACAAATATCAAAAGTAAGTGGCAAAAGCTTAAGCTCTTTCCTAGGACACTAATAGAAGAAGTTGAAAGTTGGTATAGATCATTGGAATTGGAATTAATCCACCAGTGGTCCACAATGCTTGAGCTCTTCAACAAAAAATACCAAACCTATGAAAGAATGTCCAATCTCAAAAGATAAATCCAAGGGTGTAAGCAAGAAAATCATGAATCCTTGGATGTAGCCTTAGACATATACTATTCTCTACTACACATATGTCCAAGCCATGGTTTTCTTAAAAAGAGTAGCTTCTCCATATTATAGATGGGCTTCATAATAAAATGAGGGAGACCCTTGGGATCTATGCCCAAGGATGACTAGTAGAGGTGATAGCCCATCAAATACAAACACTAGTTGAACAGGTGGTAAAAGAAGAAGGAGAGCTATGTAAAAGGGAGAGCATAAAGGAATATAACTAAGATCCAACTCTTCAAGAAAAATAGGTTCATATTTATGATTAGGAAAAAGAGGTAGCTCTTGATGAGTTGATTTCACATAAAACCTTGCTAATACAAAAGTCTATCATTGAGATTGAAGTAAGGGTATATAAGATGTGGAAGTTGATGAATAGAAAAGTTACAACCAACTTGAAAATCATAGAGGAAAAGGTAAAGAAAAAAGGATTAAGTGATCAAAACAAGAAGAGGAAAAAAATAAGGAAATAGGTAAGGATACTTATCAACAAAAAGTGAAATTAGTTTGTAGTATAAGAGGTTACAAACTCAAATACAAAGGAGGAGGATGGATGTGAAATCTATAAATATGAACATCCAAAGGGCTATTGCTCAGTTATGTTACATTTATAAGAGTTTGGGGCTTTTGCTTTGATTCCCAAGTTTTTAGAAAAGTAAATGCCTAGGAGATCACCTTACCCACAAGGTAATTATAAATAGTCCTACAACTAATAGTACTATCCCACTGGGACTTTTTATCAACCTCAAAACTACTATCAATAATTGTGGGAAAACCCACAATTGTGGGGGATTCCATCAGTAGCCCTGCAATACCCTTATTACGAGCTGGACCCTTATGGATACTATGTTCAACAACTTGTTTCTCCAAATGGTTCTACTTCCTCTACCTCAAATCATTACTACTCTCCTGAAAACCATAAGCCCACAACATCTCTTATGGGATCACCATATTATACATCTTATCCTTCGTAACATCCTCAACACTCTCATACTTTCCTCCATCATATGTCACCACCAACAATGCAGGAAGGATTAGCACCACAACCTTAACAGAAAAATGCCACTTGTGCTATGAACATATAAGTAAATGATAATGTTAGCAGATCTTAGCAAAAGTCTTAGAAACATCCTTCCTTTAGGATAGTTTCCACACATGTGAATAAAACTAGTAGACCTACTAGCTCATTAGGACTAGCACAAGGACAATCTGGTGCAACCCCCTTACAAAAACAAAGTCTCCTAATCCTACATAAAATCCAACAACTGTTACCACTTCAGCAGAAAACATCAAAGATGAACCTATCACTATGGGTAGACAAAAGATTCCATGCATTAATAATAATTATAAAGGATGCAGTTATGGGTTGAAAGTTCAAAGTATTAACATGATCCCTATGCCAATCTAGAAAAAACTTAAGGAACAAGTATGTGTGCAAAACCAAAGATTGTATAGTCCTTATGCCAATCCACACCATCTTCTTTTGGTGTATAGTCCTAAGAAAGTAAACCAAATAGAGAACTTAAAGAATAACATCTTAACACTTTGAGTATACACCAAAAGAAGATGTTAAACAAGGAGACACAAGAACTAAAATAGAAAATAAATAAGGAAACATGTCTGGACCCCTTAAAAAGAAAACACCTTCTATTCCAGATAAGGATATGTCTCCAAATGATCAAAATGTTATTATCATTAATGTTAAATATGCTGCCAAGAGAGGACTAAAATTACTAAAGATGATAAATGGAAAGATTATGGTGTATAACTAAGGGAATGTGCGGTCCATTTTCTGAATGCTCACCTATGAGTTTAGTCATGGGGGAGATGCCCCATCTTGAATCAAGAACTAATAAGTGCTTTTTTATAATTTTTTATCATTTTTCTATTTCTTCAAAAATTTTCCAATTCTTAATATGTTTTCTATTTCTTGTTATTTTTCTTTTCTTTATAATTTTTTCTTTTCTTGAGTCATTTCCTTTATGTTTCATGAATGACTACTATGTTTTTGTTAATAATATTTCTAGCCATGATGTAGAAGTCGACACCATGTGTTGGGTTTTTATCCTATGCTATCAAGATGATTGTGTAAATAATTGTGTAATGTAGTGAAACCACAACATCTAGCCCTCCAGTTTCTCTAAATAAAAGGTCTTTTTAATGAAAACAATATGATTCTTCTCGCATAAAATTAAAAATTAACTATTGATCATTATGCCTTAAAGAAAAAGGGAAAGGCCAAGTACAAATGACAATGGGTGTGACCTCAAGGGGATTTTTGGGTTCTCTTCTTGACTTCCTTCTTGTGGGTTGTGACTCTTCTAGGAACATACCATCGCTTCTAATTATCGACTAATAAATAGGAAGCATGTCTTTGCATGGTGTGGTTCTCATGATATTTAAAAGAGAGAGAGAGAGAGAGAGAGAGAGAGAGAGAGAGAGAGAGAGAGAGAGAGAGAGAGAGAGAAAGAGAGAGAGAGCAGGAAAAAAACATAGAAAGATAAAAATAAAAAAAGAAGAAGAAAAAACAAAGAAAAGAAAAACATAAAAAAAAAACAACAACAAAAAATAACAAGAATTCAAAGCACATCCCTTAGACACAATAATGGATTAGAAGCATTGGTTATGGGGCTAGAAAGACATGTTACCCATGCTTGAAGGTACCTCTCTAACTAAGGCACTTCCTTCCTTCCTTGTTTTCTTTTCTTTTCTTTTTCTAGTGATGCTCATTCTCTGTGGTTGTTATGGACTCATGATGGTAGGCAAGAAGGAATGCATCGATACGAGACCACTGTTAATGGTATGGACTTGGTTTGAAACTTGGACAGATAGGCATGATGGTCATCTTAATCATAATTGACACAAGAACCTATTGCAAACATGGTTAAGTATCTTACATTTCAATCTCTGCAATCCCATCTCATCTCATTATTCACCTCATTGTTGCATGCAATTATGGGTCTAATGGTTTTGTATAGCATAGTGAAAAATCCTAGCTAAGGTAGTTGCATGTTGTTTGGAACAAAGACATGATCTACATTTAACTTCTAAGGTGCCCACGAACATCTATAGAAGTGGTTATGCAATGGCATTATGATAGGAGCCTTCTTTGGGGAGGATCCACTTGCATAACTTTTATCGATCATGGCTTTGAACCAAACCTCACATCTTCAAGTGGATTATATGCATGATTTTGTAATCAACTTCTCATCAATTCAAGTTATATTTAATGCTTTTATATTGAAATTTCCTTTAAATTCAAAATTTCTTAGCCATCTTTTGAACCAAACCTTTGGTTTTAATTGTTCGAAAACTTGCACACTTCTAGATTTAAGCTCATTCATCATGGGGGCTAAGGATGTAATTTTTGAAATTTTTCTAACATCCTATTTTCAAACATTATGGTAACTAATAGTAATAATAATCAAAATAACATGAAAAACTTAATAATTTTAGTTATCTCATAACTTTGGGAACAGTACTTTGTCATCACCTTATGCTTAAATGTTAACATTTTTTTGCATTTTAAGCTAACTAAGGGATTTGAAAAGGGTTAACTATTATAACAAAACTAATGTTGATCCTTTGGTGATTGCAGGTGATGCTAAAAGGAAAGACTAAGGTTGAAGGTCTTTTGCAAGGTAAGAAAAAAGGTCAAGAGAAGGACAAAGGAGGATATGCCCATGGACAAATAGTAGCACATACAAGGAATAAAGCTCAAACATACATATGTTTGCGGGATCCATGAAATGATAAGAAGAAATTTTAGTCTATCCTTCAAAAATGTTCTACATAAAAAGAGAAGCATCAACATAACAATCAAGGTTGTAAAGACTACCATCGCAAGGGAAAATAAGAAAAATCATCTTTGGTAGATTTTTTGAAGACCTTTGCAATTTTGTAAACATTAATGTCTATCTAGTCTTTTTGTCATCTTGTAATACATCCACTCAAATAAAATTTTACGATGCAACATTCCAATTTTGTAATGGTAGCCAATCTAGTCTTAGTCACCCCACAATGTTTTTAATGAAACTTCGTCCATTGATATATAACCCAAGGACAAGTTTCTAATTGGTCATGGGGGTATGATGAGACATGATATGTCGAGTAGCTTCATTGATGCATCCCAATTAACACATCTTAGATGCATCAATGCATATGTGTGGATGAGAATGCATTGATTCATTAATGGGCAACACATCTTAGATGGGTTGACACAACCCCATTGATGCATCACGTTGACACATCCTCATTGATGAAGCCTCGTTGACACATCCTCGTTGATGTAGCTAAATGTGTTAATGCATCTCCATTGATGCAATGTTTGTATTTGCTTATAAATATGTGAGCACTCATCATGTATTTGGCACCATTTAGTGAGTAGTGCATGTAGTTTTCTCCCGTAATCTTAGCAAACAGTCATTAAGTGCCCGTAGCATGGGTTTGAGTCAATTGTATAATGTCTTATTTGAGTATCATTGTACCTGGACACATTCCATGAATGGAAATAAGATTGAGATTGATTTATATCCATTGTAGCACTTTGACTTAGAATAAATTTATTTTTAATGCAATTTACTTTTGATGTATGATGAGATGTAATATCGCATGGGCTGCGATATCGTGTACACGATATCGCATCTTTCCCTGCGATATCGCGTACGTGATATCGTAGCCCATCGTCAGTTCTATAAATAAGAGGTGGCTCTCCCTTGTTTTGCCATCTAGATCTAGACCTTAGCCAAACTCTTGTCATTTTTCCATTCTAGAGTTAGAATAATTTCCATGTGCCCATAGTAGGAGTCCCAAAGTGAACGGATCTTTATTCGAGCAATTCTGTGCCTGAGCACACAATTGTGTATGGCAATAAAGATGAACTTTTGGATAAACCTTGCAGTGCATGGACTAAGCTAAATAGGACTTTAATTATTATGGAATGTTTAAATGCTTTATTAGTTAATTAAATCTCTCTCAACTCTTAACTCCTAGTTAAGTGCATTCAGTACGACCACTTCAAGCACATGCGTTACGCTAGGTAATCCCAATAACGAATAGCATTTGGTAATCCCAGAAGCGTTGCATTGGTTCAGGGTGTGAAACAGAAACTGGGAATGGATACTGATGCTAGGGTAATTAAGGCTTAGTTAGTTAAAGTTAGTTACTTAGTCTCTTCACCCTGTCCCTCATTAGCATAGACGATAAAATAGAAAAGATATAAAAATCACATACCTCAAACTCACTTAACCATACAACTATGACAAATACAAGTGAGTTTGGGAGGACAACGATCGATTAATCTTAGGTGTTCCATAAGGCATGTAGGTACTTAGTCTACGGAGTTCGACCGGATCGCGCGTGTAATGCTCGTATTCATATGGTTGAGTGTAGGGGTACCTCGCCACTCATCATTGGTGCCGTTGCCAGGGACTAAGTTGTTTGTGCGCTAAGTAGAACATAGGAAATCATCCACATCGTTGGGAAGCTTAAACGAACCCTTAGGGTTAATCAAAATCAAATTTAAACAATGGTCAATAGCACACCGACAAGATAACAATGTCTTCTTCTTCTCATAAAAGCACTTCAGCACCTAGGGATCACACAAGAGACAGTCGGCAGGACAACATACATAACCAAGAACCGCCAGTTCCTCAACAGTATTAGGTGGTATATACTCATCACGATGAGTATATACCTGATTTTACTTTTATCCTCCATTAGGATGAACAACTGCGCTGGAGAGACCTGCAAGGTAACATAGTATTACCCCCAGATCGGTCAGTCCCTAACATGCTCCTTCATGCTCTTGCACAGATAGGCATGATAGAACTATATGCTGAATATGTTGCATGTGATTATGACATAAGGGATTACCATCCCACAGCAGCGCAACATCTAAGGGACTCGTGGCAGGAGAATTATCACACATCGTTGAAGGGCAAAGGAACCCGCAATGCTTCGCCTGTCATAAAAGAAATTAAGGGTGGTGAACCTATCTCAATAGGTTCTCCACAAAATGATGTTCCCCCTCCTAATGATAGTGAGGAGGTGGTGTATCAGAACCTTCGCTCCACGATACACAACCCTGGTTTTGATGCCTATGAACACCAAGTGTTCAATGAGGGAACGCAAACAAATGATAAGGATGGGCAGTCTGATCATCATCACGATCGGGGCCATAGCAACCGAAGAGAAGGTAGGAAACATCATCATGGCGATGGTTCTCCTTCCTCTTCCCCTTCATCGCATCACTCACCCTCTCCTTCCACATCAGGATGCAGTCACAAAGAGCCCAACTGTGAGGATAAAGATAAGCATAGTAAGAACCCTCGACAAGAGAGTTGAGAGAGAGGATGAGGGCACTCTAGGGAATCTAGGCATGGAAGAAAGGAAAGTAGGGAACCATGTAGGCATCATAGACGCCATGAGAAAAATGACAACGAAGAACCCCTACTAGCAACCTGGAGTATGTTAGAAATTACGGAGGCCGTTAGAACACCTACAAGGCACCAGAAAGATAGCCGGATCAAGAGACTAGACATGAATAATATCCCATAGTTTGAGGGGGGATACAACGCTGATTCGAAGAATCACTTAGAGGCATTTCACGATGCATGCACCTTGTAGAATATTGAAAACAAGTGGCAAAATTAAAGTTGTTCCCAAGGACGTGCATAAAAGAAGCAGAAAGCTGGCACCGGTCCTTAGAACTGGAAACCATTAGGAGGTGGAGTACGATGTTAGAACTATTCAATCATAAATATCAAATGTACTCCAGAGTGTCCAACTTGCAGAAACAGATCCAAGGATAGAAGCAGGGTAATCACGAACCCTTGGATGTTGCCATGGGCCGATACTATGCACTGCTACATTGTTGCCCAGGCCATGGTTACGCACAATGGGATCAACTCTGCCACCTCGTAGATGGGCTAAGACATGAAACCAGGAGAACCCTTGGGAAATATGCTAAAAGGAGATTATCTGAACTTAGATCCCATGAAGTTCATAGATTGTTGGAGCAAGTAGCTAAGGAAGAAGGATAGCTATGGAAAAGAGAAAGCACAGAAGAGTATAACCACGATCCTTCCCTCCGAAAGAAGGGAGTAAGATTTTGTGGGGAAGAGGATGAGTCATCACTTGAAGAGTTGGTAAATAGAAAAACCTTATCACTTCAAAAGTTAACAATTGAAGTGTCGGCTAAGGTAGATCAAATGTGGGACTCCTTAGACAATAGGCTCGAAACTGTTTTAAAAATCGTAGAGGAGTCTAAGGAGCGAAGTAGTAACCATGATAAGAAAAAGAGGAGAGACTCAGACCATGCATGTAACAAGGGTAAGGGAAAAATGACTATCGCCAATGAGGTTGTGAATTCTAATATGGAAAATGATGGTGGATGTGAGATCTGCCAATATGACCATCCTAAGGGATGTTGCCCAATAATCTCACATCTGCAAGAGTCCGGGGTGTATGCACTCAACCCAAGACTTAACAAAAGGCAAGCACCCCGTCGGTTACCTTATCCCCAAGGTAACCTAAGGCAGTTCCACCAACCGTTAATGTATTATCCAAGTGGAACTCCGTCACAACCTATGAAGCAACACCAGTAGTGGCAATACCCATAGTCATGGGGGATGCCACCACCTAGGCAATAATACCCTTACCAGAAACCAGATCCATATGGCTATTACGTGAAGCAACCGGTTTCTCCAAGTGACTCTATGGGTCACATAACCCCACAACATCACTATCAAGTTTGGGAGTATTTTAGGACTCCCTCTCCTAGAAAGGACACTCCACATGCATACCATCCTCAGAATCCATCCACATCTCTTACGCCAATAGTTCCACTACCACCCGCTCCAACGATGCAAGGGGAACTCCCCACTCAATCGCAGCAATGTAATGCTACGAGAGTTATAAACCTTTAACCCACTACTGGTTCTAACAACCGTACAAAGAGAAGACCCTTCTTTAGAACCAACAGTCTAAACAAGCTCTCACAACCACAAGCGGTTGAGTCTATGACCACTCCTCCATCAAGAAAGGCTTCGGAGCTTCCTTCAAACCAACAATAGAGCTCAACTCACACGGTTATGTTAAAACATACCATCACTGATTGGATAAAGGTGGACCACCTTCCCAGGAAAATCTATGACCCCAGGAGTCCCTTGATCTATCTCCAAGTCACTGGGAATGAACCACGTAGGGCTCTTCTTGACTCAAGTTCCGGAGTCAACTTAATATCATGAGAGATGTATAAAGCCTGGAACCTGCCTCCACGAAAGAAGAGTAATATTCAACTAGAGCTGGTTGACTAGTCTATCACTATTCCCTTGGGATTGGTGGAGGACATTGTTATCACTGTGTGTGGTTGGTCATACCCAGCTGATTTCGTAGTGATAGAAGTCAACAGTAACAAAGGGGACTTCCAAATTATAATGGGGAGGGCATGGCTCAGCAATATCAATGCGTGCCTAGGAATCCACGATCTTTCCTTGGAAATATCTAAGGAAAATATTTATGGAAAGATCGAGAAGAAGAAAGTTTCATGCATCACATACAGTGATACTGAGGGTGATGACATACAAGAATGCTCATCATCTCCTGTATGCAACCATTGTGCCTAGGAAACTTAGATACAAAGATGCCTATATGTAGCAACCACACAACAAGAGAACACCCAGTGGTTGACAACTAATCAAGAGAGAAACCCACCAATATGCATGGAACTAATTGGGGAAACAACTTGCAACCACAACGAAAGCATAGATACATTGGAATATGAGCATCGCCAACTTCCAACCGTTAATTTAAAAACATCAATTGGGAGAAGTTGGACACTTATAAAAAATTTAAATAAGCACTCATTATTTCGGATCTCTCCCTTTCAATTTAGTCATCAGGGAGATGGCCACCTATGCTGATCATTTGAGGCCCTAAGTTCTTTTTAAGTTTTTTTTTACACATTTTTGTTTTACAAATTTCTTTAACTTTTCTTATTTTTGTTTTACAACATCGTTCATACTTTTTCTTTTATTTGTGTGTGTATGTGTGTGTCTTATCCATTTTGTTAAGTTTGTCACCCAATAAGTGCTCTTAATGATGGTATGAACTATTTTCTATTGGTTGCTAATGTTTGGTTTTTACCTTTAAGTTATGATGTTGATACTAAGGTATGGTTCTTTTGATATAGCAGGCAATGGATCCACATCATCCATGCATCCATAAGTCTCTATGATTTCTCTTGGCTTGGAACTATATAGTCACTTTTCTCAATAATAAGAACTATCAATGAATTGGTGACTTAGCATTTCTCAAACTAAGGAAGGACTCAAAGATTGAAAAGGGTGTGGCTTCAAGGGAACTTGATGTGTTTGTGTTGGCCATTCTCTTGGGTGCTTGGATGTTTTCTTCTTGAGTTTTCTTACTATTTCGATGTTACCCAATTATCGAAAAGCTGAGTGAATAAAAATAAACATAATAAGTCTTTGCATGATGTGGTTCTCACGCAAAAACACAAAAATAAAAAAATAGTGAGAATTCAAAGCACACCCCTTAGAAGAAATAATCATTTGGGCTACAAGCACTGGTTATGGAACTAAAATAAACATGTTCCCTCTAACTAAGGCCCTTCTCACTTCCCATTCTCTCCTCCTTCGCTTTGTCGGAATGGTGGTGGCTCTTAGGTAAAGGCATTCTTGTTACTTCAAGTGGATGGATTGGCCGAATGCATTAATGCGAAGTCACTGGATGTGGTTTGTTTGAGGCTAGACTTGGAATGGGATCTGCTACGTCACATTAACCATGAAACACACAAAGGGCTGTACACCACCTTGTTCTTGGGATTCCATTCCATTCTGTTCTCTCCATCCTTTTCTCCATGGTTCACCTCATTGTTGGCTGTATCATTAGTGTATATTTTGGTTGACGCATTGTATTCTTGTTGGTAAATTCTTGTGGTTAAGACTTTAACTCTTGTTCCAAATGACATTCCCAGAGCCTACGGACTCTTTGAATGTGGGTTTTTCAGGGCATTAAGGGCATGAGCCTGCTTTGGGGAGGATCCATTAACATTCCTATTTGGTGCACCAGTTAAATTCTTTCCCTTAACATTTTTGCAATTAACTCTTTTTTGTTCATTTCCATCTTGACATCCATTTCATCGATGTTATAGTTGTTTCTTTTCCTTCATCCTTCTTATTCCTTCTCTTTTTCCATTCTCTTGCTACCGGAGGTTCGTGATTAGTCATGGGGGTCCTTGTCCAATTTTTTTAATTTTCTCCTAACCCCTACACCTTCGGTAGTCACCAATATTATATCTCCAGAATTTGCAATTAGCATACCATAACTCAGCCAATGGACCTTTCACCGAAGCAAGGTATCAACTACATTGTGATTGATTTACCCTTGCTAAAATAAGATTGTGTTGTGTGTGTAGATGGCAATCATACAACAACAGATTGGACCTGGAGGGAACACTTGGAATGGATCGATGTTGAAGTAGTTATGCAAGGAACAAGATGTAAGGCGTGCTTACCGATGGACAACAATAGGCGTAATCTTGGTGTTGGCAACAACAAACTTATTTCTCTCTCTCTCTCTCTCTCAGCTACCAAATAAGGCTAGATGTCAAATGTACAAAGTGTTCACTCTTGTTGTCATGAACACCAATTTTGTCATGTTTTGTAATGATGATCCGTTCACATATCATCCCATTCACCATTAGTTCCATTCAAGTCAATAATCCCATACCTTCCCAATATTTTGTAAGGAACTCGAGGACGAGATTTTATTCAGTCATGGGGGTATGATGGGACACGATATCAGGTCTTTCCCTGTGATATCACGTATGCAATATCGCAGCCCGCCACTAGTTCTATAAATAAGAGGCAGCTCTCCCTTGTTTCACCATCTAGATCTAGACCTTAGCTAAACTATTGCCATTTTTCCATTCCAGAGTTAGAATAATTTCCATGTGCCCGCAGTAGGAGTCCCAAAGTGAATGGATCTTTATTCGAGCAATTCTGTACCTGAGCACACAATTGTGTATGGAAATAAAGATGAAATTTTGGATAAACCTTGTAGTGCATGGACTAAGCTAAATAGGACTTTAATTATTGTGGAATGTTTAAATGCTTTATTAGTTAATTAAATCTCTCTCAACCCTTAACTCCTAGTTAAGTGCATTCAGTACGACCGCTTCGAGCACGTGCATTACACTTGGTAATCCCAGTAACGAATAGCTTTTGGTAATCCCAGTAGTGTTGCATTGGTTCAGGGTGTGAAATGGAAAGTGGGAACGGATATTGATGCTAGGGTAATTAAGGCTTAGTTAGTTAAAGTAAGTTACTTAGTTTCTCCACCCTTTCCCTCATTAGCATAGGTGATAAAAGAGAAAAGATATAAAAATCACATACCTCAAACTCACTTAACCATACAACCGTGACAAATACAAGTGAGTTTGAGAGGATAATGATCGAGTAACCTTAGGTGTTCCATAAGGCGTGTAGGCACTTAGTCTGCGGAGTTCGACCGGATCGCGCGTGTAACAATCGTATTCGTATGGTTGAGTGTAGGGGTACCTCACCACTCATCAATGTACTTGGTTAATATTTACATTTTCATGGATATTAATAAATTGGTGGAATGAATGTGACAAGCGTAAATATGTATTTAATCCCAGCAAGGTTATTGCTTCTTTCTCCCAGTAGCATAACACTTAGTAATCCTAGTAGTGGATATGTGAGTTCAAGACATGTATGGCAAGCTAGGAATAGACACTTATCACCTTTAAGCTAGTTTAGAATTTATATTCTTGTTATTAATAAGATTAATTAATTAATTTTTATATTATCATTCAACTAGCTAGATTAGATTAATTAATTAATTTCTATATTATCATTCGATTAGTTTAAGGACCACACAACATCAATAATCATATGCCTCAGTCTAGACTAAACCATACATGACCAAACTACCACTAGTTCAAGTGAGAAGAAAGTGACTAGCATTGCATCATATAAACTGCAATACATTTGGCCATAGACTAATTGTTTTGTTAAGTGTTGAACTTTTTAAAGCCCAACAAAACCTGCACTTCAAATTTCACAAAAGTGGATTTTAGGTGTGCAACTAAAGCCCAATGTACGTTTTGCAAGGCCCAACGTACTTTACGTTGGCCTAGCATATTTTTGAAGCCCATCATATTTTTGTTGGTACCAGTTCATGCCTTTTTGCAAATCAACCATGCTACCACTCAACTTAACATACATGGCCTCTAGTTGAGATGCAGTTTGTGTCTATGACCTAAAAAACCCAGTGGTCATAGAGCAAAGATAATTACTCCTACAAAAGGATAAGAACCCAAACTTTGCAATCATCGATGGAAGTTCTACAACTTCCTTGCTGCCAAGATACAAGCTAGTCTCCTAATACCATGCTTTGAATCTCATGCTTAGTGTCAATTCAAAATTATATACCAAGATGGAAAAGAATACATTCCATTACCTTATGAAAAAATCTCCCTCACTAACTTTTATGCACATATGCTCGTAGAACTCATAAATGTTGATAAGTGGAATGAGAAACTTAGCCTGGATGGTTACCAAGATGAACAAGATGAATTTGAGATAGAGTAGGAGCTAGACATATTTATTAGAAACCTTCTCCAATGATCACCTCCCCAAGCAATCACATCTAGCTCTGTACCCCTACTATCCCCTATTGGGTAGGTGCCTGAGTCTCCTCCTACCTATCCCACCATGTTTGGACCAACACCTATCATGGTTGTGCATCAAGCCTAGTCTATTTCCCAATCTACCTCACTATTCTCATTAATGTTCTTTGCTGATGAGCCACGATATCGCATACACAATATTACATCCGCCATGCGATATCACATCCTACCTCATCTTCTATAAATAAGAGGCGACACCCTTTGTTCAAGATAGTAAGACTTAGACTCTTATCTAAACTCTTGTAGTTTGATTAGTCCAGAGTTAGAATAATTTCTATGTGCCTGTAGTAGGCGTCATAGAGTGAACGGATCTTTATTCGAGCAATTTGTACCTGAGCACACATTTGTGTACGATAATAAAGATGAACTTTATGATAAACCTTACAACATACAGATTAAGCTAATTAGTAATTAATTATTGTTGAATGTTTAATGCTTTCCTAGTTAATTAATCTCTCTCTCAACCTTCAACCCCCTTCGTTAAATACACTCAGTATGATCGCTTTGAGCATGCGTGTAGCACTTGGTAACCCAGTAATGATTGGCATTTGGTAATCCCAGCAGCGTTGCAATGGTTCAGGATGTGTACAGCAAGTGGGAACGGATATTGGTGTTAGGAACATTTAGAACTTAGTTAATGAATAGTTAGCATAAGTTAGTCACTTAATTCTCTCTCCTTTCCTTTATTAGCAAAAGACATAAAAGGAAAAAAAAAACTATAAAAATCATATACCTCAAGCTTACTTAACCATACAACTGTGACAATACAAGTTTGGGAAGACAATGATTGATTAACCCTAAGTGTTCCATTCAAGTGCGTAAGTACTTAGTCCTTGGAGTTTGACTAGATCACGCGTGAAACGCTCGTATTCGTATGGTTGAGTGTAGGGGTACCTCGCCACTCATCATTGGCACCATTGTTGGGGACTTAGTTGTTTGTGCACTACGTAGAACATAGGAACTTATTCATATCATTGGAATGTTAGAACGAACCTTTAGGGTTAATCAAAAGAAGACAAGACAACGGTACATCGCACACCAAACAAGACAAAATGTCTTCTTCTTCACATAAGAGCACTTCACCGCCTAGGACTAACACAAGAGGCAGTCGGCAGCATAAGACACATAACCAAAATCTGCCAGTTCCTCAACAGTTTCATGTGGTATATACTCACCACGATGAGTATGTACCCGATTTCACCTTTATTCTCCACCAAGATGAACAACTGCATTGGAGAGACTTGGAGGGTAACATAGTATTGCCTCCAGACTAATCAGTCCCCAACACGCTCTTTCGTGCTCTCACACGAATAGGCATGCTACTTTTTTACATGGAATACGTTGCATGCGATCATGACACAAGGGACTATTATTCCATAGAAGCGCAACATCAAAAGGACTTGCGATAGGAGAGATACCATACATCCTTGAAGGGTAAATGTCCCCATAATGCTCTGCATGTTTTGAGAGAAATTGAGGGTGGTGAACCTGCTTCAACAAGTTCTCCACAAAATGATGTTCCTCCTCCTAATGATGGTCAAGAGGTGGTGTATCAGAACCTTCACTCCATTATTCACAACCCTGGTTCTGATACCCACGAACACGAAGTGTTCAAAGAAGGAACACAAACACACGATAAGGGTGGACGTTCTGATCGTGATCATAATCGAGGCCAAGACCATCGAAGAAAAGGTAGAAAACACCGTCATGGCGATGGTTCTCCTTCTTCAACAAAGTGAAAAACATCAACAAGATAGTCAAGAAAAAGGACAAGGGCACTCTATGGAATCAAGGCATAGAAGAAGGGAGAGTAGGGAACTATGTAGACACCATAGATGTTATGAACAAGATGATCACGAAGAACCCCTACTTGCAACTAGAAGCATCCTAGATATAACGGAGGTTGTAAGAGTTCCAACAAGGCATCAAAAGGATAGTAGAATCAAGAGGTTAGACATGAACAACATCCCATGATTTGAAGGAGGATACAACGCTAATCCTCAAAATCATTTACAAGCATTCTAGATGCATGTACCTTGCAGAACATAGAAAACGAATGGCAAAAATTGAAGTTGTTCCCAAGGACAGTAGTGAAAGAAGCTGAAAGCTGGTACTGGTCCTTAGAACCAGAATCCATTTGGAGGTGTAGTACAATGTTAGAACTGTTTAATTATAAGTACCAAACATACTCCCAAGTGTCTAACCTATGAAAGCAAATCCAAGGATGGAAGCAAGGAAATCATGAATCCTTGGATGCTGCCATGGACCTCTATTACACACTATTACATCGTTGCCCTGGCCATGGTTGTTCGCAGCGAGATCAACTACGCCATCTTGTGGATGGACTTAGGCATGAAACAAGAAGAACCCTTGGAACCTATGCCCAAGGAAGGTTATCAGAGCTTAGGTCTCATCAAATTCATAGATTGCTAGAGCAAGTAGCCAAAGAAGAAGGTGAGCTACGAAAGAGAGAAAGTGCGGAAGAATACAACCGAGATCCTTCCCTCCGAAAAAGAGGAGTGAGATTTTGTAAGGAGGAAGAAGAGTCACCACTCAAAGAGATGGTGAATAGGAAAAATTTTCCACTCCAAAAGTTAATGACAGAAGTATCGGCAAAGGTAGACCAAATGTGGGACTCCTTGGATAGTAGGTTTGAAATTGTTCTTAAAATTATAGAGGAGTCTAGAGAGCGAGGTAGTGACCATGAAATAAAGAAAAAGAGAGAATTAGAGAATGCAAATAACAAGGGTAAGGATAAAATGGCCATCATAGAAAAGGTTATGGATTTAGACATAGACAACGATGGTGGATGCGAGATATGCCAATATGACCATCCTAAGGGATGTTGCCTAGTGATCTCACATCTACAAGAGTCTGGGGTGTATGTACTCAACCCATGACTAAATAAACAAAAAACACCCTGATGGTTACCTTATCCCCAAGGTAACCCAAGGCAGTTCCACCAACCCTCAACATATTATCCAAGTGGAACTCCACCACAACCCATTGAGCAACATCAACAGTGGAAATACCCACAATCATGGGGGATGCCACCACCAAGGCAACAATACCCCTACCAACAACTGGACCCATATGGCTACTACGTGTAGCATCCAATCTCTCCACGTGACTCTGTTAGTCACATTACACCACAACATCACTACTAAGCTTGTGAGTATTATAGAACTCTTTCTCCTAGGGGAGATAACCCACAAACATACCATCCTTCAAATCCATTCGCAACTCTCACACCAATAGCTCCGTTACCACCTGCTCCAGTAATGCAAGGGGAACTCCCTACTCAACTGTAGTAACGCAATGCCACAAGGGCTATAAATAATCAACCTACTATTGGTTCTAACAACCATATGAAGAAAAGACCTTTCTTCAGAACCAACAGTCCAACCAAGCCCTCACAACCACAAGTGGTTGAACCTCTGAATGCCTTGCCATCAAATAAGGCTTCAGAGCTCCCTTCAAATACTACACCAAGCTCAATGCATATGGTTATGTTAACACATGCCGTTATTGACTGGATTAAGGTTGGCCACCTTCCCAGGAAATTCTCTAATCCTGGAAGCTCCCTAATCTATCTCCAAATCGTTGGGAATGAGCCATGTAAAGCTCTTCTAGACTCAGGTTCTGGAGTCAACCTAATATCACAAGAGATGTACAAAGCCTGGAACCTGCCTCCATTAAGGAAGAGCAATATTCACCTAGAGTTGGCTGACCAATCCATCATTTTCCTCTTGGGACTGGTGGAGGACATTGTCACCACTATGTGTGGGTGGTCGTACCCAGCTGATTTCCTAGTGATACAAGTAAATAACGATAAAGGGGACTTTCCAATAATAATGGGAAGGGCATGGCTAAGTACTGTAGATGCACGTCTAGGAATCTACAATCTTTCCCTGGAAATATATAAGGAGTTTGGAAAGATCAAGAAGAAGAAGGTTCCATGCATTGCATACAGTGATACAGGGTGCAATTGCGTGTAGAGATCATGGGTTGGAAAAAGTTTGGCATTGCCTGTATGCAACCAGTGTGCACAAGACCTTAACCTACAAAAGTGCTAGTATGCAGTAGCCACACGACAAAGAGACACCCAGTGGTTGATAGCTGATCAAGAGAGTAACTCACTAATGTGCATGGAACTAATTGAGGAAATAACTAGTGCTTACATCGAAAGCATAGATGTACTTGAGCAAGTCCGTCACCAACTTCCAAACCTTAACCTAAAAACATGAATTGGGGAAAGTTGGAAATTCCTAAAAAATTTAAACAAGAGCTCTGATAAGAAATTGTCAGTTAATGTGCAACAGATCAAACCTTACCATGAATCCAGAACGGTCAATGCACATAATACCTTTGAGAAGGGATGACCCTGATCACTCTTTTGGATCTCCTCCATCCAACTCAGTCATGGGGGAGATGGCCACCTCTGCTAACTATTTGAGACCCTCAGTTCCTTTTTAAGTTTTTGTTTTACACATTTTTGTTTTACAAATTTCTTTAACTTTTCTTGTTTTTGTTTTGCAACATCGTTTATACTTTTTCATTTCTTTGTGTGACTATTTTTTTTGTTTGTTTTTATTTTTGTTAGATTCGTCACCTAATAAGTGCTCATGATGGTGGTATGAACTATATTCTATGGATTGCTAATGTTGGTTTTTACCTTTGAGTTATAATGTTGATACTAAGGTATGGTTCTTTTGATGTAACAAGCAATGAGTCCATGTCATCCATGCATCCATGAATTTCTATGGTCTCTCTCGGCTTGGAATTGTATAGTCCCTTTCTTTAATGATAAAACTATTAATAAATTGGTGACTAGGCATTTCTCAAACTAAGGAAGGACTTAAGGACTGAAAAGGGTGTGACTTCAAAGGGATTTGATGCATTTTAGCTAGCTATTCTCTTGGGTGCTTGGATGTTTTCTTCTTGATTTTTCCTTACCATTCCGATGTTGCTCCATTATCGGGAAGCTGAGCTAATAAAAATAAGTCTTTGTATGGTGTGGTTCTCACAAAAAAAAAAACACACACACACAAAAACAGTGAGAATTCAAGCACATCCCTTAGAAAAAATAATTATTTGGGCTACAAGCACTGGTTATGGAACTAAACAAACATGTTCCATCTAACTAAGGCCCTCTCGCTTACTATTTTTCCCTTTCTCGTTTCCTCAGAATGGTGGTGACTCTTTGGCGGAAGCATTCTTGTTACTTCAAGTGGATGGATTGGTCAAGTGTATTAATGCGAAGTCACTAGATGTGGATTGTTTAAGGCTAGATTTGGAATGATATATACTCCGTCACATTAACCATACATACACAAGGGGCTGTACACCACCTTGTTCTTGGGACTCCATTCCATTCTCTTCTCCTCATCATTCTTTCTCCACTTTCCACCTCATTGCCGGTTGTGTCAGTAGTCTATATTTTGGTTGATGCATTGTTTTCTTTTTGGTGAATTCTTGTGGTTAAGACTTTAACTCTTGCTTCCAAATGACATTTCTAGAGCCTATGAACTCTTTGAATGTGGGATTGTTAGGGCATTAAGGGCATGGGCCTGCTTTGGGGAGGACCCACTAGCATTCCTATTTGGTGCATCAGTTAACTTCTTTTCCTTAAACATTGCTACAATCAATCCATTTTATCGGTATTGTCTTTGTTTCTTTTTCTCCATCTTTCTTATTCCTTATATTTTTCCATTCTATTGCTACCAGAGGATCGCTCTTAGTCATGGAGGCCCTGGTCCAATTTTTTCAATTTTCCTAACCCCTACACCTTGGGTAGTCACCAGTGTTATATCTCTAGAATCCGTATTAGCCATATCACAACTCAGCCAATGGACCTTACTCTGAGGCAAGGTATCAGCTATATTGTGATTTACTTATCCTTGCTCATATGTGACTGTGTTGTGTGTGTAGATGGCAATCATACAACAATGGACTGAATCTATAGGAAACACTCAGGATGGACTGGTGCTAGAACAATTGTGCAAGGAACAAGACTGATGGTGTAGTTATAGATGGACAACGAAAGGTGAAATCCTGGCATTAGCAACAACACGTCTTTTTCTTCTCTCTCTCTCTCTTCTCTCTTAGTTGCCAAATAAGGCTGGATGTCAATTGTGTATAGTGTTCATTCTTGTAGTCATGAACACTAATATTGTCATGTATTGTAATGATTGATCCATTCACTTGTCATCCCATTCACCATTAGTTGTCATTCAAGTCAATAATCCCATACCTTCCCAATATTTTGTAAGGAACTCGAGGATGAGTTTTCATTCAGTCATGGGGGTATGATGAGCCGCAATATCGCGTACGCGATATTGCATCCGCCATGTGATATCGCATATGCGATATTGCGTCTTGCCTAATCTTCTATAAATAAGAGGTGGTGCCCTTTGTTCAAGAGAGTAAGACTTAGACCCTTAGCTAAACTCTTGTAGTTTTATTAGTCCAGAGTTAGAATAATTTCTGTGTGCCCGCAGTAGGAGTCATAGAGTGAACGGATCTTTATTCGAGCAATTTGTACCTGAGCACACATTTGTGTATGATAATAAAGACGAACTTTATGATAAACCTTACAACATACAGATTAAGCTAATTAGTAATTAATTATTGTTGAATGTTTAATGCTTTCCTAGTTAATTAATCTCTCTCTCAAGCTTCAACCCCAATAGTTAAATACACTCAATATGACCACTTCGAGCATGTGTGTAGCGCTTGGTAACCCAATAACAATTGGCGTTTGGTAACCCCAGCAACGTTGCACTAGTTCAGGATGTGTATGGCAAGTGGGAATAGATACTGGTGTTAGGAACATTTAGAACTTAGTTAATGAATAGTTAGCATAAGTTAGTCACTTAATTCTCTCTCCTTTCCTTTATTAGCAGAAGACATAAAAGGATAAAAAGCTATAAAAATCATATACCTCAAACTTACGTAACCATACAACCGTGACAATACAAGTAAGTTTGGGAAGACAACGATTGATTCATCCTAGGTGTTCCATTAAGGCGTGTAAGCACTTAGTCCTTATAGTTCGACTAGATCACATGTGAAATGCTCATATTTGTATGGCTGAGTATAGGGGTACCTCGCCACTCATCATTTGCCAACAGCCTTACTATGTTCACGCAGCCCCAATGGTGTCTACAACATCACCTCCCTTTGCCATACCAACAAGACCCAATCTAAGACTCCAAATCTCATAAGCCTCTCATACTCCCTTTGCTCCCTTCATACCACATGCTCCAACGCAAACCTCTTTCTCCTTATTCAACCCACATGCAACAATGGTCACTCAACCTTTTTTGTCTATATCAATACCAATTGCACAACCGTAGACTACTCAACTCCCTCCTCAACCATCAACACAAATACCGCAGCCTACAAGAATGCCCCAAGGCTTGGATCAAGCCTTCCAAATGATCCAAGGCCTTACCAAAGAGCTGTGGAAACTCAAAGCTAATACAACTTAGACAGTCAAGGTTATAGACTTCTACCAAGATGATCTTATAAGCCCTACTGTGCCTCAAATAACCTTACTAGTGGACATGCCTATACCAAACTTTACAAAATATAATGGTGAAGGGGATTCCAATGCACACCTGGTCAACTTCTAGTCTGAGTATCTCTTCTTGCAAGCTTGGCAACATATAATATAACATATTTTCTCTATGTAAGGAAAAGGATCTAGATTGGTATTGAACCTTGCATAGAGGTTCCATCTCTTCCCTTGAGAACTTAATAAATCAATTTGTCAACAACTTCAAATACAACTTGAAGCTAGATACCACGTTAGACCAACTAATGAAGGTGAGGACGAGGCCACTTGAACTAGTCAAAAGGTTTATTTAGAGATGGAATTCAACACTCAATGAGATTCTAGAGCCGATCTCTGAAACTCACCTCTTAGCCATCTTAAAGGGAGTAGTAAATAACTTCATTAAGTTGAAGCTCTACTACTTAAAGCCCCAGTCACTAGGCCAAGCCTTCTCGCAAACTAAGAACATTAAGGAGGTAGCTGAGGCAAGTAACGGTTGCGCTATCTAGCCTACAAAAACCAATACACAAGGAGGGATAATAATAAAATTAGGTAAGAACATACAACCATGGATACAATATCCAAAGATACAAAGTAAGAAGAGAGGTAGGGATCACCACCACACAATACATCTTCTGACTCATTGCAACCATCCACTTCCTACGCTCCAAATCAAAAAAGACCAAATGTTGGATGGAAGGATAGGTTAAAGTACACTATGTTGCCAATGAGGCCCTTTGAGCTTTTAGAAAAGTTTCTTAAAGACAACTATATACAACATAAGAAATTGTCTGATGAAGCTTGTAGGAGGCACAATCATCTTTGTCACATAGCTAGAGACCCAACAACAATAGCCAAGGATGATCCAATGCTACCAAAGTACTTTAAACTATATAGGTTTTGCCATTATCATCAAATGATTGGTCATGATACTGATTTTCATATAGCATTAAAGGATGACCTTTAGAAGATGATTAACCATGAAGAGTTGGTGTTGAATGAGCCCAATTCTCCAAGCACCAACAATAACTCCTATATCATAGCCTCATTCACAAAAACCAAATGGTCTAATCCTCCTAGGAAACTGTTTGTCATCAAAGTACCACTACAACCCCAAAACATAAAGCCTAGAGAGCCCTTCATCATACAGGTACCACCTCCCTCAACTCCTAGGAAGCCTTTCATCATTCATGTCCCTCCTTTAGTTAATTCAACATCACAATGTAATCAACAAGCTACCAACCCTTCCAAGGCTAAGGAATCATTTATCATCCATGTCCCTCCACCTTCAACAAGAAAAATTATAACAACATGTGATCAAAGCCCATCTATTATCGCCAACAACCCAATGGTTAGCAAGAAATCATTACTACAATAGTGATGAAAACAACTTATCTTCAAGCCAACAAGAAAGCCCACTAAAGGTAACTAACAAAATGGTTTGAAGAAAATTAACCCACTAAAGCCTACATCAAGATTGACTACACCCATTGATGAGACGCGATTCACATGAGCTATGATATCGCATCCCATGTGATATCGCGTACGCGATATCGCGTCGTCCCCTGCGATGTCGCATATGTGATATCGCGGTCTGCTGCCATATCTATAAATAAGAGGCAAATCTCCCTTGTTTGCCCATCCTGAGTTAGAAGTAGGGAAAATTTGGCAGTTTGATCACTCCAGAGATAGAATATTTTGCATGTGCCCGCAGTAGGAGTCCTAAAGTGAACGGATCTTTATTCAAGCAACATTGTACCTGAACACAAGTTGTGTACGGCAATAAAGACGAGCTTCTTGGATAAACCTTGCAGTGCATGGAATAGGATTTTATTTATTATTTTCTCTCTCACCCTTAAACTCTTAGAATGCGGAATGAGTACGACTTGATTACGAGCATCTAAGGATGTGTACGGATAGTCAAGGAGTCGGCTGCTCATCGCATGCGGTATGAGTACGACTTGATTACGAGCATCTTGTGTGACTACTTGGTAACCCAGTGGCGTATTCAGGATCTACGCTTGGTAATCCCAATGGTAGTCCCAGATGTGTACAGTTAGTCAAGGAATCAGCTGTTCATTGCACTTAGGCTAGATAGATTCTCTCAACCCTTTCCTCCTAGTGAAGTGTCTCAGTACGACCACTTCGAGCACGTGCGTTACGTGCAGTGATCCTAGCAACGATTAGCATTTGGTACCCACGGTTGCATCGGTTCAGGGTGTGTACGGTAAGTGGGAATAGATGCTGATGCTAGGTAATTTAAACTTAGTCATTAGTTAGAGTTAGTTAGTTTCTCAATCCTTCACCTCAATAGCATAGGAGAAAAAGATAAAAGACCATAAAAATCATATACCTCGGACTTACTTAACCATACACCATGACAACCACAAGTAAGTCTAGGAAGACAAAAAATGATTAACCCCAAGTGTTCCATGGGGCATGTAGGCACTTAGTCTACGGAGTTTGACCGGATCATGCGTGCTACGCTCGTTTCGTATGGTTGAGTGTAGGGGTACCTCGCCACTCATCATTGGCGCCGTTGTCGGGGACTAAGTGTTTGTGTGCTAAATAGAACATAAAGGATATCACTCACATCGTTGGGAGCCTAAATGAACCTTCAGGTTAATTAATTAAACAAGAATTTATATAACGGTAATTAGCACACCGATAACAATGTCTTCTTCTCATAAGAGCAACTCACCACCTAAGGACCATACACTAGATAGTTAGCAACATAAAACACATAGCCGAAATCAGCCAAGTCCTAAACAATACAAGATAGTTTATACTCATCCCGATGAGTATATTCCAAACTTTACCTTTATCCTTCATCAAGACAAATAGCTGCGATGGAGAGATTTGCAAGGTAACATCATGTTACCCCCAGATCGATCAGTCTCTCACATGCTTTTCCATGCCTTGGCACAGATAGGCATGACTGAATTATATGCTGAATATGTTGTGGAAGACTTTGATATGAGGGATTATCATCCTACAGAAGCACAACATATGAGGGAATCAAGGCAGGAGTGTCAACATACACTTTTGAAGGGCAAAGGTCTGCACATCCTAAGTGAAATAGGAGATGAGGAACCCCTTATAACGGGTTCTTTAGAAAATGATGTTCCCCCTCCTAATGATGGTGAGGAGGTAGGGTATTAGAACCTATGATCAATGATACATAACCATAGTTCTGATGCCTGTGAACACCAACTATTCACAAAAGGAATAACCACTCATGCTAAGGACAGGCACTTAGATCTTCATCACGATCGGGGCCGAAGCAGCAGAAGAGAAGATAGGAAACATCGTCATGGCGATGGTTCCCCTTCTTCTTCCCCTTCTTCACATCACTCACCCTCTCCTTCCACATCTAGGCACAACCATCATGAACACAATGGAGAGGATAAAGGTAGACAAAATGAGAGACCTCGACGGGAAAGTCGAGAGAGAGGACAAGGGCAAGGACGTAGGGAGAGTAGGGAACAACGCAGACATCACAAGCATCATAGAGATGATCATGATGAGCCCCTACTTGCAACCCAAAGTATGCTTGACATAATAGAGGCAGTTAGGATTCCCACAAGGCATTTAAAAGATAGTCAGATCAAACGTTTAAACATGAACAATATTCCACGATTTGAAGGGGGATACAATGTTGATCCGTAAAATCATTTACAGGCATTCCACGATGCCTGTGCCTTGCAGAATATAGAAAATGAGTGGCAAAAACTTAAGTTGTTCCCAAGGACACTCACCAAAGAAGCAGAGAGTTGGTACCGGTCCTTAGAACTGGAAACCATCAGGAGGTGGAGTACGATGCTAGAGCTGTTCAACAAAAAGTATCAAACATACTCCAGAATGTCCAATTTGCGTAAGAAGATCCAAGGCTGGAAGCAAGGTACTCATGAACCCTTGGATGTTGCCATGGCCTGCTACTACACATTATTACATCATTGCTCGGGCCATGGGTATGCTCAGTGGAATCAACTTCGCCACATCGTGGATGGGCTAAGGCATGAAACTAGAAGAACCCTTGGGAATTATGCCCAAGGGGGACTCTCACAACTTAGAGCCCATGAAGTACATCACTTGTTCGAGCAAGTAGCAAAAGAAGAAGGTGAGCTATGAAAAAGGGAAAGTGCGGAAGAATACAACTGTGACCCCTCTCTTCGAAAGAAGGGAGTGAAATTTTGCGATGAAGAGGATGAGTCACCAATCGAAGAGTTGGTGAACAGAAAGATCTTGCCACTTCAAAAGCTCACAACAGAAATACCGGCTAAGGTAGATGATGTATGGAGTTCCATAGACTCTAAAATTGAAACTATCTTAAAAATTGTAGAAGAGTCTAAGGTAGAACAAAGTAGTGACAAAGGTAAGACAAAGTGGGAGAGATTTAGGCCCTGCACATAACAAGGGTAAGGGAAAAATCACTAACTCTGATGTGGCTGTGGACTCTGACATAGACAATGATGGTGGATGTGAGATCTGCCAATATGACCATCCTAAGAGATGTTGTCTAATTATCTCACATCTACAGGAGTCTGGGATGTATGCGCTTAATCTAAGACTTAACCAACGGCAAACACCCCGAAGGTTACCTTATCCACAAGGTAAACTAAGGCAGTTCCACCAACCCTTAACATATTATTCAAGTGGAACTCCACCACAACCCATCGGACAACATCAGCAGTGGCAATACCCATAGTCATGGGGGATGCCATCGCTGAAACATCAGTACCCTTACCGGCAGCCTGACCCTTATGGATATTATGTGCAGCAGCTAATTTATCCAAGTGACTCTATGAGTCACACAACTCCCCACCGTCACTACCAAGTTCAGGAGTACTTCAGAAGGACTCCTTCTCCTCCGGGAAACACTCCATACCCACACCATCCACACCTCTTCCATAAGTAGTTCCCATAACACCTCCTACTCCAACAATGCAAGGGGAACTTCCTATCCAACTGCAGCAATGTCACGTTGCGAGAGCTCTAAATATTCAACCTGCTGCTGGTTCTGACAACTATAGAAAGAGAAGACCCTTCTTCAGAATCAAAAGCCTAGACAAACTCTCGCAACAACAAGAGGTTGGGCCCATGTACACTCCTCCACCATCTAACACTTCAGAGCACCCTTCAGTCCAACAGAGCTTAACACATACGGTTATGTTGATGCATACCGTAACTGATTGGATCAAGATAGGTCACCTCCCTAGGAAACTAACTGACCCTAGGAGTCCCTTAATCTACCTTCAGGTCACCGGAAATGAACCACATAGGGCTCTTCTTGACTCAGGTTCCAGAGTTAACTTAATTTCACGAGAGATGTATCATGCCTGGAACTTGGCCCAACTTAAGAAGAGAAACATTCAACTAGAGCTAGTAGACCAATCCATCACCATTCCCTTGGGATTTGTGGAGGATATCATTACTGCTATGTGTGGTTGGTCTTACCCAACTGATTTCCTGGTGATTGAAGTCAACAAAATTGAAGGGGACTTCCCAATTATAATGGGAAGGGCATGGCTAAGTACAGTAGATGCATGCCTTAGGATCCATGATCTTTCCTTGGAAATTTCTAAGATAAATATTTATGGAGAGATTGAGAAGAGGAAAGTTCCATGCATCACATACAATGATTCATTGGGTGATGACATGGAGGAAATGCCTCCATGTAATAGGTGTGCTCTTGAAACTTTGAAACAAAGATGCCTGTATGTAGCAACCACACAACCAGTAGTAGACACCTTGTGGTTGACAGCTACTAGAAGGAGCAAACAAATATGCATGGAATGAACTAAGGAGACTAGCCATGCTAACAATGAAGGCATAGATACATTGGAATATGAGCGTCACCAACTTTCATCCCTTAATCTAAGATCATCAATTGGGAGAAGTTGGGCACTTCTATGAAATTCAAACAGGCGCTCATTATTTCGGAGCTCTCCCTTTCCACTCTGTCATGGGGGAGATGGCCATCTATGCTAATCATATGGGGCCCTTAGTTCTTTTAAGTTTTTGTCTTTCACATTTTTGTTTTACACATTTTTGTTTTACAATGTTTTTGCCTTACACATTTTTGTTTTACAAATTTCTCTAACTTTTCTAGTTTTTGTTTTACAACTTTCTTTAACTTTTCTTGTTTTTGTTTTACAACATCATTATACTTTTTCATTTTGTGTGTGTGTGTGTGTGTGTGTGATCCACCTTGTAAGTTTGTCACCCAATAAGTGTTCAGAATGATGGTATGAACTGTTTTCATATTGATTGCTAATGTTTGGTTTTTACCTTTAAGTCATAATGTTGATACTAAGGTATGTTCTTTTGATATGGCAGGTAATGAGTTCACTTCATCCATCCATCCACAACACTCTATGGTCTCTCTTGGCTTGGAAATGTACAGGCTCCTTAATAATAATTTAAACGAATCAGTGACTAGGTATTTCTCAAACTAAGGAAGGACTCAATGATTGAAACGGGTGTGACTTCAAGGGAACTTGATGCTTTTGTGTTCGCCGTTCTCTTGGGTGCTTGGATGTTTTCTTTTTAAGTTTTTCTCGTCGTTCCGATGTTACCCCAACTATCGGAAGCTGAGACAATAAAAATAAACAGTCTTTGCATGGTGTGGTTCTCACGCATAAAAACACAAAAAGAAATAAAAAAGAGGAAAAGGTGAGAATTCAAAGCACACCCCTTAGACGAAATAATTCCTTGGGCTACAAGCACTGGTTATGGAACTAAAAATGTTCCCTCTAACTAAGGCCCTTCTCGCTTCCCATTCTCTCCTTTGTTTCGTCAGAATGGTGGTGATTCTTGGAGAAGGCATTCTTGTTACTTCAAGTGGATGGTTTAGCCGAATGCATTGATGTGAAGTCATTGGATGTGGTTGGTTTGAGGCCGGAGTTGGAATGAGAATTGCTAAGTCACATTAATCATAAAACACACAAGGGGCTGTACACCACCTTGTTCTTGGGATTCCATTCCATCCTTTTCTCTCCACCCTTCTCTCCATTGTTCACCTCATTGCCGGTTGTATCATTAGTGTATATTTTGGTTGATGCATTGTTTTCTTTTTGGTAAATTCTTGCGATTAAGACTTTAACTCTTGTTCCAAATAACATTCCCGGAGGCTACAGACTCTTTGAATGTGGGTTTGTCAGGGAATTAAGGGCATGAGCCTGCTTTGGGGAGGACTCACTAACATTCCCATTTGGAGCATTAGTTAAATTCTTTTCCTTAACATTTTGCAATTAATTTTTTTGTTCATTTCCATCTTGACATCCATTTCATTGATGCCATAGTTGTCCCTTTTTATCTATCTTTCTTACTCCTTTTCCTTCTCCATTCTAACGCTATTGGAGGTTCGCGATTAGTCATGGGGGTACGGGGCCTGATTTTTTTGATTTGATTTTTTTATTTTGATTTTCTCCTAGCCCCAAATTTTTTGATTTTCTTCCTAACACCTTCGGTAGTCATCATTACTATATCTCCCGATCCAAATTAGCCATACCACAACCTAGCCAATGGACCTACACCGAAGCAAGGTATTAATTACATAATGATTCATTTACCCTTGCTAATATATGATTGTGTTGTGTGTGCAGATGGCGATCATATAACAACGGATTGGATCTGGAGCAAACACCTGGAATGGAGCCGTGCTGGAAGCAGCTATGCAAGGAGCAAGATCGATGGTGTGCTTACTCACGAACAACGGAAGGCGCAATCTTGGCATTGGCAGCAGGAACACTTCTTTCTCTCTCTCTTTCTTTCTCAGCTACCAACAAAGGCCTGATGTCATTGTAATAAGGTGTTCACCCTTGTTGTCATGAATACCAGTTTTGTCAAGTCTTGTAATGATGATCCATTCAGATGTCATCCCATTAGTTCCATTGCCCTCAATAATTCCATACCTTCCTGATATTATTGTAAGGAACTTGAGGACGAGTTTTCATTCAGTAATGGGGGTATGATAAGACATGATTCGCGTGAGCCACGATATCGCGGCCACCACGATATTGCATCGTCCCCTACGATGTCGCGTACACGATATTGCGGTCCGCCACCATATCTATAAATAAGAGGCAAATCTCCCTTGTTTGCCCATCCTGAGTTAGAAGTAGGGAAACTCTAGCAGTTTGATCACTCTAGAGATAGAATATTTTCCATGTGCCTATAGTAGGAGTCCTAAAGTGAACAGATCTTTATTCGAGCAACATTGTACCTGAACACAAGTTGTGTACGGAAATAAAGACGAGCTTCTTGGATAAACCTTACAGTGCATGGAATAGGATTTTATTTATTGTTTTCTCTCTCACCCTTAAACTCCTAGAATGCAAAATGAGCATGACTTGATTACGAGCATCTAAGGATGTGTATGGATAGTCAAGGAATCGGTTGCTCATTGCATGCGGTATGAGTACGACTTGATTACAAGCATCTTGTGTGACTACTTGGTAACCCAGTGGCGTATTCAAGATCTACACTTGGTAATCCCAATGGTAGTCCCAGATGTGTACGGTTAGTGAAGGAATCAGCTGCTCATTACACTTAGGCTAGATAGATTCTCTCAACCCTTTCCTCCTAGTTAAGTGCGTCAGTATGACCACTTCAAGCACATGCGTTACGCGCGGTGATCCCAGCAACGATTAGCATTTGGTAGCCGCGGTTGCATCAGTTCAGGGTGTGTACGTTAAGTGGGAATGGATGCTGATGCTAGGTAATTTAGACTTAGTCATTAGTTAGAGTTAGTTAGTTTTTCAATCCTTCATCTCAATAGCATAGGAGAAAAAGATAAAAGACCATAAAAATCATATGCCTCAGACTTACTTAACCATACACCGTGACAACCACAAGTAAGTCTGGGAAGACAACAAATGATTAACCCCAAGTGTTCCATGGGGCGTGTAGGCACTTAGTCTGAGGAGTTCGACTGGATCGCACGTGCTACGCTCATTTCGTATGGTTGAGTGTAGGGGTACCTCGCCACTCATCACCCATGAACAAGGGGTCCAAGCCACATACATCAAAACCAAAGCTACAAACTCTAGGGAGGATGGAGGAAATTAAAACCACCAAGGCTAAAACATTACATGCTAAGAGAATGTATTTCCTCACAATGATGGAATAAGCCAAATGATCCCTCAAACAAAAGAATAAGCCATTGAACTTGTATGACTTGGTCATGACTTCTCTTGCCAATAGAGATGCACTAGCTCAAGTGTTGACTTCTATCCCTATGAGTAGAGACATGCTTGCTAACAAAGGGTCAATCCACAGTATCATTGAATAAGCTTCAATTAGGAAAAACAGACATCAACCCATACTCAACTTTCGTGATGGTGAGGTGAAGATTGACTCTCAAAATGGAGAAGTGATATCCATTCCTCTTCTCATTATTATACATGCTGGCAAGTACAAGGTCCATAATGCTGATGTGGATGATGGGACAACAACCAATGTGATACCATACATCGTTGTCAAGAAACTAGGCTTAACCAAGAACATCCAAGAAACCACTACCTTAGCACTCAAGTCATTTAATGGGTCATGAGTAGTGGTGTGAGGTTCTATCTCCTTGGATTTCGTAGCTGGTGAACAATTTCCTACATCCACCAATTGTGTAGTGATTGAAGAGACACTTGACTTCAACTTGATCCTAAGAAGGCCATGGTTATTTTAGCTTCATGTAGTCTCATCTCCTATATATTAGGAGATCCACTTACCATAAGAGGGTGGTAAATTTGTTATTTGTGGGGACAATATGTCATTACCTTCGATTAACTATGTCAACATCAATCAAAGTTCAAAGGTGGGGTTTCAAGAGGAAACTCCTGATACTCAAACTAGGGCCAACAACAATAAGAACAATAATGATACTAGCAACACCAACTTTGTGACACAGGACAACCAACAAAAATGCCTACAACTTGCCATGCTAAACAAGAGAGATGGTGAGCATAAGATCATACAAAAGGGGTTCATTGATCTATCAAAGATCAAATAAGAAATTCACGGTAAACACCTTACCCCTTCTTTGGTTAACGGTTGTTTGTTTACCTTTAAAAAATTATATCATGTTTCATTGTTGGTTTTATCCTTATATGCTATTTTGAGAGCATCCCATGCTTGCTAGGAAAGTATGAACTATAGCTTGCTAAGGCCTAAAATTGGCAAGACGATAGCCTGTCAAAGCCTAAAACTAGCAAGATGATGGCCTGCCAAGGCCTACAACTAGTAAATTTGTGACATTCTCTTGTCTCCCTTATGTGTACATTGAGACTTGTTTGCCTTATCACATTATTCATGGTTTTCGCTTTAAAACTCATGTCTCTTTTACATTTTTTATATTTTTTCATCTTATTGCCAACTTTTATAGACTCATTATTTTAACTCATAGTCCTTATGCAAGAAATTTAAAGCATACAAAAATATAAAACATAAATAACCAAAAAATGCTTTAGAAAACAATAGCCATGGCATACTATGTGGCATAAAGTAGAAATAAGTGTCTACAGCCATAGTAGCATTGTTCAAAATATTGCAGCATACAACAACAAGAACAATACATCATCAACAAGTTCACTAAATGGACAAAATCAAGCCATGGGAGGAAAAGGAGGCTCATTAGGTACATCATCACCAACTGCATCAACATCATCACATGAGAACATTAATAACCATTATAACCATAACACATGATCGTTAAAACCATTAAAAAAAGAAACAAATATTTGATATCATATTAAGCCACTTGACACCAAATATTGATAAAAGCATACAAATTAATATAGGTATGAGTTTTCAAAACTCATCAATACCTTGCTAAGGTAGAATTAATTGGATGAAGCAACCAATTCACCAAAGCTTTATCTGATTCTGAAACCAAGTCCATGCCCTCTCGCAAGAGGTGTATTGCCTATTGTTGTGTAGGCATACAAATTTCTGAATTGCTGGTGCTTGGATACTTTCGCAATCAAAATAACTAAAGACTTAAAACACAAAATATAAACTCTTTGAAAGGTAAGTGCTAGATTTTGGAATCCTGGTAACCATGAAAAAAAGTATTAAACCTTATGCAACTAAATTTTCACAGGCTCTACATTCTTGAAAGTGATTTCCTATAGATGCATCCAATGAATATCATGTAATAACAACATACAATGCATCAAGGTACCTAAGTTTTGCAAGATCAAAGATGGTTGCCCTCTTTGTAATTTGATCAATTGAAAATTTTGCAACTGAATTTAAAAGAAAAAGCTTGAGGGTTTGTCTTCTTTAAATAAGCTCAAAAATATTAGTAATCATTAACTGCAATATGTCTACAAACATGCAATTACAATATGATATACATAACAGAATACTTGGTGCAGGCTAGTATTCTTACTAAGTTTCCCCATTGTGAAAATTCCCTAATCTGTACCGTTGTTCCATTCCAACATTGCTAAATAGAGATGAATATTGCTGCAAAACCAGAGGTGAAAATGCTCACACGTTTTATTCTGAAATACAACGCTTGCTCATGATTTTTGTGGTCTACTGTTTCCTTCTTAGTTATCTAGTCTGATTCTCTGCTTTGAATTTATTAGTGATCATTTTTTGAAGTACATTGTTGAAACCTTTTTTTTTTTTTAACAGGCTCAAGAACAGTAATTTAGCAGTTGATGGCATCATGTGGCAAGGAAAGCCAAGTGAGCCTGCAGGCCCACCCCCAGCTAGTATAACTAAATTCGAACCACATATGTATGTTTCATGATGGTGCCGTGAACCTTGCAAGGGCAGCGTCACCGACTGTGAACTCAGGTCTCATTTCCACATTTGCAACACCGCAGGGCGTGGCGACTACGGGCCTGGGCATTAGCACTAGCAGTAGTAGCACCCTCACTTGCACTCTACTTGATGATTTCCCCTTGGCCCTCCACACCATCAATAACCTCCTCCTCAAGCCTCGGGCCGTCTTCGGTAAGGACGCCTATTAAGCATTGCTTGTCTGCAAGCCTCTGCCCTCCATTAAATACTTGCATTGTTGTTGGTTTCTTCATTTGTCCGCTCTACACTACTTATTTGCATTGTTGTTGTCTGGGGCATATAAGGGTTATGCTAACCTGAATGCTTGGCTTCGTTTGTTTCTCTTGACTTTCTTATGCATGCATGTTCTTGTTTTATAATAATAATAATAATAATTTATATTAAATTTAATACTATTTTTACCTTGCTAGTTTGACGCCATGCTTTAAATAGTATTAACTTGATTTTTACCTTTTCTTTACAAGGTTATAACTTTGGTTTACCTTGTTTTATCAAGTCTTACCTTGCTTTTGCCTCATAGTGACCTAGCCCACTGAAATAGGTCCCTACCACAGTCCACTTTTCTTACAACATTCGGCCCCATTTGACCACATTTTTTTCATCATTTACCATCATTTGGACCTTGATTGACTTGATGTGACATCACTTGATATCATTTGACATTGTCAAAGCCTTATTTGACCTTGTTTAGGCACCATTTAATGGGGTTTTGACCATCATTTGGCCTTCATTTAACTGTATCTTACATCATTTGGCCTTTGTTTCGCCCTATTTGCCTTGATCTACCCCTTGTAACCTCTATTGACCATGTTTGAACCTTATTTGGCATTAATTTAATTTATTTTAACCTAGTTTTGCTTTATTAGTAGAGTATTTTGTAGTATTTCAACATTGTTTTAACAATTTTATCACACAAGTGCCACTTGATGTGCTTATGTTGACATGCAAGATTGAACTAAGAGGATGAGGAAGCAACTTCGACTGGCCTTAAAGCCTAAATAAGCCCCTCTCATGATGTTGTTAGACCAAGTTGACCTTAAAATATTCAAACCTTAAGCCTTTAAGCCATTCTACCATATGGCCTTAATATCTCGAAGTAGCCTGATTACCATTGATCCTGAAGTTAGAGACAACACAAAGGGTTCCTTAGTCGAAAATCCCATATCACAATGGTGAGGAGAAAATACATGAAACCATGTTCTTCACCAAAACTTAAACCTACTCAATACATCATCAAACCCTTGCAAAGCAACATTAAAGCCATCACATACCCCTGATTACATCTAACATTAACATGTTTGCTTGTAGTATTGTTTACCATTGTTGACAAGTTGGAATGAATGACTGATGTTAATGATTCCAATGACCTACAACAAGCAAGCCTGCATAACCTCCATTTATCTCTCTCTCTATTTCTCTTTGTATTTGGCACAATGAATGAACTACGAGCTTTGTAAATTTGATGCACATGGCATAGATTTCTTGAAAGTTGCATTGATAGTAGCCTATGGTGGCTTGTAGCCTTGTAGGTTATCTAGCGTGGTGTTATGTAATGCATTGTGACAACATGTATTCTTTGTCTTGTTTTTTTGTTCTTTTGGAATTGTACTTGTAGGATAAAGCCTCGAAGTCATTGTAAAGGTGCAACTCATTACAACAGCAAGTTACCATGTGACCTTGATGCATAGGATTTGGTTAGGTTATCCTGTTGTGCCAAGGATGCTTATCTCACATCACTTTTATTACCCCTCTTGAGCCACAATCCCATAGCTCAATTACAACTTTCCCTACCCTAAATAACGATGATAACTTGTGTTCGACATTCATGCATTGTGGCCATGTAACATCCTTCTTTGTCATGCTCCACCATCAAGTTTGTTGGATGTAACACATCTCATTCAAAAAGAAAACCAAACTAAGTTCAACCTTGGTAATGAAACCCAATGAAGGTTTCACCCTGCCAAAAAAAAAAAAAAAACAATAGGGGGAAGCAAATTGTTGAGAAATCCAAGAGGCTAATGAATCTTAAAAGTCAAATCAATGGCTTCAAACAAGCAAAGGGAGGAGCCTAATGACCAAAGAAGTTTTGCAACGGAGTGTTGGTTCCTCAAAAACATTACCGAGTGACCAATACTTCGAAGCATGAAGTGTGAAAACTACACTAATTAACAAGCATGTCATTGCCATACCATAACCATGATGTCAACATTTGGAATTCATTGTTAGTCCCTATGGCCATTCCCTTGCAACCAAATATAACCTTTGCCTTATCTCATCTCATCATAACCTTATCTCATTGTCACAAGCACTCTTTGGCATGGTTCGATAGCTACAGAATCAAGTGCAGAGAGGAAACACTGGTGACAAAAATGAGGTGGTGTTTTGCATTCTTTGTCGATGTCTCTTGAGTCAATCCTCAAAACATCAATAGAGAGGGGCCAATGAAACACCACAAAGAAAATTCATGTTGCAATTTATTTTCACAAAGTTTGGCATTCTAACCTTCACCATTAAACTTGAGGGAGAATTTTATTGTAAAATGTGAAGTTGGTAGATCACAAGCTGCAATCTCAAATAATTTAACTTATTAAGGCTAAAAAAGGCTTCATAAGTTGTTATTACCTCACTTTCCAAGTGGAAAAAGTTATATTACGCATGTATCTAGACTTGGGAAGGTTGAAAATGCCTTGGGAATTACCAAATTTGGGGTTTTCATGGTTTTTATGTTGGTCAAAGAAGTTTATATGCTAGGATTACCTATAGCCAGCATATAAATTATTGGGCTTTAATTTTCATGATGAGGCCAATGTATTTTCATGGAAAGCTAATGTATTTTTTGTGGAACCTAGCATATCTTTGATTGCCTTCATGCATCAAACTTACCAAAATGAAGAAATACGTTGGGGATGGATGTTTTGTAACATTAGAAATTTGTAGCAATGTACTAAAACCCAATGGCCTATAAAAATCAAAATGATCATATTTGATGAGTGGCAAGGTACCCCTACACTCCACCATACGAATACGAGCGTACACGCGCGATCTGGTCGAACTCCGCAGACTAAATGCCTTAACGCCACAAGAAACACTTGGGGTTAATCGTTCGTTGTCTTCCCAGGCTTGCTTGTATGTGTCACGGTGTATGGTTAAGCAAGTCTGAGGTATGTGATTTTTTTGGTATTTTCGGCTTATCTTCTATGCTACCAGGAGAAAGGGTTGAGAAAACTAAACTAACTCTAACTAAGATCTAAGTCTAAATTAACTAGCGTCAGCATCCGTTCCCACTTGCCGGACACACCCTGAACTATGCAACTGCAGCTTACCAAACGCTAATCGTTACTGGGATCGCCACACGTAACGCAAGTGCTCGAAGTGGTCGTACTGAGGCACCTATTTAGCCTACGTGTGATAAGCAGCCGATTCCTTAGCCAGCCGTACACACCCGTGGGTGCTCGTAACTAAGTCGTACTTATCACACGATCTAGCCTAGCAATGAGCAGCCGATTCCTCAACTAGCCGTACACATTAGACCCGGGAGTTACCAAGCGCAGAATCCTGGAATACGCTACTGGGTTACCAAGCATCCAATGCTCGTAATTGAGTCGTACTCATGCATTGCGTCAAGCAGCCGATTCCTTGACTAGCCGTACACGTCCGTAGACGCTCGTAATCAAGTCGTACTTGAACGCACTAGGAAAGCAGGAAATAAAGCAATAAATGAAACCACGTGCTGCAAGGTTTATCCAAACAAGTTCGTCTTTATTGCCGTACACAACTTGGGTTCAGGTTACAAGCTGCTCGAATAAAGAGCCGTTCACTCTAGGACTCCTACTGCGGGCACATGGGGAAAAATTCTAACTCTGGAGTGATCAATCTGCCAGAGCTTCGCTACACTAGCCAGGATTGGGAAATAAGGGGAGTGCCGCCTCTTATTTATAGAAATGGCGAGCGGACGCGATATCGCGGCCTAGTGTAAATCGCGTCTCATCATACCCCCATGACTGAATGAAAACTCGTCCTCGAGTTCCTTACAATGATATCAGGTAGGTATGGGATTATTAGGGAAAATGGAACTAATGGGATGACATGTGAACGGTCTTTATTACAAGACTTGACAAAAACTGGTGTTCATGACAACATGGGTGAACACCTTATTACAATGACATCAGGCCACAGTTGGCAGCTGAGAGAAAAGAGGAGAGAGAATAGAAGAGAAGAAAGAAGAAGAGTCTTGTTGCTGCCAACGCCGAGATTGCGCCTTTCGTTGTCCATCTGTAAGCGCATTATCAACTCCACTCCTTGCATGCTGCTTCAGCGCTGCTCCATTCCAAGTGTCTGCTCCAGATCCATTCTGTTGTTGTATGATTGCCATCTGCACACACAACACCATCATATATTAGCAAGGGTAATTGAATCATTAAGTAAAGCATACCTTGCTTCGGTTTAGGCTCACTGGCTAAGGTGTGGTATGGCTGATATGGATCTGGGAAAATGTAGATGATGACTACCGAAGGTATAGGGGTTAGGAAGAAAAACGAAAAAATCCGGGGCTTAGGATAAAAATCGAAAAATCAGGCCCCGTACCCCCATGACTAATCGCGAACCTCCGGTAGCGTTAGAATGGAAAGAGAAAAGGAAGAGGAAGGATAGGTAAAAAGGGACAACTATGGCATCAAGAAAAGGATGTCATGATGGAAATGAACAAAAAATGATAATTAATTGCAAAACGTTAAGGAAAAGAAGTTAACTAGTGTTCCAAATAGGAATGTCAGTGGGTCCTCCCCAAAGCAGGCTCATGCCCTTAATGCCCTGACAATCCCACATTCAAAGAGTCCGTAGGCTCGGGGAATGTCCTTTGGAAACAAGAGTTAAAGTCTTAACCGGAAGAATTTACCAAAAAGAAAACAAAGCATCAACCAAAGTATATACAATGATACAACCGGCAATGAGGTGAACAATGGAGAGAAGGATGGGAAGAAGAGAAGTGGAATGGAATCCCAAGAACAAGGTGGTGTACAGCCCCTTGTGTGTTTCATGATTAATGTGACTTGGCGAATCTCATTCCAACTCTGGCCTCAAACCAACCACTTCCAGTGACTTCGCATCAATGCAGTTGGTTAAATCATCCACTTGGGTAACAAGGATGCAACTTCGAGAAGCCACCACCATTCCGACGAAACAACAGAGAGAATGGGAAGCGAGAAGGGCCTTAGTTAGAGGGAACACTTTGGTTCCATAACCAGTGCTTGCAGCCCCAATTTTATTCCGTCTAAGGGGTGTGCTTTGAATCCTCACTTTTAGCTTTTTAGCTTTTTCTTCTTCTCTTTTTTCTGTTTTTCCATTTTTTTTCTTCTTTTTTTTGTTTTGTGTTTTTATGCGTGGGGACCACACCATGCAAAGACTTCTTTATTTTTATTGTCTCAGCTTCCGATTATTGGGTTACATCGGAACGGTAAGAAAACCCAAGAAGAAAACATCCAAGCACCCAAGTGAATGACCAACACAAGAGCACCAAGTTCCCTTGAAGTCACACCCTTTTCAAATCCTTGAGTCCTTCCTTAGTTTGAGAAATGCCCAGTCACTGGTTCGTTAAAGTTCTTATTGGAAGGGAACTGTACATTTCCAAGCCAAGGGAAACCATAGACTTGATGGATGGATGGATGAAGTGATCTCATTGCCTGCCATATCAAAAGAACATACCTTAGTATCAACAATGTAACTTAAAGGTAAAAACCAAACATTAGCAATTAATGAAAAACAGTTCATCCCATCGGCCCGAACACTTATTGGGTGACGAATTTACATGATGGATGACACACACACACACACACACAAAAAGATAGAAAAATATAACGATGTTGTAAAACAAAAACAAGAAAAGTTAAAGAAATTTGTAAAACAAAAATTAGAAAAGTTAAAGAAATTGTAAAACAAAAATGTGAAAAACAAAAACGTTGTAAAACAAAAATGTGTAAAACAAAAACTGAAAAAGAACTGAGGGCCCCATATGATTAGCATAGGTGGCCATCTCCCCCATGACTGAGTTGTGAGGGAGAGATCCGAAGTAGTGAGCGCCTATTTGAATTTCTAAGCAGTGCCCAACTTCTCCAAATTGATGATCTTAAATTCAGGGTTGGAAGTTGGCGACGCTCACGTTCCAGTGTATCTATGCCACGGTTGTTGGCATGAGTTTCCTCAGTTCGTTCCATGCATATTTGTTTGCTCTTATGAGAAGCTGTCAACCACGGGGTGTCTACTACTTCTTGTGTGGTTGCTACATACAGGCATCTTTGTTGCAGAGTTTCCTGGGCACACCTGTGACATGGAGACATTTCCTCCGTGTCATCACCCGATGAATCACTGTATGTGATGCATGGAACTATCCTCTTCTCGATCTTTCCACATATGTTTATCTTGGAGATTTCCAAGGAAAGATCACGGATCCTAAGGCATGCATCTACTGTGCTTAGCCATGCCCTTCCCATTATAATTGGGAAGTCCCCTTCGTTGTTGTTAACATCGATCACTAGGAAGTCTGCTGGGTAGGACCAACCACACACAGTGGTGATAACGTCCTCCACCAAACCCAATGGGATGGCAATGGACTGGTCTGCCAGCTCCAGTTGAATGTTGCTCTTCTTAAGTTGGGGCAGGTTCCAGGCGTGATACATCTTTCGCGAAATTAAGTTGACTCCGGAACCTGAGTCAAGAAGAGCTCGATGTGGCGCATTCCCAGCGATCTGCAAATGAATAAAGGGACTCCCAGGGTCAGTTAGTTTCCTGGGAAGGTGGCCTACCTTGATCCAGTCAGTTACGGTATGTGTTAGCATAACCGTATGCGTTACATTCCCTTGGACTGAAGGGTGCTCCGAAGTGTTAGTAGTTAGAGGCCTATACATATACCCGTCCGCTTGTTGTTGCGAGAGCCTATCCGGGCTCCTAGTTCTGAAAAAGGGTCTCCTTTTTGTACAGTTATCGCCAGAACTAGTGTCCGGTTGGATATTTACACTCTGAATATTTACAGATCTCGCGGCGTGACGTTGCTGCGGTTGGGTAGGTAATTCCCCTTGCATTGTTGGAGCAGGAGGTGTTATGGGAACTACTTGAGGAAAAGGTGCGGGTGGAGTTAGAGGATGGACAGAATGTGGAATGTCTCCCGGAGGAGAAGGAGTCCTTCTGAAGTACTCCCGAGCGTAGTAGTGACGGCGTGGAGTGTGACTCATAGCGTCACCTGGAGAAACTGGCTGCTGCACATAATAACCATAAGGATCAGGCTGCCGGTAAGGGTATCGATGTGTTGGCTGTGGCATCCCCCATGACTGTGGGTATTGCCACTGCTGATGTTGCTCGATGGGCTGCGGAGGTGTTCCACTTGGATAATACGTCAAGGGTTGGTGGAACTGCCTCGGGTTACCTTGTGGATAAGGTAACCTTCTGGGTGTTTGCCGTTGATTAAGTCTTGGATTTAATGCATACACCCCAGACTCCTGCAGATGTGAGATAATTGGACAACATCCCTTAGGATGGTCATAATAGCAGACCTCACATCCACCGTCATTGTCTGAATCAGAATTTTCAGCCTCATCGGAGTTAGAGATTTTTCCCTTACCCTTGTTATGTGCAGGGTTAAAGTTTCTCCGCTTGTCTTTGCTTTTATCACTACTTTGCTCATCCTTAGACTCTTCTACAATTTTCAGGACTGTTTCTATT
Source organism: Gnetum montanum (assembly GCA_015680685.1). Taxonomy (NCBI): domain Eukaryota; kingdom Viridiplantae; phylum Streptophyta; class Gnetopsida; order Gnetales; family Gnetaceae; genus Gnetum; species Gnetum montanum. The sequence continues at coordinate 325,587 of MNCI01005835.1, forward strand.
CGTGAGTCTAAGGAATCCCACATTTGGTCTACCTTAGCCGATACCTCCGTTGTTAACTTTTGGATCGGCACAGTTTTCCTGTTCACCAACTCTTCGAGTGGTGACTCATCCTCCTCATCACAGAATTTCACTCCCTTCTTACGAAGGGAGGGATCACGGTTGTATTCCTCCGCACTTTCTCTTTTCCGTAGCTCACCCTCTTCTTGCGCTACTTGTTCCAACAATACTTCAACTTCATGGGCTCTTAGTTGGGAGAGTCTCCCTTGGGCGTAAGTCCCAAGAGTTCTTCTCGTTTCATTTCGTAGCCCATCCACGAGGTGGCGAAGTTGATCCCGCTTAGCGTACCCATGGCCCGGGCAACGATGTAGCAATGTGTAGTAACGGGCCATGGCAGCATCCAAGGATTCATGAGCTCCTTGTTTCCAGCCTTGGATCTGCTTACGCAAGTTAGACACTCTGGAGTACGTTTGATATTTGTTGTTGAACAATTCGAGCATCGTACTCCACCTCCTGATGGTTTCCGGTTCTAAGGACCGGTACCAGCTTTCCGCTTCTTTAGTGAGTGTCCTTGGGAACAACTTGAGTTTCTGCCACTCATTGTCTATGTTCTGCAAGGCACAGGCGTCGTGGAATGCCTGTAAATGATGTTGAGGATCAGCGTTGTATCCCCCTTCAAAACGTGGGATATTATTTATATCCAAACGCTTGATCCTACTGTCTTTCAAATGCCTTGTGGGAATCCTAACTGCCTCTCTAATGTCAAGCATACTTCGGGTTGCGAATAGGGGTTCGTCATGATCATCTCTTTCATGACGTCTGTGATATCTATGTTGTGGTTCCCTATTCTCCCTACGTCCTTGCCCTTGTCCTAACTCCTCTCGACCTTCTTTTCGAGGCATTTCATCTCTTCTACCTATACTTTCCGCGTTATGCTCATGGTGGCTGCGCCCAGATGTGGAAGGAGAGGGTGAATGATGTGATGAAGGGGAAGAAGAAGGGGATCCATCACCATGGTGATGTTTCTTGCCTTCTCTTCGGCTACTTCGGCCCCGATCGTTGTCACGATCTGCATGTCTGTCATTAGTGTGAGTGATTGTTCCTGCCGTGAACAGCTTGTGCTCACGGGGATCAGAGCCTGGAATGTGTATCGTTGATCTAAGGCCCTGATGTCTAACCTCTTCAGTAGAGTGAGGAGGAGGAACATCATCTTCTAAGAAACCCGTTGTGAGGGGTTCCTCGTCTCCTATTTCACTAATGACGTGGGAAACCTTGCCCTTCAGTAGTGAATGTTGGCTCTCCTGCCTTGCACCCCGAATACGTTGGGCTTTTGTGGGACGATAATCCCTCAGAGTGTAATCATCCGCAACGTATTCAGTAATCAGCTCTTGCATGCCATACCGTACCAAGGCACGGAAAAGCATGTTGGAAGCAGAGCGATCTGGGGGTAACACGATGTTACCTTGCATGTCTCTCCACCGCAGTTGCTCATCTTGATGGAAAACAAAGGTAAAATCTAGCACATACTCATCGGGATGAGTATATGTGACCTTAGCCTGTTGAGGACATGGTTGATTTCGGTTATGTGTATGATGCTAACTTTCTCCTGTATGGTCCTTAGGTGAGTTGATTTCGTGAGAAGAAGCCATTTCTATTGGTGTGCTAATTTCACCGTTATTTAATGTTCTTGATTAACTGATTAACCCTAAGGTTCGTTTTAAGCTCACAACGATGTGAGTGATATCCCTTATGTTAAATTGGCGAAATAAAACACTTAGTCCCCGGCAACGGCGCCAATGATGAGTGGCGAGGTACCCCTACCCTCCACCATACGAATACGAGCGTACACGCGCGATCCGGTCAAACTCCGCAGACTAAATGCCTTAACGCCACAAGAAACACTTGGGGTTAATCGTTCGTTGTCTTCCCAGGCTTGCTTGTATGTGTCACGGTGTATGGTTAAGCAAGTCTGAGGTATGTGATTTTTTTGGTCTTTTTGGCTTATCTTCTATGCTACCAGGAGAAAGGGTTGAGAAAACTAAACTAACTCTAACTAAGATCTAAGTCTAATTTAACTAGCGTCAGCATCCGTTCCCACTTGCCGGACACACCCTGAACTATGCAACTGCAGCTTACCAAACGCTCATCGTTACTGGGATCGCCGCACGTAACGCAAGTGCTCGAAGTGGTCGTACTGAGGCACCTATTTAGCCTACGTGTGATAAGCAGCCGATTCCTTAGCCAGCCGTACACACCCGTGGGTGCTCGTAACTAAGTCGTACTTATCACACGATCTAGCCTAGCAATGAGCAGCCGATTCCTCAACTAGCCGTACACATTAGACCTGGGAGTTACCAAGCGCAGAATCCTAGAATACGCTACTGGGTTACCAAGCATCCAATGCTCGTAATTGAGTCGTACTCATGCATTGCGTCAAGCAGCCGATTCCTTGACTAGCCGTACACGTCCGTAGACGCTCGTAATCAAGTCGTACTTGAACGCACTAGGAAAGTAGGAAATAAAGCAATAAATGAAACCACGTGCTGCAAGGTTTATCCAAACAAGTTCGTCTTTATTGCCGTACACAACTTGGGTTCAGGTTACAAGCTGCTCGAATAAAGAGCCGTTCACTCTAGGACTCCTACTGCGGGCACATGGGGAAAAATTCTAACTCTGGAGTGATCAATCTGCCAGAGCTTCGCTACACTAGCCAGGATTGGGAAATGAAGGGAGTGCCGCCTCTTATTTATAGAAATGGCGGCGCGACGCGATATCGCGTATGCGATATCGCAGGAGAAGACGCGATATCGCGTACGCGATATCGCGGCCTAGTGTAAACCGCGTCTCATCAATATTCAAAGGACTTTTTGGCAAAATTTGAATTCAATTGAGCATAGAGACTCTCACAGCATTGTAGACCAACCTAAAAGTCCAACAACCAATGACCATTTTCAACACCAATGAAGTAGATCTAGTACTAGAGAACTAGCAAGGAGTTTCAAGAATTGAAGCTTTGAAGCATCGTGATCATGAAGCTAACTTCAAAACACACTTTGCTGATTTCACCGAACTTTAAGCATCTTCCATGCAGCTCTTGGTGCATCATAGGCAAATAAACTTGTCCTCATTTAAACTTTGTTTTTACAACATTTTATTATTTTAATATAATATTGCAGTTCATTTGTGCATTCAAAGTTTATTTTTGTGTTTTCTCTAGCATTAGATCTACAATTTTCATTAAATTTATTTACATCCATTTTACAAATTTTAAGTCCCTAGATGATCGACAAGACCATCTAGGGTGCTTTAGATCCCTTCTTCAAGGCCTGTCACATCCAAGGTCAAACTGTTCCGCTAGAGATCTTCTATTTTTCAACATCAAATTTTTCTGGTGCTACACTTATTCTATAGCTAATGCTCCCATATCCTTGGCATAATTGAAGGTCACGTTTTTTTATCTATAGCAATTTTCTTTACTACAACATCAACGTTCACTACTATATCATGGAAAGTTACTTGATCCTTATCTAACTTAATCTTTATTTCTACAAAATAAGAGAACATCAACTCCTTTATGATAAAAGTAGGCATTATTCTTATTCTTATTCTACAATAATAATGTTTAAGTTGCTTATCTTCACTTAGATAGATTAAGTTTAGCTTACTCTCCATATCCTTTGCTGACCCTTTCAACATCATCTCCTTGTCTTTTATGCAAACCCTAAGGGAAGAAAATGGTTAAGTCTTTCTATGTTTGTGAAATTAATGTACAACCTTTTGATGTGATGTTAGTTACACTTATTGATGAGGACATCACCCAGCCCATGCCCAATCCTCAATATGTTTGTCCATAGATGTTTGTGTGTTATTGTGTTTGTATTTTTGTGTTGTTTTGGTGATGATGATCTCATGGTATTTTGACATGTTTAGGAGTGTTTTGGGACTATTTGGTTGAGTTTAGGATGTTATGGGGGCTATGGGGACTTGTTTGAAGGTGTTTGGAGGTTCCATGCCTCAAAATAAGCATCTTTAACTTTGACCTTGGTAGGATAGATGTCTACCTTGACATTTAGACATCTATATTGCATATTAGACATCTACACACTCTTAATATGTCTAAGTCAAGATGTCTAACATGATTTTAAGATGCCTACTTTGATATCTTTGCACTCAGGATAGACGTCTATGCATTGGAGATTCACAAATCCCATAAAATTTTTAATAACCATACGTTTTGGAAGGAGGAGCACAAACAAAAGTGCGCAACATTCTCTCCGGAAAATCTTAATTCAATTTAAATTAAAAATAATGTTTAATAGTAGTAAAATGTGAAAAAAATTTAAAAATATTTGATTTAAATATTTTATTATTTTGTAATTCACATCCCCACCTACAAACCCATCCCTTGTCTTTGCATATGCTTGCGTACCCAAACGGGAATTGAATTGTGAATTCTCGATTCCTCGCTTCCAAGAATCGAATTCATTTGATGCATAGATAGACGTCTATTGTTTCTCCTAAATGTCTCTCGCAGATTTTAATGGACATCAAATTGAATGGTAAATTAGAGGTAAAATGAAGAGTTGGGGTGGGGGGTGGGATGGCACAGGGGCAGGAAGATATAAATAGACCTCTTGAGCCTTCAATTTGATCAAGAGAGTCTAAAGAGAGAGAGAGAAAGAGAGAGAGATAGAGTCTTGGCAAGGTGCCTTGATCATCATCCATGTGAGTGTGTGTTTTCTTTGATTGAGTGTGTGAGAGTTTGATTCAATATCTTATTTGTCCTTGGGAATCTCTTATCTTTGATTGAATCCAATTCTTGGAAGCAGAGAATTGAAAATTCATGATTCAAAACATGTTTAGGTGCTTAAGTATATGTAAAGCTCCAAGCCGCATAGCCTGACACAAATTATTTGTAGTTTTTGACTATTGCCCATCACATCTAAGGAATGTCTTACCATATGCAAATTCTGAAAATGAACCCATCTATGAGATTTGGCATGGTTTTATAGGTGATTGGCAAAGTTCATATCTTGGCTTAAGATTGGCATTGGCAACGTTCAATTAATTTATTAGTCATCCTCTCAAGAACACCGGTCCAAAATTTTAATTGAAATCTTCCAAAAAAAGAAAGGTATACTCAAATATTTATTTATATGGAAAACTAGTTAACTCACAACTTAATATTATATATTCTACTTTTTCATTTGCATGACATATTATACTTAATTATAAAAATTTGTTTTTTTTTTTTTTTGCATGTATATGTAGATATTTGAATTGGTTGCACAACCTACCATAAGAGCATGGGAGTTGAGACCGACTATAAGTAAATGTAGACATCAAACCCATACGGTACATTCCTAAATGTGTTTATTATGATTACCAAAAAGAATCAAGTGTGGTGATATGCAAACTAAAAGTGCCCTCGCCAGATCTCTTATTTTATGTCTTATTTTAATTATCAAAATTTTGTTTGAGGCATTCTTCAATATTAAGTGCTAGAAGTCTTTGCTGCTCTTTGCTTATCCTGTCTAAGAAAGATTTGAAGAAATTTTGATTAAAACTTGCCATGATGGGGAACGAAGTAGGCCGGGAATGGCCACTGACGCCTTGAGTAAGCGCTGTAAAATTGTATCATAAAAATGTTTATACTTTGTAAGGGTTCTACTAATTCAAGAAACATATTTATTTTGGGAGATGTCACTAAAAGTTTATTACGTGAAAATATTCGTAACCCTGTAATGTTTAGGATCACCACAATCTGCATTTTGTGTATGATTCTACAACTTCAACAACAAGGACATTTATTTTAGCGGATGGTGGTAAAAGTTTATTTTGTGAATGGGAAAGTGAAAGGAAGTGGTTCCAGCGGCAGTATGGTAATTGATGCCGATCCAGTCGAAGGAGCCTTTCACAAGCATGTGATTTATGTCTTAGGATCTACTGGATCGAATTCAAGTACACCGTATTAAAGGCATGATTCATGCAGCAGAGAATAATACACTAAAAGAGGCAATGGTAACGATGATAAAGAATTTTTTATTGTAAACTATATTATGCATAAAATAATGCATAGGTACTCACACAATTGTCTTAGTGAGCCAGCCTTGATATTCATCCTACAAAGCTTGAGGGAGGTCCCAATGGAAGATGGTCACGAAAGGAGTTAAGCCTGCACATTACCGCCCAGGTGCCAGGTCAACTTTATACGATGATGTGTGTTAGGATCCAAAATGCAGATTTGAAAATGATGAAAATATTAATTAAGCAAATTCATGAGCTAACCCTGAGAGATTATGTAGTCGATGACCTTGTTGTAATGTTGGATTCCTGCCTCATTTACGGGTCCGTTTCTGGGCAATCCTTCTGAATGGGTCAAGTCACACCAGAAAATAAAAAATTAAAAACACACTGCATGATGGCTGTTTTGTTTTATTCAATATAGAAAAAAATACGAGGAACAATTACTAGGGTATCTGTGAGGCCAGGCAATGGAAAACCGGTACATGTCCATGCCCATCCATTTGAGAAGATCCATGTATTTTCTTGCATGCGCAAATCAATTCAAGTTTACACAAGAGTTTTTAGCTGCAGCTATAGTTCGACGATAAATAGTTAAATGCAGTTGTCCAGTGAAACAAATTGAATATTTATTGTATTGTTGACCTGGTACTTCTGAATCATTAGTTTTTTTTGCAGCAGCGGCGGCGGCTGCCCATACAAGGAAAGTAGCAACGGTGAAAACTGCTACTGCCTCTCCCAGTCCCTGCACAGCCATGTTTGCTAGTCCCTCCCGCCTGTCTATCGCTCTTAAGACTTGTAGACTTTTATTTTTGAAATAACATCCTCAACCAAGGCCTTATTTTATGGGTTATCAAAACACCGACTCTGTAAGATACCTTCTCGATACCTTCTCAAGCCCCATGTAACACACGTTCATGTCCTTTTACTTATTGAGACAGTGCACCTGCAGATTCTGTTAGGGCCTCATTGTTTACTTGAATTTCAATCTTAGAGATATTGTCTTTACCAATTTACGAGCTCTAAGATTAAACTTAGAATGGTGAAATCTAAATATAATAAAATAGCACTATGAATGGCAAGTTCATGAAATTTGTTGAAATACATCTCCCAGAATCAAGCAACCAAACACGCCCCATGTGATTTCAAAAGATCAAGCACACTGCAAACATTTCATCCTTCTAAACATTTTATACATGAATATGGGCAAAGATGTATAGGATAAAGATAAATATATTTGTACTCATATGGTGTGTTTGTTTATTTAAGGTCAATATATGGTACTTTCCTGTAAATGTAATAACCATTCAATAAGGAATGTTGTACTTGGTAGGTGCATAAAAAATATAACTCATTAAATAGTTTTTTAGGTCACAACTTTGAATAACCATCATAGGTTTATAAAAAATAGTGGTTAAGTTTAAGAGTACATAAGACCTTAATGTTATGAAACTAAAATAGGATTTATAAGATAGAGTTTATATATGTTATGGTAACTTTACATAGATTTAATAAAATGTCCAACCATAACAATATGCATTTTAAATAATTCATATAAACTGTGGACTCAAACATTATATTTAGTTCGTAAGAAATGAGTAATAGTGTTGTCAAGAAGAGTATGATGATTATCTTCAAGATGATCATACATGCAAAGTTTACAAGTACACTTCTCTCTTGGAATGTTTACCCATCTTCCAATTTCTATTCTTAGTCAATGTGAGCACAATCTAATTTTACTTATTGCATATCATAACTTTAAAGGAATTTTAATTGAGAGGCTAACTGCTTCATCTATTAATTGATTACCCCTAATTTGGGTAAGGTAAAATTTTCTTTTGCCATATAGATTTGACCAAAGCCTATAAAGAACTCTTGTTTAAAATATTTTGTAAATTCAATTAGAAATGCCCTATATGTTATCAAAAGTATTGTTCCATTTGTGAACCCAATCAAGACCTTGATGAAAATATTCTTTCTCTATGGAATCTTCTAGAGCTGCCTTTGAAAAACTAATGGCATTAAGGTTTTTGAGTTTGTAATAGTAGGTAACAAAAGGGCAAAGAGCCATAGCCTCTAATGGTAATAAAGCAGCTTCCAAGAGTAGCATGTGGTAAGGAGTCTAAGGCTTCATCTTCAACTCATCTAATAAAAATAAATTTTGTACTCTTTCAATGTTATTTCAACTATTCTCAAAAATATCTAGATCCCAAACTAGATAACCATACAAGATACTAGCATAAATAATGGACTAGAAAATTTGCTAGCATAAACAATGGATTGAAAAATTTGCTTCTTAACCATCCATGTCCAAATGTTTAAGGCCTTGCATTTGTTCTTAAAGCATAAAGTGTTTTCATCCTTGTAGCATAGTGGTATTTGATGCATACATCCCACCTATAAGTATTAATGCATAAAAACACCAAATATCTAGTGGAATTAACCACTTCTATTTTATGATTATTAATCATGAAATCAAAGTTTGTACTTTTGGTGTTGCAAATCATCATTTTGGAGCAAAATGTGTTAAGCTTTGAAATAGCTTATGCACATCTCTTTTTAAAGTTGAAAGCAAAATATCATTGTCAACCTACTATAAAAGATTAACAAGATAATTGCTGAATTTAACTACATTTGTCTAAGGATTTGTAATAAGCCAATTTTCAAAATAATCAATGAAGTTTTTAAATAAGGTTAGAGATAGAGGGCAACCCTGCAATGTCTTTTAAATCATCATTTTTATGTTCAATTATGACATTTTCATAAAGCTTCTGAATGGCTTCAATAAGATCATGAGGAATGCTAATATCAATTAAACACTACTAGAGTTTCTTCTTAATGATAGAATCAAAATCTTTCAAAGAATCCCCAAAACAAGCTCTAAGCTTTTTATTAAGTCTTTAGGTAGGTTTTATATAGCATGGAGAGTAGCCAAGTGATCAATTGTAGAATGGTTTGTTCTAAAGCCTGCCTATACCACATCTCTAAAGTTATTTTATTCAGCCTAATTACTAAGCCTTCTCTCAATGAGGATGTCCAATAACTTCTCAAAGATGTTATTAATTGCAATCATTCTATAATTATTTAAATCAACCTTGTCTCCTTTGCTAATTTTTCATCTATGACTAAGATTCAAAAAAATGCTTTCATTTCACAACTTACAAATTTCTTTATGAATACTTGATCCACCCTATTTTAACAACTCAACATATAAATCATCAATATCTAAAGGTTTGCCTTTTTTTAACACTATAAATCACTTCATCTTCAAATAATTGCAATTTATGATATGAATTTAAAATGGGTTAATCTTCACATTCATAAGAAAATGACTTTCTATAAAATGAGATGACTTCAAAGAAGGGAAATTTAAATTTTAAAGGAACTTTACTCAGCATTTTCCAAAATTGTCTTGGTTTTGTTTTAATCATGTAAAGAAAATTTTCATGTTGTTCTTTGAAAAAAGCTATTCTCTTGATTCTCATCAAATTTTTATATCTCTTGAGTGCACCATTCCTTTACTCCCTATTATCAAATTTGATTTTCAAGCAACCTTTCTTGCAATCATCATCAAACCACTACTTTATATAACTACACCTTTTTGATATAGTGACTTAAGAAGTAGTCTCAATATATACCTACATTAGTCTAGCATTAGTATCTCTACACTCCTATAAATTTTGGGTCACTGCTTAAAACTTGTCCTTGAGTTTTCAGGTAACTCTAAGAATTATAAACTTAAGATAAAGGTAACAATATTTAGCTAACAACTCTCCTACTTTGAAGTTCTAATTGCAATTAAGATTTTAAGGATTAAACAAGAGACTATCAATGCAAGAATTACCTTGGTGTTCTATCAATGTAAAGACTTCTAAATCTTGGAATTGATCTAGACCATTACCAAGAATAAAATCCATAGATGATGCCCACTCTAAAAGTAGTTGTTTCATTTTATTAATCGTACCATCAAATGAATGCTTATTCCAAGATATTTCAAAGTTTTCAAAGCCACCATGCTACAACCTAAAAAGTTGCATAGGTTTAATTATTTAATTTAATGCATGCAATTAATTATTTAATAATGTCATATATATTTTAATAGGTTACTTCTAATTTTATTGACTAAATAACTAGATCATATTATTGTATTGACTATTGTTATTATTGTTGTTATTGTTCTACATAAGTGAAAGTGATTTGCTTATCAGCGTATTTTGTTAAAGTTTCATATCCTTTTCTTTTACTACTATTGGAACTCAATCATGGATCATCTACATATTTTATGATTAAATGTTAAAATCTAATTACCCCTAAAAGTTTTTTTCTGTTAGTTTTCATGTCTTTATATGTATTTTACTATTTATATTTTATTCATTATGTCCATTCAATTATGCATACCTTATTCTATATTATGCATATTTAGTAATGAATATTTTATTCTTATTATATACATGTGATTATATAATACTCTATTCATGGAGCATTTTGGACCGTAAACCTACCTATACCATATGCTTATCACTTTTTGTCATTAAATTGGAATTATGATTTCATTTGTAATTATTATTAAATATGACATAAAACAAATTTGTTAAGTACCTTATGATGATGTCCTACCTAGATTTTGACCTTACCAATGTGTTTGGGATATTTAAAAATAATAGTTTTGAGATATTACATTTTTAGTTTGCTAAAGATTTTGTAAAAGTTTTAGTATTTAAAATATATGAGTATGATAAGTGGTGCTCATATATAATTTCAGCATATGGCTGGGTAGTTCACTTGATAAGGATTCCATAGGTTCAAACAAATTTTGATTTGGAGTTCTAGAGTGCGTGTTATGAAGCCTTGAACCTCAAAGATATTAGTAGTGAGACAAAATGAAAAATGAAGTAATGAAAAATTTTATGAAAGAAAATTAATTAAAAATTAAATTAAAAGCAAGTCAATTACTTTCCATGTGATATGAAAAAAGTAGGTGACATAGAGAAGTTGAAAGAAAGAAAAGTAATATATATGTTACATGTACAACATGTATATATACTATATAACTTATACACTTCATTCACCATCTTTGGCGAGTGATGGGATGCGATATCGCGTACGTGATATCACATACGTGATATCGCGTCTTTCCTTGCGATATCGCAGCCCGTCGCTAGTTCTATAAATAAGAGGTGGCTCTCCCTTGTTTATCCATGTAGATCTAGACCTTAGCCAAACTCTTGTCATTTTTCCATTCCAAAGTTAGAATAATTTCCATGTGCCCACAGTAGGAGTCCCAAAGTGAACGAATCTTTATTCGAGCAAATATTGTACTTGAGCACATGTTTGTGTACGGAAATAAAGATGAAATTTTGGATAAACCTTGCAGTGCATGGACTAAGATAAATAGGACTTAATTAATGTTAAATTTTTAAATGCTTTATTAGTTAATTAAATCTCTCTCAACCCTTAACTCCTAGTTAAGTGCATTCAGTACGACCGCTTCGAGCACGTGCGTTACGCTTGGTAATCCCAGTAACGAATAGCATTTGGTAATCCCAGCAACGTTGCATTGGTTTAGGGTGTGAAATGACAAGTGGGAATGAATACTGATGCTAGGGTAATTAAGGCTTAGTTAGTTAAAGTTAGTTACTTAGTCTCTTCACCCTTTCCCTCATTAGCATAGGCGATAAAAGAGAAAAGATATAAAAATCACATACCTCAAACTCACTTAACCATACAACCGTGACAAATACAAGTGAGTTTGGGAGGACAACGATTGATTAACCTTAAGTGTTCCATAAGGCGTGTAAGCACTTAGTCTGCGGAGTTCGACTAGATCGCGCGTGTAATGCTCGTATGCATATGGTTGAGTGTAGGGGTACCTCGCCACTGATCATTGGGGCCGTTGTCGGGGACTAAGTTGTTTGTGCGCTAAGTAGAACATAGGAAATCATCCACATCATTGGGAAGCTTAAACGAACCCTTAGGGTTAATCAGAAGAAAAATTAAACAACGGTCAATCAGCACACCGTATAAGAAATAATGTCTTCTTCTTCTCATAAAAGCACTTCACCACCTAGGGATCACATAAGAGATAGTCGGTAGTCTAACACACGTAACCCAGATCCACCAGTTCCTCAAGAGTATCGGGTAGTGTATACTCATCACGATGAGTATATACTCGATTTTACCTTTATCCTCCATTAGGATGAACAAATACGTTGGCGAGAATTGCAAGGTAACATAGTGTTACCTCTAGATCAGGTAGTCCCTAACATGCTCCTTTATGCTCTTGCACAAATAGACATGATGCAGCTATACATTGAATACGTTGCATGTGATCATGACACAAGGGATTACCATCCCATAGTGGCGCAACATCAATGGGACGCACGACAAGAGAGTTACCACACATCATTGAAGGGTAAGAGACCCCATAATGCTTTGCCCATCATAAGAGAAATTAAGGGTGGTGAACCTATTTCAATAGGTTCTCCACAAAATGATGTTCCCCCTCCTAACAATAGTGAGGAGGTGGTGTATCAAAACCTTCGCTCCACGATACACAACCCTAGTTCTGATTCCAATGAACACCAAATGTTCAATGAGGGAACACAAACAAATGATAGGGATGGGTAGTTTGATTGTCATCACGATCGGGGCCATAGCCATCGAAGGGAAGGTATGAAACATCGTCATGGCGATGGTTCTCCTTCCTCTTCCCCTTCATCGCATCACTCACCCTCTCCTTCCACATCTGGATGCAGTCACAAAGAGCCCAACCGTGAGGATAAGGGTAAGGATAAGCAAAATGAGAGACCTCGACGAGAGAGTCGAGAGTGAGGACGAGGGCATTCGAGAGAATCAAGGCATGGAAGAGGAAAAAGTACGGAACTGCATAAGCATCACAAATGCCATGAAAGAAATGACAACGATGAACCCCTACTAGCAACCCGAAGTATGTTAGACATAACGAAGGCCGTTAAAATACCTACAAGGCACCAGAAGGATAGCCAGATCAAGAGACTAGACATGAATAATATCCCACGATTTGAGGGGGATACAACGCTGATCCGCAAAACCACTTACAAGCATTTCATGATGCCTGTGCGTTGCAGAATATTGAAAATGAGTGGTAGAAGTTAAAGTTGTTTCCACGGACACTCATAAAAGAAGCAGAAAGTTGGTACCGATCCTTAGAACTGGAATCCATTAGATGATGGAGTACAATGCTAGAACTATTCAACGATAAATATCAAACGTATTCCAAAGTGTCCAACTTGCATAAGCAGATCCAAGGATGGAAGTAGGGTAATCATGAACCCTTGGATGCCACCATGGACCGATATTATGCATTGCTACATCGTTGCCCAGGCCATGGTTACGCACAACAGGATCAACTCCACCACCTCGTAGATGGGTTAAGACATGAAACTAGGAGAACCCTTGGAACATATGCCCAAGGGAGATTATCAGAACTTAGGTCCCATGAAGTTCATAGACTATTGGAACAAGTAGCTAAGGAAGAAGGAGAGCTACGGAAAAGAGAAAGCATGGAAGAGGATAATTGTGATCCTTCCCTCCGAAAGAAGGGAGTCAGATTCTGTGAGGAAGAGGATGAGTCACCACTTAAAGAGTTGGTGAATAGAAAAACCTTGCGACTTCAAAAGTTAATAACCAAAGTGTTAATTAAGGTAGATCAAATGTGGGACTCCTTAGACAGTAGATTTGAAACCGTTTTAAAAATTGTAGAGGAGTCTAAGAAGTGAAGTAGTGACCATGATATGAAAAAGAGGAGAGACTTAGACCATGCACGTAACAAGGGTAAGGGAAAAATGACTATCACTGATGAGGTTGTGGATTCAGATACAGATAATGACGGTGGATGTGAGATTTGCCAATATGACCATCCTAAGGGATGTTGCCCAATAATATCACATCTGCAAGAGTCTGGGGTGTATGCACTCAACCCAAGATTTAACAAATGACAAGCACCCTATCGGTTACCTTATCCCCAAGGTAACCCAAGGCAATTCCACCAACCCTTAACATATTATCCAAGTGGAACTTCGCCACAACCTATTGAGCAACACCAGCAGTGGCAATACCCATAGTCATGGGGGATGCCACCGCCTAGATAACAATACCCTTACCGACAACTAAATCCATATGGCTATTACGTGCAACAACTGGTTTCTCCAAGTGACTCTATGGGTCACGTAACCCCACAATGTCACTACCAAGTTTAGGAGTATTTTAGAACTCCCTCCCCTGGAAGAGACACTCCACATGCATACCATCCTCCGAATCCATCCGCATCTCTTGCACCGATAGCTCCACTACCACCCGCTCCAGCGATGCAAGGGGAACTCCCCACTCAACTGTAGCAACGCAATGCTACGAGAGCTGTAAACCTTCAACCCATTGCTAGTTCTAACAACCGTACAAAGAGAAGACCCTTCTTTAGAACCAACAACCCAAACAAGCTCTCACAACCACAAGCGGTTGAGTCTATGACCACTCCTCCATCAAGAAAGGCTTTGGAGCTCCCTTCAAACCAACAACAGAGCTCAATGCATATGGTTACGTTAACACATATAATCAGTGACTGGATAAAGGTGGGCCACCTTCCTAGAAAACTCTTTGACCTCAAAAGTCCCTTAATCTACCTCCAAGTCGCTGGGAATGAACTACGTAAGGCTCTTCTTGACTCAAGTTCCGGAGTCAACTTAATATTGCAAGAAATGTATAAAGCCTAGAGCCTGCCTCCACTCAAGAAGAGCAATATTCAATTAGAGCTGGTTGACCAGTCCATCACTGTCCCCTTGGGACTTGTGGAGGACATTGTTACCACTCTGTGTGGTTGGTCATACCCAGTTGATTTCCTAGTGATAGAAGTTAACAATAACAAAGGGGACTTCCCAATTATAATGCGGAGGGCATGGCTCAGTACCATAAATGCATGCCTAGGAATCCCCGATCTTTCCCTAGAAATATCTAAGGAAAATATTTATGAGAAGATTGAGAAGAAGAAAGTTCCATGCATCACATATAGTGATACTGAGGTTGATGACGTACATGAGTGCTCAACATTTCCTGTATGCAACTGGTGTGCCCAGGAAACTCAGATATAAAGGTGCCTATATGTAGCAACCACACAACAAGAGAACACCCAGTGGTTGACAGCTAATCAAGAGAGCAACCCACCAATATGCATGGAACTAACTGGGGGAACAACTTGCAACCACAATGAAAGCATAGATACATTGGAGTATGAGCGTTGCCAACTTCCAACCCATAATCTAAAAACATCAATTGGGAGAAGTTGGACACTTCTAAAAAATTCAAACAAACACTCATTATTTTGGATCTCTCCCTTTCAATTTAGTCATGGGGGAGATGGCCACCTATGCTGATCATTTGAGACCCTCAGTTCCATTTTAAGTTTTTGTTTTACACATTTTTGTTTTGCACATTTTTGTTTTATAAATTTCTTTAACTTTTCTTGTTTTTGTTTTACAACATCATTTATACTTTTTCTTTTATTTGTGTGTGTATGTGTGTGTCTTATCCATTTTGTTAAGTTTGTCATGCAATAAGTGCTCTTAATGATGGTATGAACTGTATTCTATTGGTTGATAATTTTTGGTGTTTACCTTTAAGTTATGATGTTGATACTAAGGTATGGTTCTTTTGATATAATAGGCAATGAGTCCACATCATCCATGTATCCGTAATCTCTATGGTCTCTCTTGGCTTGGAATTATACAGTCCCTTTCAAAATAATAAGAACTATCAACAAATCGGTGACTGGGTATCTCTCGAACTAAGGAAGGACTCAAGGATTGAAAAGGGTGTGACTTCAAGGGGATTTGATGCATTTGTGTTGGCCATTCCTTTGGGTGCTTGGATGTTTTCTTCTTGAGTTTTTCTTACCGTTTCGATGTTACTCTAATATTGGGAAGTTGAGCAAATAAAAATAATAAGTCTTCGCATGGTATGGTTCTCACAAAACATAAAAAAAAATGGTGAGAATTCAAAGCACACCCCTTAGACGAAATAATCATTTGGGCTACAAGCATTGGTTATGGAACTAAAAACATGTTCCCTCTAACTAAGGCCCTTTCTCACTTCCTACTTTCTCCTCTTTTGTTCCGTCAAAATGGTGGTGGCTCTTTGAGAGATGCATTCTTGTTACTTCAAGTGGATGGATAGGCCAAATGTATTAATGCAGAGTCACTGAATGTGGATTTTTTGAGGCTGGACTTGGAATGGGATCTACTAAGTCACATTAACCATTAATACATAAGGGTCTGTACACCACCTTGTTCTTGGGATTCCATCCCATCCTCTTCTTTCCATCATTCTTTCTCCATTATTCACCTCATTGCCAATTGTATCATTAGTATATATTTTGGTTGACGCATTGTTTTCTTTTTGGTAAATTCTTGTGGTTAAGAATTTAACTTTTGTTTCCAAATGACATTTCCAAAGCCTACGGGCTCTTTGAATGTGGGTTTGTCAGGGCATTAAGGGCATAAGCCTATTTTGGGGAGGACCCACTGGCATTCCTATTTGGTGCACCAGTTAAATTATTTCCCTTAACATTTTTACAATCAACTCTATTTTGTTCATTTCCATCTTGACATCCATTTCATCAATGTTACAATTGTCTCTTTTTCTCCATCTTTCTTATTCCTTTTCTTTCTCCATTCTATCGCTACCGGACGTTCGCTCTTAGTCATGGGGGTCCTGACCCAATTTTTTTGATTTTCTCCTAACCCCTACACCTTCGGTAGTCACCAATATTATATCTCTAGAATCTATAATTAGCCATACCACAACTCAGCTAATGGACCTTTCACTAAAGCAAGGTATCAACTGCGTTATGATTCATTTACCCTTGCTAATATAAGACTGTGTTGTGTGTGCAGATGACAATCATACAACAACGGATTGGATCTGGAGGGAACACTTGGAATGGATCGGTGCTGAAGCAGTTATGCAAGGAACAAGATTGATGGCGTGCTTACAAATGGACAATGAAAGGTGCAATCTTGGCATTGGCAACAACAGACTTCTTCTCTCTTCTCTCTTGTCTCTCAGTTGCCAAATAAGGCCTAATGTCAAATGTATAAAGTGTTCACTCTTGTTGTCGTGAACACTAGTTTTGTCATGTTCTGTAATGATGATCCATTTACATGTCATCCCATTCACCATTAGTTCCATTCAAGTCAATAATCCCATACCTTCCCAATATTTTGTAAGAAACTCGATGACAAGTTTTTATTTAGTCATGGGGGTATGATGGGACGCGATATCGCATGGGCCGCGATATCGCATGGGCCGCGATATCGCAGCCCATCGCCAGTTCTATAAATAAGAGGCGGCTCTCCCTTGTTTATCCATCTAAATCTAGACCTTAGCCAAACTCTTGCCATTTTTCCATTCTAGAGTTAGAATAATTTCCATGTGCCCATAGTAGGAGTCCCAAAGTGAATGGATCTTTATTCGAGAAAATATTGTACCTGAGCACACGTTTGTGTACGGAAATAAAGACGAAATTTTGGATAAACCTTGCAATGCATGGAATAAGCTAAATAGGACTTAATTAATGTTAAATGTTTAAATGATTTATTAGTTAATTAAATCTCTCTCAACCCTTAACTCCTAGTTAAGTGCATTCAGTACAACCACTTCGAGCACGTTTACGCTTGGTAATCCCAGTAACGAATAGCGTTTGGTAATCCCAGCAACATTGCATTGGTTCAAGGTATGAAACGGTAAGTGGGAATGAATATTGATACTAGGGTAATTAAGGCTTAGTTAGTTAAAGTTAGTTACTTAGTCTCTTCACCCTTTCCCTCATGAGCATAGGCGATAAAAGAGAAAAGATATAAAAATCACATACCTCAAACTCACTTAACCATACAACCGTGACAAATACAAGTGAGTTTGGGAGGACAATGATTGATTAACCTTAAGTGTTCCATAAGGTGTGTAAGCACTTAGTCTACGGAGTTCGACCAGATCGCACGTGTAATGCTCGTATGCATATGGTTGAGTGTAGGGGTACCTCGCCACTCATCAGCGAGGTACCCCTACAGTCAACGATACAAATATAAGTGTGTACACACAATCTAGTTGAACTTTGCAGATGGACTAGTTGTGGTATCTAGATAGTTACACATTGATCGCAGTTCACTGTCTTCCCACCTAGACTAGTATTCACTTATCATGTATGGTTTAGTCCAGAGTGAGGTGTATGATATGAGTTCTAACACTAGGCTACTCCTAGGGGCAATGGATAATAATCTTGATTAAACTAATAAGTAATAGGAAATGAAGTTTAAGCTAGCCTAAGTGTGATGAACATTTATCCTTAATCATCCGTACGCATCTTGGACCTCGTGTACTACTTCTAGGATTACCAAGCGCACATTACTTAAGCACTCCTAAATATGCTACTGGGTTACCAAGTAGTTACACTTCAATGTTTATGATTAAGTCGTACTCATTCGACATTTAAAAATAGGAATAGTAACTGATAGTAAAGAAATATTAACTAAGAAAATAATAAATAACAATAATAATTAAATAATTAAAAAACTAAGTGAATGCTGCAATGATGGAGCAATCTTGATCTTTATTGCCGATCATGTGCATGTCCAAGTACGTCACATTCGAATAAAGGTTTCGTACAATTACAATCATCACACTGCGGGCATGCACTGGGAAAGAATTGAAAACTGACAAAAAGACTCTACACTTACCGACTCTCCCCTTTTCTTGTGTGCCAAAATGTGGTATTTATAGGCCTATACAAGAATCACAATATCATGTATTCAATATCATTACCCAGGCTACGATATCGTGTACTCGATATCGAGGATCTAATATTGGGGCCTGGCAAAACACAATTCATCATACCCCCATGACTGAATAACAACTTGTCCTCGAGTTAGACAAAATGAAAATGGTTTCGATTAATTACACAGTGGATAGGTATGGAATTATTGACTAACTAGAAATTACTCATGCCGCAGTGTGGAATTGAATAAAACAAAATTGGGACACATACATAGAATTTTCAAAAAATAAAATTTGCTAGAACTCATGTGGTTCTTGGCAGTGTTGGCTCCTCTATGGGTCTCTTCCCCTTATCTTGTGCTCTAGGCTTTGGAAATTGATGTCTCTAAAGGAGTGCCTAGAGCTTTTCTTCTTTGGTTCGAGGATCCTATGCTGTCCATGCTTATGCTCCAATGTTTGATGGAGTCAGCACCTTCGATGGACACAACAGTTGTGGGAACATCTGATTGACCTTGACATACCAAGTTGCGAACATCCGTCATTCCTTTTCATAGGTTCTACCTTTGTCCTTGTATTCTTGGTAGTCTGTGAGCCATCAAGCCAAATCCACCATGACATCCTTCTATCCTTGGTAGCTAGTTTTGACCACCTCTAATTCATAATTTTCGACTTCTAATTTCTACAGCGTCTTCTTGTGTTCAGCAAATTCTGTTTCATACTTTCCAAATCCATGTATTCTGTGAGATCTTGTATTTGCAGGTCCTAGCTTTTTAGTTCTGCTTGGTGGACAAAGGCATAAGTATCCAATATGGCCCTCCAGTCAGTGTTTTGAGCACTGAGTGTGTTAATGTGGGCTTTGGCCATATGGATTTCATTTTCAACCACCTGTTTGTACATCCCCACTTGATCTCTGAAGTGCTCCTTGAGCTTTTCATGTTGCTTGGCCTCATTATGCCACACGCTTATCTCAATTTCCATCTTCGGATGGATCACATGTACCTTTCCCATCGAGAGGGTTCTATTTTCTTCGGCCAAGTGATTCATATCTTAGTTGACCCTTATTAATTATTCTTGTAATTGCTAAAAATTTTCTTTGAGAACATTTTTTTTATTTTTCTACTATGGTCAACCGAACATTTTCGGCAGTGAGGCATTTATTTTCTTCTTGTGAGGCCTTGAGTGCTTTGACGTGTGCATATGTTTGAGCTTGTTCCTTAGAAGCATCCCAATTAGCCTTCTCTTTTTTCTTAGCCACTTTTTTATTCTCCTCCAGCAATTTATTCAGCTACTCTGTCCGAAAGGATTCTCGTTGGTTTGCAGGGATGAATTGGGATGGATCCTGCTGTGTACCTTATAGGGTGATGAGCTTTTCTTGGAGTATTTCTAACTCCTCCTCTACATGCTCGGCCCTGACCTCTACCATGAATGATTTTCCTTTTGTGGAGATGAGGTCTGATTGAGTTGCTATGACATCTTGAGGGATGTCAAATAGGGACATCATGACTTGTCTTGTTTGTAGCAACCGATCTAGAACATCCTCATGCTCCACAGGAGTCATCATGGGATCAGCCAAAGTTTGAGCATCGCGTGCTCCTATAAAATCTATCGATGGCACAATAGAGACATTAAATGATTCTTTTATGTGGTCGGTGACCACTTCTGCTGCTCTTGCTGCATCTTAGTGCTGCATGACCACTACTGTGGCACCTTCACCAGTTTCTAATTGCACCTAAAAAGATGCAGCATTTCTAGAGATATGTTGTTATCAGTGTGATTCCCCTCCTCCTATTTGGATAAACACCTTGCCCTGTGCACGATTAATTGAGACCATGGATCATACGACATCATCGATGACCCTGAAGAGATTGGCCTCATCACAGATTTTCCAATTGACCATTTTAGCAATGGCCATAAGATGGCTCATCGACGGTCGATAGTCTTGCGGTAGTGGCGGTGGCTGGTCTTGCTAGCCTGTAGGTTGTGTGCTGGGCCCTGCTTCTTGTTGTTGATTGGGCCTTGTGCCTACAATTTAGCTAGGCCCTATAGTTTGAGGTGCAATGGGCCACACCGTCTGTTCTTACTCAGGCTTGAGTGTCTCACCAGCACTTTTGCTTAGGGCCGGTGGCTTCAGTCATGTAGCAAATGAGGCGTTTTGAGCCTTTCTGGGGATGTCATTGGTGCACCCTACAATTCCAGCACATCGGCACAGCTTCCTGATGCGACAGGGAAAGGGAAATACAAACTTCCCCATCTTATGTTCTTCAAACTGTCTCAAAATTTTTGTAAGATATAGATGGGGTAGGTTGGCATTAACCTTGCCCATTAAGATGGCACTTCCTCTAGGTGCATATGTGGAAATTTTATTTAAACCTTTTGTTGGGAAAATGTGATATGTGCCAATTTTGAAGGAGATTCTCTCTTCAAGTATAACTCTCCATATGCTTTATCTTCCTTATTGTACACCCTTTTCAACCATATCTTTCGCACATTAGCATCAGAATGAGTGGACAAGTGAGCAACCTTTGGCCTTGTATTTGGAATATTTAGAACTTCTAAAATGGCTTTGGCAGAGAAATCAACAAAAATACCACCAATATCAACGGTGGTGCCTTCTTCTTTTTTGTGCCAAAATTGGTACATCTTCCCCAGATACCAATCACCACTTTTAGAGAGAATAGGCCATAGTGGAGACCCTTTGAGTTAGTCTCTGATTGCCTTAGGGGCAAATTTAGTGAAAGGTGCAAAGTTGAGTTATGATGAATCGTGATTCATTTGGTTGCAATATCGGACCCACAATATCGGATATGTGATATCGTGGTTCCTGTGTAGGCCTATAAATACACATGTAGGCACATAGGAAAAGGATTCTTGAGTTAGTTTTTAGGAGTCAAGTTTAGTGTAGGATATTTTTGTCATTTTTCCTCTCAACCCTCTCTCCTAGTGCATGCCCGCAATGTGGTGATTGTAATTGTATGACATCCTTTATTTGAGTGTGACGTACTCGGACACGCACATGATCGAAAATAAAGATCAAGATTACTTCATCATTGCAACATTCAGTTAGTTTAATTATTTAATTGTTATTATTATTTATTGCTTTCATAGTTAATACCTCTTCATCCTAAACTCCTTAAATGTGGAATGAGTATGACTTAATCACGAGCATTTAAGTGTGACTACTTGGTAACCCAGTAGCGTACCTAGGATCTACATTTGGTAATCCCAGTAGTAGTCGTGCACGAGGTCCAAGATGTGTACAAATGATTAAGAAATGGATGCTCATTACACTTAGGCTAGTTTAGATTCTCTCTCCCTATCCCCTCTTAGTATAACTATCTCTCCCTTTTCCTCCTAGCTTAATTAAATATTATTTTCCATTGCTTCTAGGAGTAGCATTAGTTTAGAACACATCATACACCTCACTTTGGACTAAACCATACGTGACAAAGCAAATATTAGTCCA
The DNA here is from genome assembly GCA_015680685.1 of Gnetum montanum. NCBI lineage: Eukaryota > Viridiplantae > Streptophyta > Gnetopsida > Gnetales > Gnetaceae > Gnetum > Gnetum montanum. The sequence continues at coordinate 347,869 of MNCI01005835.1, forward strand.
GGTGGGAATACAGCGAACTGCGATCAACGAGTAACTATCTAGATACCATAACTAGCCCGTCTGCGAAGTTTGACTAGATCGTGCGTGAAACACTCGTATTCGTATGGCTGAGTGTAGGGGTGCCTCGCCACTCATCATTGGCACCGTTGCTGGGGATGGTGCTAGTTATTTAGATTAGTAATATCACATAAGATCACTGTAACAAGTATTCACGATACATCTTTTAGAAAAGAAATTAATTTTAGTTAAGTCACACACAAATTCACACACCATGTCTCTCTCACAAGATTATGATAACGTAACAACTAGTAGGGCAATTCATTTGAGAACCAATGAATTATATGATGATGAAGATGAAGTTTGGAGTACCCAATTTGATGTAGGGATTTTCTATAAACATAAATGAAGAAAACATCGTCCTAACTCATAAATGCATAACATACCTAGTGACGATGAATCCCTACTGGTCACTACAAGCCTAATAGAAATACAAGAGGCTATTTGAATATCCCACAAGCATTGCAAGGAAAGAAGTCTACCCAAGCTTGACTTAAATAACTTTTCCAAATTCTCAGGAGGCTATGAATTAGATCCACAACAACATTTACAAGCCTTCTACGATGCCTGTGCATGGAACAACATTGATAATGGATGGCAAAAACTTAAGCTCTTTCCTCTGACACTTGTTGGCCAAGCTAAAGTATGGTATAGGTTGTTAAAACCAAAATCAATCCAACGTTGGCCAACAATGGTAGAGCTCTTCAATGAAAGATATCAAACCTATGTGAGAGTGTCAGCCTTGAGGAGACAAATCCAAGAGTGGAAACAAGCGCAACATGAACCCTTGGACATGGCCTTAGAAAGATATTATGCATTGTTAAATAACTGCCTAGGCCATGAGTTCTCTGAGGAAAGGCTAATGTACCACATTATTGATGGGCTCCATAATGAAACAAGGGAGACCCTAGGGATGTATGCTTGAGGTCAACTATATGAGCTACAAACCCACCAACTCCAAGAGCTTACTAAGCGAGTAGCAAAAGAAGAAGGGGAGTTAGCTAAATGGGAGAATGCTGAGAAATGTCAATAGGCCCAAAAATCAACAAGGGCCCATGATTACGAAGAGGAGAAATCAACTCACCATAAGGAGGTGGAATCATCTTTGCCAACACTACAATCCTTGGATGAAATTGAGGCAAAGATCAATAAGATGATGGAATGGATGCATAAAAAATGCAGAGAATATGCCAACATTATTGGGGATAGAGTTATGATGAACCAAGAAGCAGGAAAAAATACCCTTAGACAATTAGAAAGAAGGGTTGAAAAAAATAAGAGCTCAACCGTCAATCATACGTATCAGTGCAACATTTGCCTATACGATCACCCCAAGGGCCAATGTCTAACCTTGTCACATTTATAGGAGCATTGGGGAAGAGTATTACATCCAGAGTTCATACATAGATACTGTGTTCAATCATAGTGGCAACAATCCCAGTCGTGGGGGACGCCATCCTCAAACTGGTTACACCCTTCATACCATTCGAACCTAAGTGCTTATCAAGTTCAACATCCTATTTCCCCAACTGGGTCAACATCCTCTATCTTGCCACATTATTATTATTCTCCTCAACACTATCAAACCATATCCTCTCCAACACAACCACCACCTTGGATACCTTACACTTCTCCTTAATTTCAACATTCTCATCCTTTACCTCCTTCTATATTGCCACCAATTGTACCTGAGGGTTTTGCACCACAACACCAACCCACACATGTTACTTGTGCTACTACTAACAATAGCAATGGAGAATCTCCTCAACACCAAAGATGCCCCTTCTTTAGGCATGATCATAAGAAGGAACAACACAATTCTAAGCCCATTGTACCTTCCAACCCAACACAAGTCCAACACTGTGGTGTAGCTCCCTCCTCAAATCCAATGCCTCGTGTTACTTTCTCTAGGCCACCAACCAATACTCCAACAACCATATAGCCCAATGAATATAGCCATCGAGGGAGACAGATCAATCCTTGCATACCATCTTACGGTCAAGGGTGCCATAGTGGGTCAACCACTCATCAATTAACTACACCTTATAATTTGCCCCACTATGCCAACTATAATCAAGTGTGTGAACCCCAATGGGGTAAGTATGACCAAGTCCCAATATTTCCAACATGCAAGGATCCCAACTTTTCATTCAATCATTTAGTTATGGGGGATACCCCCAATTCTAATAATAAGTAGGATTAATAAATATTTTTCATTTTCTTTCATTTTGAAATTTTTTGTTTTTTAGTTTTTTACTTTTCAATTTATTATTTTTTCTTTTTATGACTAATCTCGTCTACGAATAAAACACTCATGTGGCTTGTTGGTTGAGGTGTTGTTCTATGCTATCAAGTCTTAGGTGATTAATTATCTAGATAGCAGTCCCACAACATTTACTCCCCCATTCTATTAATAAGAGGGTCCACTCTGGGTACAATGATATTCCTAGTCATTAAACTTAAAGTAATTTTGTGCTCGTTATGCCCAGAGTGAAGAATGATGGACCAAGAAGGAATGGCCAGGGTGTGACATCAAGGGGACTTGTGGATTCTCTTTGGTGACATCTGTGGCAGTTATCATGCAGCTTGGTTATACTAAGATCCCTGTAGATCTAATGAAAAATGGGAGTAAGAGTAATCAAAAGGCACTCAATCAAGAAAAAATAATACTATTCCAAGGGGTTCCATTGGAAAGACATGCACCCATGCCTAAAGGTAGGCAGCTTCTCTGGATTAAGCATTCAAAAAAAAAGAAAAAAAGAAAATACAGAGTGTGCCAAAGTGGCCACATAAAAAGAACAAAGGAAAAAAAACGAGTGCCACAATGAAAAATCACTTCTTCCTTAAATGAAATGCCAAGTGATCGTACGCCTTGCTGTCATTGTGCTCTTATGGTTATCCATCATTGGATGAAGCAATACGATGTCACTGATCAGAGGAATGAACTTGGTCCTCATTTTGGAGTGACTGGCAAATGACACACTAATCATGCCTTACACGTAGGATTCATTGTGCCTGGGGTCAGTTACCTCATGCCCCAATGTTTGCAATCCCTTCTAAAATCCACCTCACCTCGCTGTTCATGTAATTGGGACTTGTGTCTTGTATAGCATTGAATTCATATCTCATCACGATGGTATCTACATGTGTGTGTTTTGTGGAAGTGGTGTGGATTACATTTAACCCTTCTAGTGCCTATAGACATTTTAAGGCGTGGTTACATAAGGGCATTATAGGTAGAAACCTGCTTTGGGGAGGACCCACTTGTGTGACCTCTGTAATTTGCACTTGTAACACATCTTCCACACATCATCTTATACCCTCTAAGCATAACAAACGTTCTTCTTTCCCTTGGCACCCTTCCAGTTCAAGCGTTCCTATGAGCTAACACATGTTCTTTTTCCCCTACTCTTCATGATTCTCATTGTTGGATTTTACGCCATTATACTCTTGGTGCCTTTAGGCTTAGTTTGTATTACCCTGGACCCCTTTACATTGACCTACACGTCCTCAATCTCTACCTTGGAGTTTCAAAAATTATTTAAATTTTTTTAAAAAAATTCGGTAAATTTTACAAGTGCCCTATTTTTTGTAGGACATGATATCGGGTCCCCGCTAGTGGGTATGCGATATCGTGTCCTTAAAAAATATATATACAAGGACCCCTCATGCCTGTCAACATCATTTGTAACTATTCACACAAGGGAAGTTTTTCAAATTTCCTTCTACGACTTACGATTGCACATTTCTCGCTTCACTAACCATAACTTGCTCATTGGTGCTCTGATTTTCATTCCGTTTGAACCTACTTAAACTCAAAGTGTTCAGCTTAGTCGTGGGGGAGGGGTACATGCTAAATTGTGTATCAATTTTTTGAAATTCGTCATCGCCCAAAGGACATTGTCAAGGGTAATTATTTATAAACATAATAATAAACATGTGCCAAAAACAATTTCATCTCCTTATCTATACCAAGAAATTAATCTCTGAAACCACCTAAGCAAAGTGGACCAAATATTAAAACCTTGTGGGGACATTTCCATCAAATCTCTTAACTTTACAATCACACGGAATCAAACTTAACTCATTAAGGTAAGAAGTAAGGTATAACTTAATTTTGGTAAGCAACCTTACTAATGATTGGCCCTGTGTGATTGCAAATGGCCCCAAAGTGTGGACAACAAGAAGGTCCCTCTCAAGGTGTGCTTAAGCAACCTAGGAGAAGTAAAGGACAAATGCCTACTAAACAACATGCAGAGTAGGAGGAATAATCATTCAGTATCCATCAAGAAGAAGGCCCTACCACTGTACAACCAAGACAGGTAGAAGGAGGAGCTACTGCAGTGCCTAAATAGGGACGACACCTCACTTTGCCCCTGGAATGTGTCTAGGCCATCCATGAAAGGTCCACATCAGCTGTAGTGATCGTGGAATTAAAATTTGGACCTTTCATGGAATTTGCTTCTGCGGCTGTTAGGGACCACCTCAAGGGGTCTCCATTATGGCCTATCCTCTTCAAAAGTAGTGCTTGGTACTTAGGAGAAATGTACCAATTCTAGCACAATAAAGAAGAATGCACCACAGTTAACATTTGTGGTAGGTCTGTTGATTTCTCCATCCAAGCCATTTTGGAAGTGTTAAACCTTCCGAATACAGGGCCAAAGGTTGCTTGTCTATCCACTTGCTTTGATGCTGATGCACAAAAGGTTTGGTTAGATAGGGTGTATGGTAAAGAAGATAAGACCTATGGAGAGTTTACATTGGAAGAGAAAATCTACTTTAAAATTGGAACTTATCATACCTTCCCCAAAAAAGGGTTAAACAGAATTTCAACATATGAGGCAAGAGGATGTGCGATATTGATGGAAAAGCTTAATGCTAACCTACCTCATCTATATTTCATGGAGATCTTAAGGTGGTTTGAAGAGTGTAAGATAGGTAAGTTTGCATTACCCTTCCCTTGTCTCATCAGGAAGTTGTGCAAGTGTGCTGGTATTCGAGGATACACTAATGATGTCCTCAAGAAAGCCCAAAATGCTTCATATGCTGAACTACTAAAGCCACCAGCTGCAAGGAAAATTGCTGGTGAGATGTTGGGGCTAGAACAAGAGCAAGAATAGATAGTGGGGCCCCTACAACTCAGCTTGTAGGGCCCAGCCAACCTCCAAGCATGGGACCCACTCAACAACAAGAAGTAGGGTCTAGCATGAGCCAGCGAGACCAACTACCACCATCGTAGGATTACCGATCGTCGATGAGCCATCTCAGGGCCATCGGGAAGACGGTCAGTTAGGGAAGTCGTGATGATGCAAATCTCTTCCATGTCATCGATGATACCATACAGTCCATTGTCTCTATAGATCATGCATGGGGTGAGGTTTCCATTCAGATAAGAGGAGAGGAGAGTTATTGGTCACAACAGATTTTAGGGAATGCTGCATCCTTTTAGGTGCAACTAGAAACTGGTGAAGGGGCCATAGTGGTGGCCATGCAGCACCAAGATGCATATGGAGCCATAGAGGTGGTCACATACCACATTAAGGAATCTTTTAACATCCCTATTGTGTCATTGGTAGATTTCATAGGAGCATGGGATGCTCAAACTTTGGCCAATCCCTCAATGACTCCTGCAGAACATGAGGATGTGCTTGATCGATTGCTGAAAATAGGATAGGTGATGACATCCTTGTTTGACATCCCACAAGATGTTACAGCATCACAATTAGACCTCATCTCCACCAAAGGAAAGCTGGTTATGATAGAAATAAGGGCCAAGCACATAGAAGCAGAAGTTGCAAGACTGCAAGAAAGGCTTGTAACCTTACAAGTCGCATAGTGGGATCCCTCTCAATTCGTTCCCGCGAACCAACTGGACACCTTCAAGACTGAGCAACTCAACAAATTGCTGGCAGAGAATAAAAGGGTGGCAAAAGAAAAAGAGACGGTTGACTGAAATGCCTCTGTGGCACAAGCGCAAACTTACACACACGCCAATGCACTCAAGGCCTTACAAGAAGAAAACAAACAACTTGTTGTCAAAAATCTTTGGTTGACCTCTGTGGAGAAACAAAAGAACGTTCTCAAAGAACATTTTCAGCAGCTGCGAGAACAGTTGATCAGGGTCAACCAAGACATGAACCGTTTGGCCAGGGAAAATCGAACCCTCTCAATGGAGGAGGTACATGCCATCCATCAGAAGATGGCCATCGAAATAAGCGCATGGTAGAATGAGGCCAAGCGGCATGAAAAGTTAAAAGAGCATCTCTGAGACTAGGTGGGAATGTACAAAAAAATCATCGAGAAGGAGATCCATATGGCCAAGGTCCACATCAACACTTTCAGTGGTCCACACACTAATTGGCCAGCCATATTGGACACATGCATTTTTCCACTAGGCGGAACTTAAGACCTAGGACCTGTAGATTTAGCATCTTATAGAGTACATGGAGTTGGAAAATCTATAGTATGCCAATCTAGCCATGTTGACAGTAGGGAATCCAAGGACAGAGCTTGTGAAGTAGGTAGCTACCACCTATGCCAAGTATGAAGCAGAATTTTCAGAACATAAGAAAACATTGCAGAAGCTAGAATTCGCAAATTCTGAATTGGAGGTGGTTAAAGCAAGCTACTAAGGACAAAACGATGTTGCAATGGACTTGGCTTGACGGCTTACAGATTTTTAGGAGTACAGAGACAAAGCCAGAGCCTATGAGGAAGAACGACAGTTGTTTGTGGCTTGGTACATCAAGGCAAACAAAATGTTTCTGCAACTACCATGCCCACGAGAGGTGCCGACTCCGTCAAACATTGGAGCATTAGCATGGATGGCACAGGATCCCCAAACTGAAGAGGAGAAACTGTAGGCACTACTTCAACGTCATCAAATCCCAAAACTTGGAGCATAAGACAAGGGAAAGAAACCCATGGAGGAACCACCTCCACAAGGAACCACATGAGTTACACCCAATTTTGTAATTTTGGGAAATTTGCATTTTTTGTGTGGTGTCCAAATTTTGTTCTATTGAGTCCGCTATAGCATCAATAGATTCCCTGTCAGTCAATAATCCCATACCTATCCACTGTGTAATTAATGGGGCTTGTTCTCATTTTGACTTGAGGACGAGTTTTCATTCAGTTATGGGGGTATGATGAATTGTGATTCATTTGGTTGCGATATTGGACCCATGATATTGGATACGCGATATCGCATCCAACAATGATATCGGATATGTGATATCATGGTTCTTTTGTGGGCCTATAAATACACATGTAGGCACATGGGAAAAGGAATCTTGAGTTAGTTTTTAGGAGTCAAGTTTAGTGTAGGATCTTTTTGTCATTTTTCCTCTCGACCCTCTCTCCTAGTGCATGCTCGCAGTGTGGTGATTGTAATTGTATGACATCCTTTATTCAAATGTGACGTACTTGGACATGCACATGACCGGAAATAAAGATCAAGATTACTTCATCATTGTAGCATTCACTTAGTTTAATTATTTAATTGTTATTGTTATTTATTGCTTTTGTAGTTAATACCTCTTCACCATAAACTCCTTAAATGCAAAATGAGTATGACTTAATCACGACAATTTAAGTGTGACTACTTGGTAACCCAGTAGCATACCTAGGATCTACGTTTGGTAATCCTAGTAGTAGTCGTGCATGAGGTCCAAGATGTGTACGAATGATTAAGGAATGGATGCTCATCACACTTAGGCTAGTTTAGATTCTCTCCCCCTATCCCCTCTTAGTATAACTCTCTCTTCCTTTTCCTCCTAGCTTAATTAAAGATTATTTTCCATTTCTTCTTGGAGTAGCATTAGTTTAGAACACATCATACACCTCACTATGGACTAAACCATACATGACAAAGCAACTACTAGTCCAGGTGGGAAGACAGCGAACTGCGACCAACAAGTAACTATCTAGATACCACAATTAGCACGTCTGCGAAGTTCGACCGGATTGTGTGTGAAACGCTCGTATTTGTATGGTTGAGTGTAGGGGTACCTCACCACTCATCAAGTTCCATAATCACAGTTGCTGATGTGGACCTTTCATGAGTTTCCTGAATACATTCTAGAGATAATGTGAGATGTTGTCCTTGTTCAGGTGCCCTACTGTCTACACCTTCGGCATGTCCTAATTGCACGGTAATAGGAGGTTCCTGATGCATTCTGAATGATTGTGCCGCTTGCTCTATATGTTCTTCGAAAGACGTGTGGCCTCTACCTCTCCTTGGTGGTTTGGATGCACCTTGAGAGGGTTCTCCTTACTGTCCTCTTTTAGGAGCCATCTACAATCACACGAGATCGATTATTAGTAAGGCTATTTACAAAATTTGATTTATACCTTATTCCGTGCCCTTAATAGATTCATTTCTGGCTTAGTGTGATTTAGAGTCAGAGATTTTCACGAAAATTCCCTTAAAATTTTTGATATTGGGCCTAATTTTGATTAGGTGACTCTAAAAAAATAATTTACCTGATAGTGCATACATGATATCGCATACCTAATAGCACAGACCCGATATCGCATCGGACCTGATATCGAGTACCTGATATTGTGTCCCTTTGAAAATAGGGTACTTGGAAAAAGTGATGAATTTTCAAATTTCCAAGGTCACAAATGAAGGATTTAAGGTTAATTTCAAAGATCTAGGGTAATATCGAAGAGACCTAAAGGCACCAAAAGTGTAATGAAGTGGAATTTGACAATGAAATTCAAGAGTAGGATGAGGAAGAAGGACATGTTGTGGTGCATAGGAACATTGGAATTTAAAATGATGATAACGGGAAAGATTATTGTAGCAATGCAATACTTGAAGGGTATAAGATTATGTGGTGATGTGCAAAGAGGGCAAATTACAAAAGTTACACAAGTGGGTCCTCCCCAAAGCAGGTTCCTACCTATCATGCCCTTACGTAACCACACCTAAAAATGTATGTAGGTACTAAAAGGGTTAAATGTCATCCACACCAATTCCACGAAACACATAGATGTAAATATCACCGATATGAGGTATGAGTTATATGCTACACAAGACACAAGTCAAAAATACATGAACAATGAGATGAGGCGAATTATAGAAGGGATTGCAGAGATCGGGACATGAGGTAACTGACCTATGGCATAATGAATCCTAAGTGTAGGGCGTGATTAATGTGTCATTAGCCCGTCGCTCCAAAATCAAGACCAAGTCCATTTCTCTAATTAGTGACATCGCATTATTTCATCCAATGATGGACAACCAGAAAAGCACCATGACAACAAGGTGGATGATTACTTGGCATTTTGTCCAAGGGAGGAGTGTTTTGGAATTACTTGGCAGCATGTTTTTTTTTCCTTTGATTGTTTCTTTGATGTTTTATTTTCTTTTCCTTTTCTTTGCTTTTCTTTTCTTCTTTTAGCCACTTTGGCACTTTGTCCTTTCCAACAGTGAACCAGAGAAACCGCCAACCTTCAGGCATGGGTGCATGTCTTTCCAGTGGGACCCCTAGAATAGCATTGAGGTTCTTTATTGAGCACCTTTATTACTCTTACTCCCATTTTTCATTAGATCTACAAAGATCTTAGTACAACCAGGCTGCATGATAGCACCTATATATGTCACCAAAAAGAATCCACAAATCTCCTTAATGTCACATCCTAACCATTCCTTCTTAGTCTATCATTTTTTACTCTAGGCAAGATGAGCACCAAATTTTTTTAAGTTGTCATGATGACAAGAATATCATCATTCCCAGAGTAGAACCTCTTATTAATAGAATGGGTGGGTGGATGTTGTGGGCTCATTGTCCAAATAATTAATCACCTAAGATTTGATAGCATAGAACAACACCTCGACCAACGAGTCACATGAGTGTTTTATTCATAGATGAGGTTACCCATAAAAAGATAAAACAACAAATAAAAAGATAAAATAAAAAATTGAAAGATGAAGAATTGGAAAACAAAAAATTATAAAATCAAAGAAAATAAGAAACATTTACTAATTATGCTTGTCAGAATAGAGGGTTTCCCCCATAACTAATCTTTTGAGTATGGCTAGAATTAATAAATGGAAAATTTGGATCCAAGCATTTTGGGAACATTGGAGTTCGATAATATCCAAACCACTGGGTGTCCTTTTATGTGGTGGTTGGAATGTACCCAAATTGGGGTTCACACACTTGATTAAAGTAAGCATAGTGAGGCAGATTATAAGATGTGTTCATGTGATAAGGAGCTAACCCACTGTGGCACCCATGATCGTAAGATGGTATGCAAGGATCGACATGTCTTCCTATGTGGCTATATTCATTAGGCCGCATGGGTGTTGGAGTGTCACTTGATGGCCCGGATAAAGTAATAGGAGATGTTGAGTTTGAGGATGCAGATGCATCACAATGTTAAACTTGTGCTGAGTTGGAGGATGCAGTGGTTTCGAAACCATGTTGTCTCTTTCTACGGTCATGCCTAAAGAATGAACACTTTCTATGTTGTCGAGGACCTTCACTGCTGTTGATAGTAGCAACACAAGTAACGTTTGTGGGTTGGTGCTGTGGTGCAAAACCTTCTGGCACAACTGGTGGTGATGTGGAAGGAGGTGAAGGATGAGAATATTGAGGGTCAAAAAAAATGTAAGGAACATGAGGTGGTGATCTTGTTGGAAAGGACATAGGTTGATAGTACTCAAGAGAATGATAATGATGAGATGAAGTAAAGGATGTTGACGTAGTTGGGGAAACAGGATGCTGAACATAATGAACGTTTGGCATCGGAACATATGAAGGGTATTGTCGGTTTAGCAGTGGCCTCCCCCACAACTGGGGTTTTCACCACTATGGTTGAATACGATATTTTTGTACAAAGTCTAGATGTAACATTCCTCCCCAATGCTCATGTAAATGTGACAAGACTGGGCATTGGCCTTTGGAGTGATTGTACAAGCAAACATTACATTGATATGTATGATTGGTAGTTGAGCTCCTATTCTTATTGTCTTCAACCCTTCATTCTGATTGTTGCGTGGTGTCCTATCCTGTTTCTTGATTTGACATAGTGCCACCTCTAATAATGTTGGCATACTCTCCACATTTTTCATGTACCCATTCTGTCATCTTATTAATCTTTGCCTCAATTTCATCTAGTGATTGTAGTATTGGCAAAGATAGAGATGGTTTCACCTCCTCGAGATGAGTTGATTTCTCATCTTTATGATCATGGACCTTTGCAAGTTTGAAATTGTGGTCCAGTTTAGAGCTTTCAACATTCTCCCATTTAGCTATTTCTCCTTATTCTTTTGCTACTTGCTTGATAAGCTCTTGGAATTGGTGGGTTCATAGCTCATATAGTTGACCTAGGGCATACATCCCTATGGTCTCCCTTGTTTCATTACGGAGCCCATCCATGATGTGATACATTAGCCTTTCCTTAGAGAACCCATGACCTAGGCATTTGTTAACAAAGAGTAATATCTTTCTAAGGCCATGTTTAAGGGTTCATGTTGTGCTTGTTTCCACTCTTGGATTTATCTCCTCAAGGCTGACAATCTTGCATAGGTTTGATATCTTTCAGTGAAGAGTTCTACCATTGTCGGCCAACGTCGAATTGATTTTGGTTTTAAGGACATATACCATACTTTTTCTTGGCCAATGAGTGTTGTAGGAAAGAGCTTAAGTTTTTTCCATCCATTATCAATATTGTTCCATACACAGGCATCATGAAAGGCTTGTAAATGATGTTGCGAATCTAAATCATAGCCTCTTGAAAACTTGGGAAAGTTGTTTAAATCAAGCTTGGGTAGACGGCTATCCTTGCGATGCCTATGGGATATTCGAATAGCCTCCTGTATATGCATTAGGCTCTTAGTGGCCAGTAGGGGTTCATCATCACTAGGTAGGTTATGAGTTTGTGAGTTGGAACGATGTTGTCTTCGTTTATGTTAATGTTCCTGACTTTGCCCATGGGCTTAATTTTTATTTCAACATTGTCCCCTTGAAAGATGATCATCCGTGCCACGACTTGATGTCAAAGGAGTGTCAGAGTTGGATGACAAGAGTCCTTGAATATTGTTGGGGTGCTCATGAACATAGGGTATCCCTGCATAAGATTGAGTACTCCAAACATTGTCTTCATCATCATACAATTTGTTAGTTCTCCAATGAATTACCATACTAGTTGTTGCATTACCGTAGTCTTGTGAGAGAGACATTGTTGTAAATCATGTATGACTTATTTGCAATTACTTTCTTTTTAAAAGATATATCGTCAAGGCTTTGTTACAGCGATCTTGAATGATGTAACTACTCTAAATAACTAGCACCATCCCTGGAAACGGTGCCAATGATGAGTGGCAAGGTACCTCTACACTCAACCATACGAATACGAGTGTGTAAGCATGATCCGGTTGAACTCCATAGATAGACTAGTTGTGGTATCTAGATAGTTACACGTTGATCGCAGTTCGCTGTCTTCTCACCTAGACTAGTATTTGCTTATCATGTATGGTTTTGTCTAAAGTGATGTGTATGATATGATTTCTAACAGTAGGCTACTCCTAGGGGCAATGGAAGATAATCTTGATTAAACTAATAAGTAATAGGAAATGAAGTCTAAGCTAGCCTAAGTGCAATGAGCATCCTTCCTTAATCATCGTACGCATCTTAGACCTCATGTACTACTTCTGGGATTACCAAGTGCACATTACTTGAGCACTCCTAAACACGCTACTGGGTTACCAAGTAGTTACACTTCAACGTTCGTGATTAAGTTGTACTCATTCCACATTTAACAACAGGAATAGTAAATGACGGTAAAGAAATATTAACTAAGAAAATAATAAATAACAATAACAATTAAACAATTAAAAAACTAAGTGAATGCTGCAATGATGGAGTAATCTTGATCTTTATTGCCGATCATGTGTGTGTCCAAGTGCATCACACTCGAATAAAGGTTCCATACAATTAGAATCATCACACTGTGGGCATGCACTAGGAAAGAACTGAAATGAATTGAAAACTGACAAAAAGACTCTACACTTATCGACTCCTCCCTTTTCCTATGCACCCAAATATGGTATTTATATGCCTAAACAGGAATCACGATATCGTGTATTCGATATCGTTACCTAGGCTATGATATCGCATACCCGATATCAAGAATTTGATATCGGGGCCTGGAAAAACACGATTCATCACTAAGTATTAGGGTTTTTTTTTGTTTTTCAGAAACATAAACCATTCTTCATTCTATATTTTAAATGAAAGCCATTTTCATCTAGTTTCTTCCATTCAAAGCTTTTTTCCATTAAAAGTTTCTAGTGAGTTGGTTCAGTGAGAAGTGAAAATATATGCTAGGCATTTTTGAGCAAGAAAGAAAGCTAATAAAAAGATTTTGAAAGGCCTTACAACATTGTAAGGAATTTTATTTTATTTCCTTTTTATGTAGTTACCCTACTTTATTGTAGATTTTGTACTCTTTATGTATGCTTCCTAATTCATCATTACTCTTTTAAAATTTTAATTAGGATATCAAGACTCTACCAAATTTTTGTCAATTTGGACTTATTTTTAAATGGAAACTTGTATTGTAAACTTGTCTAGATAATTTTTTATCTTTTTGGTGAATTTCTAGAATATGTGAAATATTTGCCCAACTTGCTACTCAAATATTTTATGATTATTTTAGATTGTTTTTTTATATAAATAGAATTTTGCAATATTTTTTGTGGAATTTTATTTATTATTGATTTTTGGCTATTTTGGAAATTTATGGATTTTTGGAACATAATAAAATAATATATATGTGACAAGGTTTACTGAGTTCATAGTGGGGACCATAAATCATTTAGATATACTTGTTTAACGGATTAGTGGAGTGTTCGTTAGTAGGATTCACCCCATGGGAATAAGGGTTTGAATAGATTTTCAACCTTGGATTTTGATTTATAAGTTTATGTGAGGCTAGAAAAATAGCTAAGACCATAGCATTAAGTAGTTGAATTTAGTGGTGTGCAATGATGCATAGTCCAGACTTATCCTTCTAATGATATGTGTGCCTCGACCATGGAGGATGTTAGTATTGATATTGTTACCAAGACCTAGCTGTGAGTGATTCATATAGTCTCATGAGGATAATTTGACATTAGTAGTGAGGGTATTCTAATATATGTTGATATATTCCTTTGGCAATGAGGGTATCCAAGACCTATTCTTTGAAGATGCTTGGATAAAATATATAACATTTGGATTTTATTGGAAAATTTGTGACATCTTTGAACATTAAATAATTAATAGGATAATCCACTATTAGTAGTCAGGTTATCCAAGACCTTTCAATATATTCCTTTAGCAGTGAGGATGATGAAGATTTATCCTTCAAAGATTCTTAGATAAAATATAAAATATTTAGATTTTTAGAAAATTTGTAACAATTTCGGACTTTAAAACATTTTTGCATATTTAATTGGAAATTTATGAGTGGTGGAGCAATCCAACACCCAACCATATAAGTCACAGGTGTCCACACGTGACCTGATCATAATTCGTGGATGAGGCAATGTTAATATGCTAACAATGACTATTGTCTTCCCACATGGAGCTAGTGAAGTCTATGTATATGGTTTAGCTGACTGTGAGGTATATGATATTTGATGTTATTTGGCCATCATTACTCCTAGTGATCATGGTGAAAATGCAAATGATTTCTAAATCTAAGTGAAATAAGTAAATGAATCTATCCTAGCCTATGGTGATGAGCATCTGTTCTTGATCTTCTGTACACACCTTGGGCTTTGTGTAATCACTATTGGAATACCAAGAGTTATGCCACTAGGTGTGCCAAGCAATAACACTACTATTGGGTTTACCAAGCAAATACACTTAAGTGCTCGAGATCAATTGTACTCATTCTACTTACTAATAACAGCAACAATAAAGTACATTGAAAAGTAAAACATTAACTAAGAATATAGTATACAAATGCTAAGTGAAAATAGTAAACTAGGAGAATGCTACAATGGTGAGAAATAGCTTGATCTTTATTTCCAATCACACTTGTGTTTAAGTATAAAATGTTCGAACAAAGATTTTGTTCACTAAGTCACACCACACTACGAGCATTCACACTTCTAATTGCTAAGTTTAACTTTGAGAAATAAAACTACAAAAGTCTAGTTACTACTTGGAAAATGAAACTTATGCAGATTGTACGTCCAAGTGTTGTATTTATAGGGCTGCACACATTCTAAGATATCGTATCAATGATGATGTAGCATATGCCATGATATCATAATTACTACATCGTTGTTGTGATATCGTTGATGCAATATTGTTAATAATGACAAATATGACTTATCATACCCCCACAACTGATTGGAGACTCATCCTTGAGTTAAAACAAAATGAGGATAGAGTCCCTTACAAAATTTGAAAGGTAGATTCGACTATTTAGGATTGACTGACCATATGCAAGACACTGAATGGTGCAATGGTATTTTATAAAATTTGACACAAGTTCATGAAAAGACAAAACAAAACAAAAACTTGGAACAGCTCGATGTAGATCATGTTCCCAGTGGTGGTGGCTCTTCCATTAATTGCTTCCCCTTGTTGTCAGGCTTCTTTAATTAATATTTGTTTAATAGCACCTGAAGCTTCTCCTCCTCCATTCAGAAATCATGTATTGTCCATGCTGATTGAGCAATGTGTGATGGAGCTGGTATGTCCCATAGACATGGCAGTTGTGGGAATATCTTTTTCTCTATTGAACCCCAAAATTAGGTCAATTTTAATTAAGTACCTCTAATAAAAGGATACATTTTTATTAATTTTATGTAATTAATTGCATATTATTAATTATTCAACTAGTGTTTAATTAATGTTTATTTTTTAATTTTAGTTTATTATATTTTAGTTTATTATAGCGATAAGTATTAATTTATTATTATTATATTATTATTAGTTTCTTAATTTTTATTACTAGGTTATTTTGGTTTAANTTTATAAAATATAAAAACATTATATTTTAGAATTAGGTTGGTCTATGTGAGGAAATATCCATGGCCGTGGCAGCATTACAGTTTCCAAATAGGCACCAAAAGATGCAAGGAAAAAATGGGAAAACGTCAGCAATTACTTAAGGAAAACCAGAGAAATCGTAAGATGTCTTGCAGTACAAAGAGTTGCTTTCATTTCCAGTAGCTGGATAGTCTCTATAGCAGCGGCAACCATTTGCTGTCTTTTTGGAATAAGTGCTCAATGCAACAGGATAATAAGAGCTCTTCTCTCGGCTCTGAGTAAGACAACAACACCGATGCTGCTTTGAATGGTGAAGAATTTCATCGTACAAGCATAACATCTCAATTGAAAGAGGCCATGGATGTCACATAGTAACCCAGGAATTTGCAGAATGCAATACCAGAGCTATCTAAGATAATGATGATGCAAAACGGATTATCTGGACAATCTTGCAGCAGAGAATAATAAAGATTAGGACATGCTGACAAAGTCTTACCACCATAAATTCAAATATCAAACTCTATTGGAGCTCAATGAGAAGTAAGGTGCATATTACCTGTAATTAGCATTTCTCATCACTCAAACGCCTATTTCATCAATATTACAAGGACAACAAAACACTGTTGCTGATGAGTAGATTGATTATTTCAAGAACATGCCCACGCAATAGAGCTTGGTCTTGCTTATTTTCACATTCCTGCCAATTCACGTCATCCTTGGATGAGCAATGATCCTGGAAGTTGCGTGTGAACCCATGCTGTGATGTCGTCAATGGTGGTGCTGGTATTAGCAAGAGGAGCGGCAGCATTCTCTTTCTCTTTTTGCTCACTCCGACATCGGCGTTCTTCTTCCTTGTGGTATCTCCATTCTTGCAGCAGTTTTGCAGTGCTGCCATGACCGCACACGTAGTGAACCTACGTGTGGAAGTATGCGAGGTGATGCTTCACCGGCTGCCAAAGAAACTGAGTTCCTTCTGGGATGGGATATTGTACACATCAAAATAGCGATGAGTAGCAAGAAAATCATGCAAGAACACCAGAAACACCGGTAGCTTATTGTAATGTGTGGAATTGTCACCGCAATCGCTGGACAATTTCTCAGGAGATACTCACACAAATGTTTACAACTGTAAGATGCAAACATGCTAATGCAGGAATTTGTATGCTACAAAAGTTTTGCATTATTGCTTCCTAAGGTAATGAGAAATTTTTGAGATTGTGGGCTGGACTTATGGAGAAATGGTCAAAACAAAATGGTCGACAACACTGCATTCCGTAACAGTTGTGACAACCGCTGGGCATTTTTCCTTTGTTAACGTTGTTGCGAATGAATGGTGGTGTTTCCGAAGTAGTGCCTAGGTAGGACTGGGTTTTGGAAGTTGTCGTCATGTGCTAAGGCTAATCCCATGGCCAAATGCGAATTCCAATCTAGGTGGATTGTACGACATGTGGCATAGAGATGGCAGGCGAAAATAACAAAAGTGTAAGCCTTTGTCCAGCAAATGGAGCAAAAACCTGCTGTAGGAAAAACCACTCTCAGATGACAAAAAAACCAGTGGATACATGAGGGAAACTTAACCATCTTCGACATGATCATCACTCATCTTCATGCTAAACAAAGATACGAGGATGCCCAACTTTCAACTTACCCCAATATTAACGGGTATCGGATTCTACCATACCAACCTATTATTAAAATAGTTATTTTTAATATTTGTAAAGTATAAATAACATTTCAAATTGTAATGTCGGGGCATAGAAAAAAGAAGATTTTAAGGAAAAAACATTAGGGAAGAGGAGAAGGAATTGATACCAAAAAATTCCACATCAAATTAAGATCAATTAATTATTCTTGTGATCTGTTGAGCTTTGCAGCAATTCTTGGAGTCCATTGTCTAACAATCAAAATTGTTACATTGTGAAACCAGCAGGGCAGAATTGCGATTTAGGCAAGGCTCTCTTGTGATCTTCAATTATTATTTGTAATTTCAATTTGATTTAATTATTAATTTTCATTCTTGAACTTAATTAATGTTAGAAGTTAGGGTGAAAAGTTATGATTATACTTATGAGTGACAGGCATAAGTGTGGAATTTAATTGAATTCAATTTTAATTATTTATTGTCTTGATGATTTCTTTAACTTTTTAACCGTTCCTCCACGGGATATGACTCGTGGGTCAATCACACACTAGATGATAATCTCTACAATGAAAGAAAAATAAATTTTAAAGGTATCAAACACCAAATTTTTCCTAGCTCGTCAAATTTGGCACCACTCGGGAGGTCGGCAGAGTTAATCATCATCAAGGGTTCAGTAAGCTTTAATTTTTATTTTTATTTATTTATTTATTAATGAATTTTATTTTATTTTTCCTTTATTTTTGTAATTTAAGAAATGGTTTCTTTTACTTGTTTTTCTTGGTTATAGAAAAATAAAAATAAAAATAAAGAAAAATCCAAGGAATTAGCTCCTTTTATCGTACAACCAGCTGAAATCGTTAAAAAAGTTGTAATTAAAGTTGCAATAGTAGGAGCCATTAAATTAGTTTATAAATTCTTAGGAATGGAGCCCATGAATGTGCCAACGAAGAGTGTTCATGTTAAATGAAATCAACAAAGCAACCAAGGAAACCTACACAAATTCAATCATTTAGAAGCACTCTTAGCCTTTATAAACATACGAAAGTTAATCAAAACCAAAACCAAGAACAACCAATACGATCAAGATCTTATTATTCTTTCCCTCAGTGAAATACAACCTAATTTTTCCATAATTTTCAACCCTCTATTTGACATTCCAACTTCAGCCATGAGTTCAACTACGGGGATAGGATCTCAAAATTTTAATACTACCTCAATATCAACCTATGTGACCACAATAGGAGGTATTACCCAACCAATAAGCACTTTGAATATACAAACTCCACCAATAGTAACCTCATTACCAAGTCCTATAGTAACCCCAACAGTAGCTTCAGCTTATACTATGGGATCATCCTCACATCATGTGCCTCCTCTATTTTCTTTAGGACCAATTCCTCTCTCTTTCAGTAGTTTGAGTTATAATGTTCAAATTAATCAACCATTCCCAGGACAAACCCTTGGAGAATTATTAAATCAAAGAACATCAATTATACCTCAGGGCCCATTGGTTTTCCCACAAGTAAGAGATGTAGAGGTTAAAAATATTCACTTATTGTCTATTTTTAAGGGGACAAATGATGAAGATCCGGTCACTCACATAAGAGAATTTCAAACAACATTAACTATGTTAGCACCTCAAAGTGGGGATAGGACTAAAATGATTGCTTTCAAATCAACCCTAAAAGACAAAGTTGATTTTTTGGCTACAAACCCTTCGAACACAAATTAGTTCTTAGGATAAGTTTAAAAATGCTTTCCTGTAAAGATTTCTTTCTAATGATAGGCTATACTCATTAAGAAAGTAATTAATGAGTTTTATGCAACATGAGGATGAGGACTATGAAAGCCCTTGATAGATTTAAAGGGTTATGTTTAAAAAATCCAAACCATGGCTTCCCAGCTCATCAATTAATCCAAATCTTTGTAGAAGGTTTACTACCCTATTGTAGGCAAAATGTTGACTTTGCATGTGGGGAAAATATTTTAAATGTGACACCAGAAGATGGTTGGAGAATTATAGATTCATCAATAGACCAAAGTAAACATTGGCCAAAACCCAACATTATGCAAGACATGACTCAACAAATGGAACAATTAAATAAAAAAGTCAATGAGTTAACATGATTGATTAAAAAACAAGCTCATGGAATTCAAAGTGAAGCATGCAACATTTTTGGTAGTCTCGAACATGACCAAACAACCTACCCAACCTTGTATTATTGTTAAGAGGAAATGTAAGAGTCGGCTAAGGCTTTTCAACAATTTAAGAGCCAACCAACAATGAACTTTCCTCAATGACAATTCTACCCACAACAATATCCTCAAAATAATTTTAGGCCATTTAAGAATCCAACTAATGAACACTTGGATTAATTCACCCAAAGCCTCACTTCCTTTATAGAAGAAAGTAGACAATTTATGAGTGAAACTAGGACAAGATTTCAGGACTCAACTAAAAACGAATTACCATCTCAACCTGAACCTAATCCTACATCTCCAAGAAAAGGAAAAGAGTAATTACATTCCATTACTACAAGGAGTGGAAAAAAAATTAAACCCAAACCCTAAAACAAGGTGAGATTCCAAGAGGTAGAAACACAAGAGGAAATAGAACCACAAGTAGTCAACGAGAAAGATCAACCAACTAGGAAAAAAGAACAACCATTACTCTCTAGACAACCAATTTTACCTCCTTTCCCTAAATGATTACAAGAAAACGTCACAACCAAAGCCCATCTTGAAATTTTTTTTAGTAAATTATACTTACATATTCCTTTAGAACAAGCAGTAAAAGACACACCACTCTATGCCAAATACTTAAGGGAATTATGCACTAGGAGAAGAAAAGAAAAATTCCTAAACAAGTTTATTTAGTTGATAACCTTTCTCAACTTATACAAAGACATGAAATTCCTAAATACCAAGATCCAAGAATTCCTACCATTCTAATTAAGATAAATGGACAAGAAATTAGGAATGCCCTATTGGATTTAGGAGCTAGTATTAATATTATGCCTCTTGAAATCACTAGATCACTAGATATAGAGGATATAAGAAGAGTAAACATGACAATATCATTGGCTGATGGTTCAAGTGTAAAACCCATAGGAATAATAGAAGAATTAATAATAGAGATAGAAAAGGGAAAATACCCAATTGATTTTGTTGTCCTAGAAGTGAAAGATCCTAATTATTTCCCTATTATATTAGGTAGAACTTGGTTAGCAACAGCTGATGCGGTAATTAATTGTAGATCTGGCCAACTTTAACTCTCATTTGCAAATATCACTTTTACACTAAATATATATGATAAGGTAAAAGAAGATCATTTAAATATAGACTTGAAGGAGGCAAGAATGCTCTACACTCTATCCACTTCAGCAATGGTACAAGATAGGGAAACCTTAGTGTTAAATAATTTTGAGGAAGGACCTTTAGACCCCTTAACTTAGGAACAACAAGATCTCCTTGACCAAATTCTAAATCTAGGATCAGGAAACATTGGAGAAATAATTCAACCATCAAATAAAGATTCCTTAGATCTTAAAGAATTACCTAATACGCTTAAGTATATTTTTCTAGATCAAAATAAGCCCTTAATAATAAACTCCCAACATACTAATGAGCAAGAAAAAAAACTATTAGAAATCTTGCATAGTAAATCTAAGGCATTTGCATGGAGTTATGAGGACCTTCACCAAGGAATCTGACCCAACATTTGCCAACATCATATCTATCTAGAAGACAATGTCAAACTAGTAAGAATTCCCCCAAGACGAATTAATCCAGCCTTAAAACAAATAGTTAAGGACAAAATTTCAAAACTTTGGAAAGAAGAAATCAGTTATCCAATAGCAGATAGTGAATGGGTAAGCCCCATTACTGTAGTCCCAAAAAAGGATGGAAAATGGAGATTTTGTGTAGATTATAGAAGATTAAACCAAAACACAAAAAAGGACCATTTTCCATTACCATACATTGATCAGATTCTAGAGAAACTACAAGGACATGAATACTATTTTTTTTTTTGGATGGATTTAGTGGTTACAATTAAGTAGCTATTGCCCCTAGAGGCCAACATAAAACAACCCTTACATGTGCTCATGGAACTTTTCAAAGAGCCATGATCTCAATATTTTTAGATATGTTAAAAGATTATGTTGAAGTCTTTATGGATGATTTTTCAGTTTACAGGGATACTTATGATGCAAGCCCATAACATCTTGAACATGTCTTAGATAGATGTATAGATAAAAATTTAAAGCTAAGTTGGGAAAAGAGTCACTTAATAGTTACAAGTGGTGTAGTATTAGGACATGTTATTTCAAAAGAAGGGATAAGAATGGATGATAAAAAAATAAGAGCCATATCTACACTTTTAGCTCCAATTAATTTAAAGACTCTTTGATCCTTTTTAGGACATGCTGGATACTATAGAAGATTTATCAAAGACTTCTCGAAAATTGCTAAACCATTATATATGCTCTTAGAAAAGGATGCTTCATTTGTTTGGACTAATGATTGTCATGAAGCGTTTTTGGAACTAAGAAAATGAGTAACCACAGCCCTTGTATTAAATGAACCTAATTGGGATTATCCTTTTGATTTAATGTGTGATGCTAGTGACACAGTAGTGGGGGCAGTTTTGGGACAATACATTGATAATAAACTAAGAGTGATTTATTATGTGTCCAAAATTCTAGACCAAGCCCAAGTAAATTATACAACTATAGAAAAAGAACTATTAGCTATAGTATATGCTTTAGATAAATTTAGATATTATTTAATTGGATATAAAACTAGAGTATATACTGATCATTTAGCCATTAAATTCTTAGCTAGCAAAAAAATAGAAAATGGAAAAATAATGAGATGGTGCTTATTACTCCAAAAATTTGACTTAGCTATTCTAGATAAAAGAGGTAGGGAAAATGTATTAGAAACTCCTAATGAGAACCAAACACAAGGAATTTTTCATGATAAATTTCAATGAATGGGAGCCATTACAAAAAAACATGAAATACCCTTAAAACCCATTTTAATAACAAAACCATTTGATGTGTGGGGTATAGATTTTTAGGATCATTTCCACCATCTAATAGATGTCAATACATTTTGGTTTGTATTGACTATGTTACCAAATGGGTAGAAGCAAAAGCCACCCCAACAAATGATGTAAAGGTAGCTATAGTGTTCCTTAGGGAAAATATTTCAACACACTTTGGAACTCCATGAGTGATCATTAGTGATTAGGGAACCCACTTTGTCAATAAAATCATGGAAAAAATTCCTTTAAGTCTTGTGGTATCCAACATAAGATAGCTATTTCCTATCATCCACAAACAAATGGCCAAGTAGAGAATGCTAATAGAATTATCTTAAATATATTAACAAAAATTGTATGTACCAAAGGAAAAGATTAGTCTAAAAAATTATAAGATGCACTTTGCGCTTACAGAATTACTTATAAACCAAGATTAGGATATTCACCTTATTAATTGCTTTATGGTAAGTTATGTTTATTACCAGTCAAACTGAAATATCAATCTTTACGATTAGCCCAACAACTTAATTTTAATGAAGACATGAACCAAGCCTCTAGAATTAATCAACTTCATGAACTTGACAAAATGAGGCTACATGCTCTGAATAAGCAAAGAATTGTAAAATGACAAATGAAAACATTACACGATAAGAGTATCTTTAAAAAAAATTCTTCGTAGGTGATAAAGTTTTACTTTACAATATGAGACTACATAAATTTACAGGGAAATTAACAACTAGATGGGAAGGCCCTTATTTAGTTATTCAACCCCATGATAATGGAAGTGTCCTTATATCATCTATTGATGATTCTTCAACAACGTTCCTAGTTAATGATCAAAGATTTAAGCTATATCATCAACATGACATTGAGGAACCTAGAGAAGACAAATTAATAGAGCTAAATGATCCAACTTATCCCACTATAGATGAATTACATGAAAAATGATCCATTAGAAGTCCTAGCTTTTAAATATACCCTTAAACCAGACTCTTTCATCATCAAATAAAGAACTACTTTCAATCTACAACTTTTACCTTGAAAAATGTAGACGACAATATGACATTCTATTGTGAGTTGGGACTATAAAGAATTCGGTAGCATCATGTCTAAAATGCAAGGGAGAAGGACAACTCCTCCTACCTTGAAATAGGTAGGTTTAAACCCAAAATCCAACTAAGGGTGAGCCTTAGACTAATAAGTGTCTTACACATAATAAATTTCATTATTTTAAAATAATATTTTTAAGTACATTGTTCATAAGTCAAAGTAGCTACATAGCTTAGTTTAGGGTAATGCTTATTAGTATTTGGTTTCTATTAAATGCTTACTTGGATGAGTAACTAAGGTGGGAAGGGTGTGTTATATTGGACCTAGCTTCTTCAGTAGTAAAAGGTATCTATATATATTAAGCCATGTGAGCAACCCTTACAAAATGAAATTGGCCCCTACATTGAAGCTAGTTAGCTATTGAAAATAAAATTAAAAAAAAAAAGAGATAGATAAGATAGATAAAAAAATGGATGAAAAAATTTTAAAAAAATAGATAAAAATATTGATGAAAAAAATTAAAAAAAAGATAGATAAGATAAAATGCAAGAAATGAAAAAAATAAAAATAAAAATGATCCCACAAGAACCTTCAATTATGAGTTGGGCCCCACTCCCACAAGAACCATACAATTGGGGTGATGCTCCAAGCTCACAATTTCAAGCATCCCACAAGAACCCCCTTTTGTAAGCAGAGTGTTTAAGGGTAAGGCACTAACTACCAATCTACCTCAATGCCACTACCTTAGAACTAGGGTATAACACTGGCAGCGAAGGAGTCACTCATCCACAGTTGATATCTTAATGGACATCTTCACTTCTAATCATTCCTTTTACTTTGTTATTTAGTTCTTAATGAAGCGCTAATCAACGCTGCGTCGACTGGGCCGTGTATACGTGGCCCCGTATATGCGGCTACGTTTACGCAGCCCCATCGATGCCACGGCCGCGTTTACGTAGCCCCGTCGACGCAACAACGCTACATCGACGGGGCCCCATTTACGTAGCCGGCTATCCCGGCCTATAAATAAGAGGGCCTTCTATCTCATTTAGGCATCCTTTTGTCATTTGTAGCTAGACTCTTTCAGTTTGTTTACGTAGAACTTAGATTATTTTCCCAGTGCATGCCCGCAGTGTGATGCTTGTAATTGTATGGAACCTTTATTCGAGTGTGACGTACTTGGACGCACACATGACCGGAAATAAAAATCAAGATTACTTCATCATTGCAGCATTCACTTAGTTTTAATTGTCTAGTTTAATTGTTAATTGTTATTGTTATTTATTACTTTCTTAGTTAATATTTATTTATCACCATTTACTATTTCTATTGTTAAATGCGGAATGAGTACGACTTAATTATGAGCATTTAAGTGTGACTACTTGGTAACCCAGCAGCGTACCTAGGATCTACGCTTGGTAACCCCAGTAGTAGTCATGCACTAGGTCCAAGATGTGTACGGATGATTAAGGAACAGATGCTCATCGCACTTAGGTTAGCTTAGACTTTGAAACACCACAAAAATTTTAGCAACACTTCCAGACAACATCAGAGCCTCTGAAATGGCTTCAAGCAGCCCACCATGGAGCAAGCAAGGTCCCCCTGGTGCCCACAAATCACGATGGCAAGTCTCGGTATCAAGAATCATCCATTTTAAGGTCAAAAAGTGCAATTTTGGCTAAGTACAATGTGCTCGCGTTGTGTTTACACTGCATAGAGTAAGGATTAGCGTCACCAATGTTTGGGGCCCCGAAACTGAGTCAAAGCAGGCCAAAATCAAGCACAAGGACCCCCCATGACCTTCACCAAGGTCCCCAGCGGTTCCTAGCCTTCAGAAAATCAAAATTTGGGTCTTAAATGAAGTGTTTTCGGTTGATTACGCTGCGGCTACATTTTCTTACGCTGCATAGCGTAAGGATGCGTAAAACACTATTCATCACACAAACACTATTCATCGAAGTTTCAGAAAATTCCAGAAAAGTTTCAAAAAATGGCAAAAGATCCTCAGCATTAGCAACTTCTGGAAAATCAAAATTCGGGCCTTAAATGAGGTGTTTTCGGTTGATTACGCTACGGCTACATTTTCTTACGCTGCAGAGTGTAAAAATGCGTAAAATACTATTCACTACGTAAAATACTATTCATTGCACAAACACTATTCATCGAAGTTTCAGAAAATTCCAAAAAAGTTTCAGAAAATGGCAGAAGATCCTTAGCATCAGCAACTTCTGGAAAATCAAAATTCGGGCCTTAAATGAGGTGTTTTCGGTTGATTACGCTACGACTACATTTTCTTACGCTGCAGAGCGTAAGGATGCGTAAAATACTATTCACTGCGTAAAACACTATTCATCGCATAAACACTATTCATCGAAGTTTCAGAAAATTCCAGAAAAGTTTCAGAAAATGGTAGAAGATTACCAGCATCAGCAACTTTCAAAACATTCCAGAAAATTTCAGAAAGACTCAAGAACAAAGAAGTTTCACGCAAACGAGGGTCAAATTTCTCTTGTTGTACATTTTATTGTAAGTCGACATATGTGGGCACGTTAGGCCCTCATGTTTAAATTAAATGTACTTTCATGGGCTTGAATAACCCATAAATTATAAAATGCAATGTACCTGGTCAAGAACGTAGTTTGCTGACACACATCCAACTCATGCACAATTGTCCGACACACATCCAACTCTCGCCAGCACGCATCCAACCCAAGCACAACTGTCCATTGGACACATGTTACCAGATCCACTTTCCTCTCATCTCTTAGCCGTTGATTCCATTCTGAAATTCTGTGCCGAAGCACAGCCCAACGCTATAAATACCCTGTCAATTCACATAAATCAAGAGGGGCAATTGGAGTCAAAAATTAGAGACATTGGCAATTCTAAGAAATTACAGAACTGGCAATCCTTGGGCACTCGGCACATCTGACTATTGGCATCCAAGCATCTCTCACGTTCATCACATCACATTATCGCATTGTCACTTCAGACATCATCCCGGGGCTTAGTGCTTGACCTGCCATCCACACGTGCAGCTACACTTCGACCGGTGCATACATTTTTATTAAACAATACAATAAAGTTCATTGCCTCCTATTTACATTATTTACTTCGGTTTATCCTTTGTTTACAATATAGCTCGGTTTGCGCTTTATTTATAATTCAGTATGCTCTGTTTACATTTTTGTGTCGCTATTTGCATTCCGTTTACATCCTGTTTACATCGTTCACGATAACCCAAACGCTAGCCGTAGCTTACGCTCGGGGAAGTCCTTGGTTGATTTGCGTGCAAACCATCCAAGGCACTCTGCCTTCGTTCCCTTTTCCAGCTTGCCCTCAAGCGAAGGCAGGGTCAGCTGTGGCTGCCCAACAATCTTTCGGTGTTTGTTTCCATTCCAGCCTCACACCGACGATATAGGTCAGTACAGTTTTTGGCGCTAGAAGGAGGGCCACTTTCTTGCTATTGATTAAAACCTCACTACCTATCAAAACTCATCCATCTTGCCCATTTGAGTCTCTTCATCCCTGTTGATCACACTAAGCTTGTGTCACCCCACACTACAACTGCTTACGATCCAACTCCATTCGTCTATCCCAGTCCATTCACATTTATCATGGAATCTTCCCAAGTCAACCCAGTAACACTACCAATTGCTTCAAACCCTGTGACTGCTACGGAATCTATAACCGTTATTGAACACATAAATCCTCAAGGCCCTACACGCCAATCCCTCAGGCTACAAGGCAAAGGCCCTATTCACGCAACTCTTACACCCGAACAATATAATTTTATCTGTGTTAAGATCCAAGCCAACCTACCCATTGATCGTATAGAGAGGGAAGCTAAGCGAGAATATGAATTCATCCATAAAGGAGGACGTGAGTTTATCCCTTCAGCTTTTGACATAATCCCACTATCTGAAAACCATCATAAACTCATATCCCAACTTCTCATGGTTAAAAGTCAAGCCTTACAACTACCTCCCATAGAGCCTCAAGATGAAGAAGATGACTTTGCAGCCCAATCTGAACATGGAGAATCATACCATACTGTTAGCCCCCATGCCCACACAAACCTATTATCCCATCCTTTCCTAGAAGAAACTATGTTTCCTTCTTCATCCACAAACATTCAAGCACCTGTTCCCCATTCCATCCCTATCTTCTCCGTGCTCAATAACATTCACTCTGATGCATCCACTTCCATCATTCCTCCACCAGTGCAGTCCCAACAACTCCCCCAAACCAACGCAGGGTCAATCCTCCAACCTCAAGTAATTGGAATACCATCAGTCATACCAGCTTCCACATCCACCCATTACATACCCCAGATGCAAATTCATAGGGCACCATTGATTACTCCTACCCAACATGTTCAAGGTGTTGCCTCACAACATGTGGCTGGGCAATGGGTTCCACCAGTAGTCTCAGTCCCGAATACCATCCCACCACAACAAATGTTAGCCCAACAACCTGCTTTTCCACAAACAATGCAACAATTAAACCATTATCATCCACAATCAACTCAATCCATTGGTTTGCCTACCGCCCAAGAATGGGCAGACACACAAAAAATGATGCACTCGTTGGCAGAAGAATTAAAACGCCTTAAAACTTTCAACAATGAGGAAGTCAAGGTACTAGATTTCTATCAAGATGACCCAATTGACCCCTCAGTTCCACCCTTGACCTTGCCAAAAGGAGTCTCATTACCTCAACTGACCAAGTACAATGGAGAAGGGGACCCAAATGCCCACCTAGTAACATTTAGAACCGAAAGCCTTTTACTTCAAGCATGGCCCCATGTAATCTTGCGAGTGTTTGCAATGTCCTTAACCGGAAAAGCCTTAGACTGGTACCGATCTTTACCCCGTAGCTCCATATCTTCTTTAGAGAATTTGCTGCATCAGTTTGTCACCCGTTTCAAGTACAACTTAAAACCTGAAGCCACATTAGATAGCTTGATTCAAATTAAACAAGCACCTTTAGAGCCAGCACAGAAATTTATCCAAAGGTGGAGTGCAACCTTAAATGAACTTCACGAACCTATCCCCGAAACATATTTACTCACTAGCCTCAAATCAGGGGTGAATGACTTTATTAAGTCAAAACTTTACTACCTGAAAGCCCGCACATTGAGCCAAGCATTCGTACAAATCAAAGACATAGAAGAAGCGGCACAAACAAGTAATGAACTAGCCTACTCAGCCTTTAGAAGCCAACACATAAGGAAAGATAAACCCAAAACAATGGTAGCAGCAGTGGCTAAGGGAAAACAACCCACTATCCTAAACAACTATGAAAGAATAGCACCCACTCATACACCTGAAAGTTCCTCAAATAGAAACAACAACACAGGTCATGCACGTACCTTCGAAAGGAAAGACCCTACTCAATACACACCATTGCCCATGAAGCCTTCACAACTACTTGATCAACTTCTAAAGACTGGGCTAATTCAACACAAACAAATGTCTCCTACGGCCTCACAAAGACATGATCGCTTTTGCGAATTGGCCAAAAATCCAGCCTTAGCAACATCCAATGAACCTCCCATTCCAAAGGCTTTAGGTTGGATAGCTTTTGTGAATATCATCAACGGTGTGGTCATGGGACTGATTACTACTTTGCATTGAAACAAGACATACAACGCATGATAGATGGGGGTGAAGTGGTATTTGACGAGACAAACCCAGTAAGGCCCCAAAACCAATCCATGGGGGTCTACAAAGATCCTCTCAATACCAAAACCAACGATGCCCCATATGTGATTAATACTATCCATATGGAAAACAGACAAGACATTCCACGAAAACCTTTTGTGATTCAGAGACCTTCAGAAAACACACCTACCCCAACATCTCCTCAAACCCCTTTTACCACACGTACGTCCCCCACACCATCAAAACCATTCATCATCCGCATACCTCCTTCGGTTGCCACCACAACAAACATACCATCTGAAAACCGACCCATTCCCTTTGTGGTCCAGGTGCCAAAATACCCTGGCACACAACCCACCTCCACTTCTCGAAGACCTTTGCCAGAACGTCTTACCGATAGGCAAATAAGAGAGTGCTTAGAAAGAGAAAAAAGAGAGTGCATGGAGAGAGGAAACCATGGACACAAATTAGGACTGCCAAAGCCTACACCGCTAAGCACCATTCCCATCAGTTCATCCGTTAATTAGCCTAGTACAAGTCACCAAAACAAAAATGAAGTTACAAGTCATATCCCAAACCCAACATTCTCAGCTACTAACGTAAAAACCCCTTCACAAGAAATACGAATGCTAGGTCAAATGGACCAAATCTCTACGGATAAGAATGTCTCAAATGGTAAGGACCTAGCAAATGCGTTGACCCAGGTCACACAAGCCTTAAAACAAAAGAATACTTCTTTAAGTTTGTATGACCTAGTAATGACTTCACCAGTACATCGAGAGGCTCTCGTACAGATGATAACTTCAATTCTTATTAGTGAGGATCTTCCTGCAGATGAACCATCCATTTATGCAGTATTATCTCCACAACTTCAGGAATCGAAGACCACATCCTTAGAGTTCCACGTTAAGGACATTAAGTTAGATGAGAAAACAAGGGAAATCACCACAGCCCCTATGTTCATAACAATACAGGTTGATCATTTCAAATACATAGAGTGCATGTCGATGATGGTGCAGCAAAAAATGTAATACCTTTTTCCATCATCGAAAAACTGGGACTCACTGAACAAATACAACCCACAACAACCTCTTTCTTGAGATCCTTCAGTGGTTCCCATGTGGGAGTGAAAGGCATGGTTACCTTAGATTTCATAGCCGGAGACCAATTCCCTACATCAGCTGAATTCATAGTGGTTGATGAAATGCCAGGGTTTAATCTGATCCTAGGACGTCCTTGGCTAGCTCAACTTAAAGCCGTATCTTCACCAATCCATCAGGAGATACATCTACCTTACGAGGGTGGTGAGATCATCATACATGGGGATACAACATCATCGATCATTTCCTCATACCTTGAGGTAGATCAAGGGTCAGAAATTGAGTTCATTAAGCCTAAACAAGAAACCATGGACATACATCAAAACGTGAACCCAACATTGATTCACAACCCAACTAGCACTGAAGAAACACAAGAAGACACAGACATAGGAGCCATTCCTGCTGATGTTTCTTGGTCAGAACTACCCTTTGACATCACCGATGAAGGGGAAGGTGAATATAAGATCATACCCATACACCCAGAACCACACGTTAAGTTACAAAAGATCAAGAGGCAACTCAACAATTAGAAAAAATGATACGAACTGTCCAAAATGACATTAAACTACGAACTGTTCGAAATGACATTAAACTACGAACTGTCCGAAATTACGTTAAACTACGAACTGTCCGAAATGACATTAAACTACGAATTGTCCAAAATGACGTTAAACTACAAACTGTTCGAAATGATGTTAAACTATGAACTGTCTGAAATGACGTTAAACTACGAACTGTCCGAAATGACGTTAAACTACGAACTGTCCAAAATGACATTAAACTATGAACTGTCCGAAATGATGTTAAACTACGAACTATCCGAAATGACGTTAAACTACAAACTGTCCGAAATGACGTTAAACTATGAACTGTCCGAAATGATGTTAAACTACGAACTGTCCGAAATGACGTTAAACTACGAACTATCCGAAATGACATTAAACTACGAACTGTCCGAAATGACGTTAAACTAGCCATGGTCAGAAATGGCCGGCTCCATTTAAAAATTCTTGAAAACATTACTACCTTTGGCCCACCATGGCATAAAACTAGTAATCCTTTCTTTAACAATAGATGCAACAGTCCATCAAGACTTTAAACTGATGTACCAAGCCCCAAATGGCTTTAAACTAGATCCAGCAGTTATAAATTTACAAACTCCCATCATCTTACATTGAATTTTCGCTTATAGGTTACAAGTTACGATTTAGATTCTTGCACGGTCATTGCTTTCGTTTCCAAGTATTTACCTTACATCTTGCTTTAGAAATTTTAGTTGCACACATATACTCTAGAAAATAAAGAAAAACAATAAAAACATGAAAAATGACAAAAACATTTACATGAAACATAAAGATAACGATGCAACCATTTTATACCATAATTAAAATTTAGGCCATTACATCAATCTTTATACATTCCACCAAACTAGTTATCCTATATTCGTTTACACTTTGTAACTCTCTTACTGAGGGAGTGTCTCTTATTTCGCTCCTGTTTTAATTGGCAGGAGCGAGTATCATGGCCAACCACAACATCCTCTCAAAATTGTCTCTCAACGGACCATATGGAGATATAGAAAGAGCAATTCACCCAGAATCTTTGGATCTAAGTCCATCCACCTATACCGATTTGATAGCCTCCACTCAAGAAACATCAGACTGGCCTAAAAACGTAGCCAAAACTCTAGACCTAGAAGCTAACAATATCACTGAAGATCCTCTGGTTGAGATCCCCATTACCACAGTTAATGACGAAGCCAAGACCTTGAAATTAAGTGCCTTACTAGATCCACAACTCGTAGGTGACATCACTCAGGTCTTAAAAGACAACGTAAAAACATTCGCATGGTCATATACAGACATGCCAGGACTAGACCCCCGGATCATTCAACATAACATTATCCTTGATGAAAAAATCAAACCAGTAAAACAAAAAGCACGAAAGGTTAGACCCGAAGTCACATTAGCAGTCCGCGCTGAGATCACAAAGCTTTACCAAGCCGGTTTCATCCGAGACGTTGACTATTCCGATTGGGTATCAAACATTGTTGTAGTCCCCAAGAAGAATGCTAGTATACGCATATGTATTGATTTCCATGACCTCAACATAGCCACTATAAAAGATGACTTTCCTATGCCCAACATTGATCAACTTATTGACACAATAGCTGGACATGCACTGTTATCCTTTATGGACGGATTTTCAGGCTACAATCAGATAAGAATTAATCCAGAGCATCAACTTAGAACAACTTTTATGACACATTGGGGGACATTTTGTTATACGATGATGCCATTTGGCCTTCAGAATGCAAGTGCTACATATCAACGAGCAATGACATATATATTTAGTGACTACATGCTTAGTTTGCTCAATGATTATGTTGATGATATAGCGGTCAAGTCTAAAACAACTAAACAACATGCAAAAGATCTAGATTTAGTGCTTAAACGTTGTCTCAAATATGACCTTAGGCTCAACCCAAAACAGTGTGTCTTTGGTGTTAAAACAAGAAAAATGCTTGGTTTTCTAGTTTCCGAAACAGGGATCTAGGTAGACCCTGATAAAGTTAAAGCGATAACCAATATGCAACCACCAAGAAACCTTACCGAACTATGTGGCCTCCAAGGTAGGCTGCAATTCATTAGACGCTTTATCGAAAGGTTGACGGATAGGTTGAGTCCTATGCAACATCTATTACGAAAGAATGTACATTTCCAATGGACTCAACAATGCCAAGAAGCATTTGAGAACATAAAACACGAGTTGGCCCAACTACCAACTGTTTATCCTCCACAAAGTGACAAACCTTTCTACATCTATCTTGCAACTTCTAGTTCATCCATCGCATCCATGCTTTGTCAAAAACGTCAAGATGGGGCCGAGATCCCTGTATACTATCTAAGCCATGCTTTAATAGCCCATGAACAATGATACAATGATGTAGAAAAATCATGCCTTGCCCTTGTCTTCTCTTTGAAGAAATGGTGACATTATCTCTTCCATAATCAGGTTTACATCATTTGCAAAGATAATGTTCTCCGTGCCATCACTAATAACATCTACGAGTCAAGTAGGTTAGCTAGGTGGAAAGCGATGATTGCAGAGTTTGATTTACACTATGTCGCTCAATCTTCCACAAAAGGTCAAGCAATAGCCACACAATTAACTATCTCACCGACATATGATCAAACAACAATAAACCCCGAATTCCTAGATGAAAATGTTAACAGTATAGACACTGTACTTGATAATTATGAGGCAATTCTCTACTTTGATGGGGCCTCAACCTCTCGTGGAGGAAGTGCCGCAGCTATTTTAATATACCCCTCTGGGGAAATCCAACCTTCTGCTTATCGCTTAAACTTTCCTTGCACCAATAACATAGCAGAATACGAGGGTCTTCTTAGAGGACTTCAAGCAGCACTAACTTCAGGAATCTCACGCCTTGTAGTTCGAGGTGATTCACAATTAGTTATTAATCAAGTCACTGAAGCCTAAACATGCAAAGCTCTCCATTTGCAATCATATTGTGATTTGACTAAACATCTAGTGAGATAACTACTAGAAGTGGATATACAACACATCCCTAGAAGTAAGAATACCATTGCTGATGCACTTGCCACACTAGCCTTAAACATGACACCTGAAATGTTTCATGCATTTCCTAGTTCTATAACCAGTTGTGTCGAACCTATAATTAACACTCTAAGTGAAGTACCTATAGCATCTGTTAGTACAACACACGCAATAGAATGGTATGATGACGTAAAAGAGTATCTTTCAAAAGGCGAACCTCCACAACACTTGACACATGCTCAAAAGGACGCTATACGAAAACGCTCTTGCCAATACACATTAATAGGTGACACCTTGTGTCGTAAATCATATGAAGGTATTTTGCTAACATGTGTTAGTAGCACTGATGGTCAAACAATTGTAGAACAAATCCATGAAGGACTTTGTGGAGGACACATAGCACCTAAAGCAATGGCAACAAAGATTAGGTGCTTAGGCTATTACTGGCCACACATGGAATACGATTGCATCTCCAAGGTTAGAACCTGTGACATCTGCCAAAATCATAGTAACTTGATACATGTGTCACCTAACGAACTGCATACTGCACAAATCACATGGCCATTCCAAAAATGGGTTTTAGACTTAATTGGACCAATAACGCCATCATCTTCAGCAGGCCATAGCTTCATTATCACTGCAACTGAATATTTCACAAAATGGGTGGAAGCTATTCCTCTTAGGAAGACCACGTCAAAACACGTTTGCACCTTTATAATGGAAAATATTATAACCCGTTTTGGTGTTCCAATGACCATCGTTACCGATAATGGGCCACAATTCAGCAGTGCAGATACCAAAAGTTTTTGTGAAAGTC
Organism: Gnetum montanum; assembly: GCA_015680685.1. NCBI lineage: Eukaryota > Viridiplantae > Streptophyta > Gnetopsida > Gnetales > Gnetaceae > Gnetum > Gnetum montanum. The sequence goes on from MNCI01005835.1 coordinate 382,834, forward strand.
TAGGCATTAAACATGCATTTTCATCACCTTACTACCCACAGAGTAATGGTCAAGCGGAGGCTACAAATAAAACTGTCATCATGATACTCAAAAAGATGCTGAATCAGAGCAAGAAACGATGGCATGAACAATTGGTCTACGCATTGTGGGCTTATAGAACGACACATCGAACATCCACAGGTAAAACTCCATATAGTCTTGTATACGGATCTGAAGCTGTTTTACCTTTAGAATTGCAGGTTCCCTCATTGTGAATAACTCTCTCCAGTCTCTTTGATGAAAGTCAAAACAATGAATTATGCATTGCTGACCTCAACACAGTAGAGGAGGAACGTATGCGAACTCTTGACAAAGGCACAAGCACGATCTCCACAAACGCCCGATTAAAGAAGGAGATCTAGTCCTTAAGGCCGCCCAAGAACATCCAAGTAAATTCTCAGTCAACTGGGAAGGGCCTTATTTAGTCACCAAAGCATACAACAATGGAGCATTCAAACTTACTCACATGGATGGAAACGAGTTTGCCAATCCTACAAACCACTTGTACTTGAAGAGGTACTACATCTGACAAACTTGAGGTACGTCACAGTCCTGGATCATGACTTAAAACTGATACCACAAAGTTCTGTCCGGTATGACACTAACCTGCTACATTCGTCCACCATGACATGAAACTAGCATCCAGAGTCCACTAAGACTATAAACTAGTTTGCCTCTTCGTAGTCCGGTATGACTATAAACTAGCAATGCACCCTCTGCCACGATGCTAAACTGGCGTCGTCCAAGGGGTTATGATGTGAAACTAATCCACAACAGTCCGCTAAGACTATAAACTAGTGACATCATTGATGACCAAGCAAAATTTGAAAAGATCTGTTGTTGCAGTTGGCTGTTCCTATTCCACAAAGACTTGTTGCATGATTCATCCCATGGAGCCTAATGAAACTGATGCTGTTCATGATTCTGTTTTCTTTGAAAGTTGCACGTGGTGACTCCATCTCCTTGTTTAAATTGTTTAGCTGATTGTTTCATTTGTGGTTTTCTTGTCTTCTTGGAGTTGTGTTTGCAGGATGACACTTCTGAGGCGTTCGTGCATAGATGCACTTCATCGTGATGACAAGGTATCACATTTTTTTTGATGTACATAACTGGGTTAATCAATCCATTCATAAGTACATTCCCAACTCCCGATGCATCCCCTATTTCCCAATCATGCTCCCCTTAGCCTATTCAATTACATTCCCCTTGATGCGTTCTGCTCACCTCAAAACTCTTGATACACTATTGCACACTGTAGCTCTCTAAGCAGTTGCGACACAAAACATAATACATAGTACATGATGTAAAATGCAAGTGCTCAAACACAAGCACGACACAAAAGGCAAGCTCTTTCAAAAAGACCAAAAAAAAGGCACAAAAAGGTCAAAGAGCGAAATGCATAGAAAAAGGTCTTCATGACCCCATTGACATCATAAACAAAAGACTATTGGCCATTCTCATACAAGCCCCAGGCGAGAAGGCAATTGTCTTGAAAAATAGTTACACTTGTGTCTCAAAGAGACCATGTTATACATCATCGCGTGGCTTTGGCTGTTTACAACGAGCCCCGCAAATACTCTATAAGAGTCTCGTTTCTCCAAAGAACGCACCTCCTATGTCTTGGTTCCGAGTCTGCTAAAAAACCTAGCTGTTGACAAGGACCAATGACATAACTTGTGCATGAGAGAGCATTCCTCTCCATAAATTCCAACAACAATTTCCTAGCTTCCCTTGTTATAACCAATCCCCTCCCCTTGCATCTCAAACTGCATTTCCCCAATCCCATGTACTTTTGAAAATTTTGCGATGACATCCGACCAAGGGCTGATGGTTAATGTTTGATGCTTTGTTGTTCATGGTGTTTTGCACTTCTTTGTCGACGCCTCTCGGGTGGATTCCTTCAAGCGTCAACAAAGAGGGGCCAATGAAACACCACAAAAATTTTAGCAACACTATCAGACAACATCAGAGCCTCTGAAATGGCTTCAAGCAGCCCACCATGGAGCAAGCAAGGTCCCCCTGGTGCCCACAAATCACAACGGCAAGTCTCGGTATCAAGAATCATCCATTTTAAGGTCAAAAAGTGCAATTTTGGCTAAGTACAATGTGCTCGCATTGTGTTTACGCTGCACAGCGTAAGGATTAGCGTCACCAATGTTTGGGGCCCCAAAACTGAGTCAAAACAGGCCAAAATCAAGCACAAGGACCCCTCATGACCTTCACCAAGGTCCCCAGTGGTTCCCAGCCTTCAGAAAATCAAAATTCGAGCCTTAAATGAAGTGTTTTCGGTTGATTACGCTGCGGCTACATTTTCTTACGCTGCATAGCGTAAGGATGCGTAAACACTATTCATCAGTGTCAAAATACTATTCACTCTATAAAACACTATTCATTGCACAAACACTATTCATTGAAGTTTCAGAAAATGGCAGAAGATCCTCAGCATCAACAACTTCTGGAAAATCAAAATTTGGGCATTAAATGAGGTGTTTTCGGTTGATTACGCTACGGCTACATTTTCTTACGCTGCAGAGCGTAAGGATGCGTAAAATACTATTCATCGCACAAACACTATTCATCGAAGTTTTAGAAAATTCCAGAAAAGTATCAGAAAATGGTAGAAGATCCTCAGCATCAACAACTTCTGGAAAATCAAAATTTGGGCATTAAATGATGTGTTTTCGGTTGATTACGCTGCGGCTACATTTTCTTACGCTGCATAGCGTAAGGATGCGTAAAACACTATTCATCGCACAAACACTATTCATTGAAGTTTCAGAAAATGGCAGAAGATCCTCAGCATCAGCAACTTCAGGAAAATTAAAATTCGGGCCTTAAATGAGGTGTTTTCGGTTGATTACGCTACGGCTACATTTTCTTACGCTGCAGAGAGTAAGGATGCGTAAAATACTATTCACTACGTAAAACACTATTCATCGCACAAACACTATTCATCGAAGTTTCAGAAAATTCCAAAAAAGTTTCAGAAAATGGCAGAAGATTACCAGCATCAGCAACTTTCAAAACATTCCAGAAAATTTCAACAAGACTCAGGAACAAAGAAGTTTCATGCAAACGGGGGTCAAATTTCTCTTGTTGTACATTTCATTGTAAATTGACATATGTGGGCACGTTAGGCCCTCATGTTTAAATTAAATGTACTTTCATGGGCTTGAATAACCTGTAAATTGTAAAATGCAATGTACCTGGTCAAGAACGTAGCTTGCTGACACACATCCAACTCATGCACAACTGTCCGACACACATCCAACTCTCGCCAGCACGCATCCAACCTAAGCACAACTGTCCATTGGACACATGTTACCAGATCCACTTTCCTCTCATCTCTCAGCTGTTGATTCCATTCTGAAATTCTGTGCCGGAGCATGGCCCAACCTTATAAATACCCTGTCAATTCACATAAATCAAGAGGGGCAATTGGAGGCAAAAATTAGAGACATTGGCAATTCTGAGAAATTACAGAACTGGCAATCCTTGGGCACTCGGCACATCTAACTATTGGCATCCAAGCATCTCTCACGTTCATCACATCACATTATTGCATCGTCACTTGAGACATCATCCCGGGGCTTAGTGCTTGACCTACCATCCACACGTGCAGCTACACTTTGACCGGTGCATACATTTTTATTAAACAATACAATAAAGTTCATTGCCTCCTATTTACATTATTTACTTCGATTTATCCTTTGTTTACAATATAGCTCGGTTTGCGCTTTATTTATAATTCAGTACGCTCTGTTTACATTTTTGTGTCGTTGTTTGCATTCTGTTTACATCCTGTTTACATCGTTCATGATAACCCCAACGCTAGCCGTAGCTTACGCTCAGGGAAGTCCTTGGTTGATTTGCGTGCAAACCATCCAAGGCACTTTGCCTTCGTTTCCTTTTCCAGCTTGCCCTCAAGCAAAGGCAGGGTCAGCTGTGGTTGCCCAACAATCTTTTGGTGTCTGTTTCCATTCCAGCCTCACACCAACGATTTAGGTCAGTACAGACTTCATTTCCTATTACTCATTAGTTTAATCAATATTATTCTCCATTGTCTCTAGGAGTAGCAGTAGTTTAGGATCACATCATATGCCTCACTCTGGACTAAACCATACGTGACAAAGCAAATACTAGTCTAGGTGGGAAGACAGCGAACTGCGATCAACGTGTAACTATCTAGATACCACAACTAGCCTGTCCGCAGAGTTCGACCGGATTGTGCGTGAACGCTCGTATTCGTATGGTTGGGCGTAGGGGTACCTTGCCGCTCATCATTGGCACCGTTGTCAGGGATGATGCTAGTTATCTAGATTAGTTACATCATACAAGATTGTTGTAATAAGTATTAACGATATATCCTTTAGAAAAGATATTAAATCAAAATTTAATTACATCACACACAAATTTACAACCATGTCTCTCCTACAAGACGATAATAATTCCACACCTAGTGAGGAAGTATATTGGAGAACCAACGAATATTATAACAATGAAGATTGGAGTACGCAACCCAAGGTGGGGTTTCTTATAAACATAAACGAACACAACATCATCCCAACGCACGAAAGCATAACTTACCTGATGATGATGAACCCCTACTAGCCACTATAAGCTTAACAGAAATACAGGAGGCTGTTCGAATAGCCCGCAGGCATCATAAGGAAAGTTGTCTGCTCGTGCTTGATTTAAACAACTTTCCCAAGTTTTCAGGAGGCTATGATTCAAATCTACAACAACATTTACAAGCCTTCTACGATGCCTGTACATGGAACAATATTGATAATGGGTGGAAAAAACTTAAGCTCTTTCCTCTGACACTCGTTGGCCAAGCAAAAGTATGGTATAGGTCTTTAAAACCAAAATCAATTTGACGTTGGCCGATAATGGTAGAACTTTTCAACGAAAGATATCAAACCTATGTGAGAGTGTCAGCCTTGAGGAGACAAATCCAAGAATGGAAACAAGAACAACATGAACCCTTGGACATGGCCTTAGAAAGATATTATGCATTGTTAAACAACTGCCCAGGCCATGGGTTCTCTGAGGAAACGCTAATGTACCATATCATAGATGGGCTTCGTAAGGAAACAAGGGAGACCCTAGGGCTATACACCCAAGGTCAACTATATGAGCTACGAACCCATCAACTCCAAGAGCTTATTAAGCAGATAGCAAAAGAAGAAGAAGAAATAACTAAATGGGAGACTGTTGAAAGTTCTCAACAGGACCAAAATCTTAACTTAACAAGGATCCATGATCATGAAGAGGAGAAATCAACTCACTTTAAGGAGGTGGAATCATCTTTGCCAATCCTACAATAACTAGATGAAATTGAGGCAAATATTAATAAGATGATGGACTGGGTACATGAAAGATGTGGAGAATATACTAACAATAGTAGAGATACAAGTATGCCAAATTGAGAAACAGGACAGGACACCACGCGACAATCAAAAAGAAGGGTAGAAGAGAATAAGGATAAGGACTCAACTGCCAATCATACGTATCAATGTAACGTCTGTCTGTACAATCACCCCAAAGGCCAATGCCCAATCTTGTCACATTTACATGAGCATTGGGGAGGAATGTTACATCCAAATTTCGTACAGAAATATTGTGTCCAACCACGGTGGCAAAAACCTCAGTCATGGAAGAGGCCACCGCCAACTGGATAATACCCTTCATATGTCGCAACACCAAATGCTTATTATGTTCAACACCCTATTTCTCTAACAAGATCAGCATCCTCTACCTCACCTCATCGTTATCATTCTCCCAAGTACTATCCACCCATGTCCTCTCCAACAAGATCACCACCTCATGTGCATTACACTTCTTCTCAACCTCAATATTCTTGCACCTCACCCCCTCCTACATCACCGCCAGCTATGCCAGAAGATTTTGCACCATAGCACAAACCTGCAAATGTTACTTGTGCTGCTACTGTCAACAGCAGTGGAGATCCTTCACAACATCGAAGGCGTTCCTTCTTTAGATGTGACCGTCGAAAGGGACACCATAGTTCAAAAACCACTGCACTCGCCAACTCAGCACAAATCCAACACTGTGGTGCATCTTCCTCTTCAAACCCAACGCCTCATGTTACTTCATCAAGGCCACCAACTCACACTCCAACAAAAAACTGGCCCAATGAACACAGAAATGGAGAGCGACAACCCGATCCTTGCATACCATCTAATGGTCTCAAACATCATAGTGGGTCAACTCGTTATCTGGGAACTACATTGTATAAATTGCCCCACAATGCTCATTATAATCAAGTGTGTGAACCCCGATGGGGTAAGTATGACCAAGTCCCCATATTTTCAACATGCAAGGATCCCCACGTCCCATTTATTTATTCTAGGCATGCTCAACCGTTTAGTTATGGGGGGTATCCTCTATTCTAACAACACAGAATTAATAAAGGTTTTTCTGTTTCTTTAATTTTTCAACTTTTTGTTTTCCAGTTTTTCACCTTTTAAATTATTGTTTTATCTTTTTGTCTTTTTATGTTTTTATGAGTAGTCTCATCTACGAATAAAACACTCATGTGACTCGTTGGTTGAGGTGTTGTTCTATGCTATCAAGTCTTGGTGATCAATTATTTGGACAGTGAGCCCATTACACCCACGCATCCACTCTATAAATAAGAGGTTCTATTCGGGGGTACAATGATATTCTTGACATCATTAAAACTTAAAATTAATGTCGTGTTCATTGTACCCAGAATGAAGATGGACCAAGAGGGAATGATTAGTGTGTGACATCAAGGGGACTTGCGGATTCTCTTTGGTGATGTCTGTGGGAGTTATCATGCAACGTGGTTGTACTAAGATCCTTGTAGATCTAACGAAAAATGGGAGTAAGAGTAATCAAAAGGGCACTCAAAGATCCAATGCTATTCTAGGGGGTCCCACTAGAAAGACATGCACCCATGCCTAATGGTTGGTGATTTCTCTAGATTTAGTAAAGTGAAAAAAGAGAGAAAAAGAAGAAAGAGAAAAAGAAAAAAACAAGAAACATGCCACAAAACAAAAATCACTCCTCCCTTGAACAAAACACCAAGTGATCGTATGCCTTGTTGTTATGGTACTCTCATAGTTGCTCATCATGGGATGAAACAATGCGATGTCACTGATTAGAGGAATGGACTTGGTCTTGATCTTGGAACAATGGGTTAATGACACATTAATCATGGTTTACACGTAGGATTCATTGTGCCTTGAGTCAGTACCTCACTTCCCAATCTCTGCAATCCCTTTCTCTAGCTCATCTCATCTCGCTGTTCATGTATTTATGACTCGTGTCTTGTATAGCATTGAATTCCTACCTCATCATGGTGGTATTTACATGTGTGTGTTTTGTGGAGTTAGTGCGGATTACATTTAACCCTTCTAGTGCCCACGGACACTTTAAGTGTGGTTACACAAGGGCATTATAGGTTGGAACCTACTTTAGGGAGGACCCACTTATGTACTTTTTGTTGTAATCTTCACTTAGGACATAGCTCACACACACAATTTCTTACCCTCAGCTTAATTTTTCAATTGATATTTGTTCCCTTATTACTATCCCTCTGATTCAACGTTCCTAGGAATCATCACATAGCCTTTTTCTCTACCATCCAAGGTCCTTATTGATAAATTCCACACCATCATAATTTTCGTGCCTTCAGAACTAGTTGAATTACCCTGAAACCCTATAACAATCATCTAGTTGTCCTTAGTTTACATCGTTTAATTTCAAAAGAAATATTAAAAATTTGGTACATTCTCTAAGTGCCCTACCTTTGATGAAAATCTATATATGTGACCTCCCCGCAACACTTCCGATCATTTTCCACTATTCACGTGGGGGAGTTTTTCAAATTTTTTCTCTCTCTATGACTTGCGATTATGAGACCCTTGCTTTTATACCTATATCTCGCTTGCTGGTACTCCAATTTTCATTCCATCTGAACCTACTTGAACCCGAAGTGTTCAACTTAGTCATGGGGGAGGGGCACTCACCGAATAGCACATAACTTTTTTGAAATTTTTTTTTGAAATTCATCATTTCCCAAAGGAGATATTTAAGGGTAATTAGTTCTAAAATTAAGAATAAAATGTGTCAAAAACAATTTCATCCCCTTAGCTATACCTGAAAATTAAATTTGGAAACCACCTAAGCAAAGAGGACTCAACACTATAATCTTTCGGGGACATGTTCGTCCAATAATTAACATCACACGAAAATAAAGTAAATTTATTAAGGCAAGCAGTAAGGTATAACCTAACTTTGGTAACAACCTTACTAACGATTGATCCCATGTGATTGCAGATGGCCCCGAAACGCGAACAACAGGAAGGTCCTGCTCAAGGTGCGATCGAACGATCTCAAAGAGGTGGAAGACAAGACCCTACCGAACAACACGCAAAACAGGAGGAATAATCATTTAGCGTTCATCAAGAAGATGCTCCTACCGTACAGTCCTGGCAGGCAGAAGTAGGAGATACACTCTCTAAAAGCAATGCCTGGTACTTATGGGAAACGTACCAATTTTGGCACAATAAAAAAGAAGGCACCATGGTTAACATTTGTGGTGTGACTATTGATTTCTCTGTTCAAGCCATTTCAGAAGTATTAAACCTTTCGAATACAGGGCCAAAGGTTGCTCAGAACTAGCTAGACACTTTCAGAACTAAGCCACTTAATAAATTGTTGATAGAGAATAAAAGGGTGGCAGAGGAAAAAGAGAAGGCTGACTAGGCTGCCTCTATGACACAAGTGCAAACTCACACGCATGCTAAGGCACTCAAGGCCTTACATGAGAAGAAACTCCAGGCCATACTTCAATGCCATCAAATCCCAAGACCTGGAGTGCAAGAAAAGGGAAAGGCACCCATGGAGGAGCCACCACTACGGGAACCCCATGAGTTCCACAAGTTTTGTCTTTTGTGTCTATGTCCAAATTTTGTTTAATGCTCCACTGCGGCATGAATAAATTTCTAGTCAGTCAATAATCCCATACTTATCCACTGTGTATTCAATTGAACTTGTTCCTCACTTTCTTTGACTCAAGGACAAGTTTTTACTCAGTTGTGGGGGTATGATGAAGCACTAATCAGTCGATGCGTCAACTGGGCTGCGTATACGTGGCCCCGTATACACAGCCCTGTCAACGTCGCGACTACGTTTAGGCTGCCCCATTGATGCCACAACTACGTTTACGCTACCCTATCAACGCCGCAGCTACGTTTACGCTACCTCATCAATGCCGCAGCTACGTTTACGCTACCTTGTCGACGCAGCAACATTGCATCGACGAGGCCCCATTTACGTAGCCGCCTATCTCGACCTATAAATAAGAGGGCCCTCCGCCTCATTTAGGCATCCTTTTGTCATTTGTAGCTAGACTCTTTCAGTTTGTTTCTGTAGAAGTTAGATTATTTTCTCAGTGTATGCCCGCAGTGTGATGCTTGTAATTGTACGACACCTTTATTCGAGTGTGACCTACTTGGACGTGCGCATGACCGGAAATAAAGATCAAGATTACTTCATCATTGCAGCATTCACTTAGTTTTAATTGTCTAGTTTAATTGTTAATTGTTATTGTTATTTATTGCTTTCTTAGTTAATATTTATTGTTTTCTTATTTAATATTTCTTTATCATCATTTACTATTCTTGTTGTTAAATGCGGAATGAGTACAACTTAATCACGAGCATTTAAGTGTGACTACTTGGTAACCCAGTAGCGTACCTAGGATCTGCGCTTGGTAATCCCAATAGTAGTTGTGCACGAGGTCCAAGATGTGTACGGATGATTAAGGAACAGATACTTATCACACTTAGGCTAGCTTAGACTCATTTCCTATTCCTCATTAGTTTAAACAAAGTTATTCTCCATTGTCTCTAGGAGTAGCATTAGTTAGGATCACATCATACGCCTCACTCTGGAGTAAACCATACGTGACAAAGAAAATACTAGTCTAGGTGGGAAGACAGTGAACTGCGATCAACGTGTAATGATCTAGATACCACAACTAGCCTGTCCATGAAGTTCGACCGGATCGTGCGTGAACGCTCGTATTCATATGGTTGGGCATAGGGATACCTAGCTGCTCATCATTGAACTTTTTCAATAACCTTACTAACAATTGATCTTTGTGTGATTATAGATGGCCCTAAAAGAAGACAATAAGGAGGACCTTCTCACGGTGCAACCGAACGACCTGGGGGAGACAGAGGCCAAGGACCTCATGCAGAACATGCAGAGTAAGAGGCAATCATTCAGCATCCATCATGAAACTCCTGTTACTGCATAATCTATCCAAGAAAAGGGAGGAGAGGTCAGGGCCCGAGCCTATGAAGAGGAATGATGGCTATGTGTGGCATGGCATGTCAAGGCCAATCAAGTGTTTCCGTAGCTGCCATGTCCATGAAAAGTGCTGACTCCATCAAACATTGGAACATCAGCATGGATGGCTCATAATCCTCAAATAGAAGAGGAGAAACGTCAGGTGCTTCTTCAATGGTATCAATCTCAGAAAATTGATGCACAGGACAAAGGAAAGGCACCCATGGAGGAGCCACCACTACGGGAACCCCATGAGTCCCACAAGTTTTATCTTTTGTGTCTATGTCCAAATTTTGTTTAATGCTCCACTGTAGCATGAATAAATTTCTAGTCAGTCAATAATCCCATACCTATCCACTGTGTATTCAATTGAGTTTGTTCCTCACTTTCTTTGACTCGAGGACGAGTTGATATGCAGTCATGGGGGTATGATGAAGCGCTAATCAACGCTACGTCGATGGGGCCCCATTTACGTAGCCGCCTATCCCGGCCTATAAATAAGAGGGCCTTCCGCCTCATTTAGGCATCCTTTTTTCATTTATAGCTGGACTCTTTTAGTTTGTTTCCGTAGAAGTTAGATTATTTTCTCAGTGCATGCCTGCAGTATGGGGGGAATGGGTGGGTTGGGGGAAGGGGGGCATAGATAACTAAGTAATAAAGGATATGATAGTAGGGTATAACCAAATTGGAAGCTGAACCAAGAACAAGTTAGGAAATGAGTTAGATGTAAGTAATGCATCTTGGATCCTTAAATCATAGGAGAGGTTTAAACCTTGAGGTTATAAAAGATTCTTACACCTAATGAAACAAACCTTGTGAGGTGACATTATGCTCAAGCAATCCTAGGTAGGGCTTTTCTAACCGAGTTATATGTGGACTCATATCCAAGAATAAGAATTTATCATCAAAAAGAGGAATAATCATATATACATACTTAATAAATAATTAGTGAGTACACATTTTCTTAATGGACAAGTTTAATTTTTGTGTTAGCTTAAAATATATATCTTAGAATAAATAATTTTATGTATTTATTAATATTTCATTTTTGCCTTTATGAACCCCAAAATTGGGTCAATTTTAATTAAGTACCTCTAATAAAAGAATACATTTTTATTAATTTTATGTAATTAATTACATATTGTTAATTGTTTAACTAGTGTTTAATTAATATTTATTTTTTTAGTTTTAGTTTATTATAGTGATAAGTATTAGTTTATTATTATTAGATTATTAATTTTTATTACTAGTTTATTTTAGTTTAATTAATATCATATATAAATATTATATACAATTATATATTATATAAATATCATACTATACATTATGTATATTATATATATATATATATATAATATTTTACTTATATATATAGATACATTATATAAACATTATACATATATTGTACATAATTATATTATATGTATATATATATATTGCATAAACATTACAGTTAATTATAAGATTATATATAAATATTATAGTTTATAAAATATACAAACATTATATTTTAGAATTAGGTTGGTCTCTGTGAGCAAATATCCATGGCCATGGCAGCATTACGGTTTCCAAATAGGCACCAAAAAATGCAAGGAAAAAATGGGAAAACACCAGCAATTAGTTCAGGAAAACCAGAGAAATCGTAAGATGCCTTGCAGTACAAAGAGTTGCCTTCATTTCTAGTAGCTGGACAGTCTCTACAGCGGCAACCATTTGCTGTCTTTCTGGAATAAGTGCTCAATGTAACAGGATGACAAGAGCTCTTCTCTCAGCTCTGAGCAAAACAACAACACCGATGATGCTTTGAATGGTGCAGAATTTCATCGTACGAGCATAACATCTCACTTGAAAGAGGCCATGGATATCACATAGTAGCCCAGGAACTTGCAGAATGCAATACCAAAGCTATCTAAGAAAATGACAATGCAAAACAGATTACTGGCACTTCTAGACAATCTTGTAGCAGAGAATAATAAAGATTAGAGCATGCTGACAAAGTCTTACTAGCATAAATTCAAATATCAAACTCTATTGGAGCCCAATGAGAAGCAAGGTGCATATTACCTGTAATTAGCATTTCTCATCACCCAAACGCCTATTTCATCAATATTGCAAGGACAACAGAACACTATTGCTGATCAGTAGATTGATTATTTCAAGAACATGCCCACGCAATAGAGCTTGGTCTTGCTTATTTCCACATTCCTGCCAATTCACGTCGCCCTTGGATGAGCAATGATCCTGGAAGTTGCGTGTGAACCCATGCTGTGACGTCGTCGTCAATGGTGGTGCTGGTATTAGCAAGAGAAGTAGCAGCATTCTCTTTCTCTTTTTGCTCACTCCGGCGTCGGCATTCTTCTTCCTTGTGGTATCACCATTCTTGTTCTTGTTTTACAGCATTTTTGCAGTGCTGCCATGACCGCACACGCAGTGAACCTACACGTGGAAGTATGCGAGGTGATGCTTCATCGGTTGCCAGAGAAACTGAGTTCTTTTTGGGATGGGATATTGTACACATCAAAATAGAGACGAGCAGCAAGAAAATCATGCACGAACACCAGAAACACCGGTAGCTTATTGTAATGTGTGGAATCGTCACCGCTGGACAATTGACGTAAGATGCAAACATGCTAATACAGGAATTTATATGCTGCAAAAAGTTTTGCATTATTGCTTCATCAGGTGACGAGAAATTGTGGGCTGCACTATGGAGAAATGGTCAAAACAAAATCGTGGACAACACTGCATTCCGTAACAGTTGTGGAAGCCGCTGAGCATTTTTTCTTTGTTAGTGTTGTTGCGGAAGAATGACGGTGTTTCAGAAGTAGTGCCGAGGTGGGAACTGGGTTTTGGAAGTTGTCGTCATCTGCTAAGGCTAATCCCATTGCCAAATGCGAATTCCAATCTAGGTGGATTGTGCGACATGGGGCACAAAGATGGTTGGCGAAAATAACGACAAAGATAAGCGTAAGCCTTTGTCTAGCAAATAGAGCAACAACCTGGTGTAGGAAAAACCACTCTCATGGACATGTTAGATGATAGAAAAACCAGTGCATACATTGAGGGAAACATAACCATCTTCGACATAATCATCACTCATCTTCATGCTAAACAAAGATATGAGGATGCCCAACTTTGAACTTATCCTACCATACCAACCTATTATTAAAATAGTTATTTTTAACATTTGTGAAGTATAAATAAGACTTCAAATTGTAAATTGTAACATGGGCGCAACATAGAGAAAAGAAGATTTTAGGGAAAAAACATTAGGGAAGAGGAGAAGGAATTGATACCAAAAAAATTCCACATCAAATTGAGATCAATTATTCTTGTGATTTATGTTGAAAATCTGTTGAGCTTTGTAGTAATTCTTGGAGTCCATCATCTGATAATCAAAATTGTTACATTGTGAAACCAACAAGGTAGAATTGTGATTTAGGCAAGTCTCCCTTGTGATCTTCAATTATTATTTGTAATTTCAATTTGATTTAATTATTATTTTCATTCTTTTTGTCTACAAACTCCTTTTCATACAATGCTTACACATGTGCTACTTGCTATTCAAGTTCATTCTTGGGCCTACTTGCTATTAACATGGCTAAGTTAGCATACCGTAGGTTTTCTAACCCTATGTATTTTGTTAAGTCCTCAATCTGCAGGTCTTTGTTCTTGATCTCTACTTGATGAACATGAGCTAAGCTATCCAATATAAGCTGCCAGTTTGGATTCTGTGCTAATATTGAGTTGAGTTGGGCCTTAGCCATCTACATTACTTTCTCATTAATCTACTTGTACATGCCCACTTTATTGTGGAAGTGTTCGTTGAGCCTCTCATGCCTTTTTGAAAAGAGAGAAATAGAAGGCACTATGGGATTCCTTAGTAGCAGAAGCATAAACATATACACATGCTAAGGCACTCATCGCATTATAGGAGGAGAACAAGCAAATCACTAGAGAAAATGCCAGGTTGACTACCATCAAGTGCCAAAAGAATGTCCTTGAAGAAAGCATTAAACAAATTTGAGAGTAACTAGTATGAGTTAACTAAGACAGGAGCCACCTAGCGTGAGAGAACAAAACTCTCCTAATGGAGGAGGTACGCATAATTTGACAAAAGTTTGTTATTGAAATTAGTGCATTGTAGAATGAGGCAAAAAGGCATGAGAAGCTCAACGAACACTTCCACAATAAAGTGGGCATGTACAAGTAGATTAATGAGAAAGTAATGTAGATGGCTAAGGCCCAACTCAACTCAATATTAGCACAGAATCCAAACTGGCAGCTTATGTTGGATAGCTTAGCTCATGTTCATCAAGTAGAGATCAAGAACAAAGACCTGCAGATTGAGGACTTAACAAAATACATAGGGTTAGAAAACCTACAGTATGCTAACTTAGCCATGTTAATAGCAAGAAAACCTTTCTCTCTTTCTCTCATGCCTTTGGATGTGTATATGTTTATGCTTCTGCTACTGAGGCATCCCATATATCAATCAGGAAATTAATATGCTAAGATCTAAATTACTTTAGGTGGTCAAGTGCAACATATTATGTTGGATCTCTCAATTTGGCTCTCAGGGTCACGAGTTCTTCTTGTAATATGTGAACTTCATTTTTTGCATGCTCCACCTTGGATTTTGCCATGACCAACTTCCCCTTAATGGCTATTAATTCTGATTGTACTATCGTGACATCACTTGGAATATCGAAAATATTTTGCATGACCTATTCTATTTGCAATAGTTTATCAAGCATGTCCTCATTATTTGCAGGAGTCATTGAGGTACTAGCTAACATTTGAGCATCTCTGGCTCTAGAAAGATCAACTAGCGGCACAACAAGAACATTAAAAGATTCTTTTATGTGATCGGTGATCACTTCTATGACTCTCATTGCATCCTAGTGCTACATAACCACAACAATTGCTCCTTCTCTAGTTTCGAACACCACCTGGAACAATGCAATATTCCCAGAAATCTATTGTGACCATTCTCCCTATCTTCTTGACTATAATGAGATTTGGCCGCTAGAAGGCTCTGTTAAGATTGTCAGCCTGATTACATCAGCAATTACTTTATACAAGTTGGCTTCTTTATGTGTTCCCCAGTTGATAGTCTTTGCGATTTGTTATAGATGACTCATTAAAGGCTTGTAATCTTGCGACGGCGATGGTGAAACTTGATGATGCTATTCTTGTTATTATTGCTATTGTTGTTGCTGAGTCTATTGTTGACTACTAGGCCCAACCTCTTGTTGCTGATCAGTAGCAGAAGTGCTATCAGTAAGTGTGGTGCTTGTAGTTTCCTCAATGCTTGCTAGATTTTCTATCTGATTTTTCTTTGGAGGCATTGGTTTGAGCATCTTAACATTTGAGGCATTCTGAGCTTTCTTAGGAACATTATTGATGTACCCTAGGATTCCATCTCATTTGCACAACTTCCTAATAAGGCAAGGAAATGGAAGTATTAGCTTCCATGCCTTTTTCTCCTTAAACTGTTGTTGGATCTCAAGGAAGTAGAGATGGGCAATGTTTGCATTGAATTTTCCCATCAAAATGATACTTCCTTTAGCCACATAAGTTGATATTCTGTTTAATCTATTTGTGGAGAATAGGTGATAAGTGCCAATTTTGAAATAATTTTTTTCCTCTGCAATTAACTCATTATAATCTTTATCCTCTTTGTCATATGCCTACTGCAACCATAGTTTTCTTTCATCAGTGTCAAATTTGGTGGAGAGATGTGCCACCTTTGCCCCTTCATTGGGCACATTAAGGACTTCAACAATCACCTTAATTGAATAAGACACTGAGACTCCTTTAAATTTAATTGTTACATCAGCCTACTTATGTTGCCAAAATTGGTACATTTCTCATAAGTACCATTCTTCATTGCTTGTGATTGTAGGCCATAGCGGTGATGCCTACAATTTTTCCTTCACTGTGTTTGGAGAAAATTCCATAAATGAACCAAAATTTATATCTATGATCACTATGAACATAATTGGTTTCTCTTGAATGCCCTAGAGGTAGTCTGGTGATAGTGTTCAGCATTGTCCTTGTTCTGGTGCTTGTGGAACTTCAACCTTCACCCGAGAAGATTGCTTAGTGGTGGGGTTTTGCTAATGAATGCTAAAAGATTGTGCCTCCTACTCTACATGCTTTTCTTGCGGGATTTGTTCCCCTATTTGACCTCTTCCACGGCCTCTCGGTCTTTTGCTTGTTGACTCTGAAGGTCCTCCTTTTGCTCCTCTTTTTGGGGCTATTTGTAATAATCAAGGATTTGAAAATTATTAAAATGTTTATACCAATTCTTAATAACTCTATTCCTAACTTGTATCCTTAGGTAGCTTAAGTTCTTATTTTATTATGATTACAGAGTTTGAAATTTTTTTTAAAATAAGCCTCTTAGGTGTTATACTCGTATGATTTGTTTGGAACCTTTCACCATTATTATTCTTAGCACTTATCTATGGCTCAAAGTAATTAGTATGGTTTATTAGGAGTCTTATTGAAGTCTTTTTGGCTTTTATGTGATTTCTTAACTTTAAAATTTTTTTTTTCACTTTTGTACTTACCCTTATGATACCTTTTGGGTGTTAGAAAATTCTAACTCAATTTTCAATTGTAGCACATGAAGTATCTACCCACCCCCCACCCCACCTTCCCATAGTTAAGTTGAGAGCTCAATGATCAACAAGGTTCAAAAATTTGGAAAATTAGAGTGGCGAGGGACAAGTTATGAGTGTTGAAAGTTAGGGTGTCAAAGCACTTTACTAGAAATAAAAATTTGGCAAAAACTCGACTCTTTACAAATGAGGAATGAGGAAAAAAATGGCTAACTCCTGCACGTATATATACTAAATTTATATATGTGTTATCGTAGATCATATATTGCACATACGATATCATAGGCCATCTAAAACCATAGCTACGATATCACCTATGAAAATTTAAAATTTTCTAGGGATTTTTGGGGGAGAAAGAAAGTTAAATAAAATGTCTAGAAGATATGAAGCATATCTAAAGGATCTTGGAGTGGCTATGATTCTCCAGTTACAAAAAATAGTTGTCAAAAGTTCATGATTAAGGAATCTTCAACTACGAAAGGTTATTAGGTATGTATAAGATGGATGAGAAGTGAATGAATTCTTAGCATATAAACAAAGTTATTATTGGATGTTAAGGAAAGTATTTATTAACATTTATTATTTTTAAAAGGCTCAATATGATGTGGTATTGCTCGTGAAGTATGAAATACAACAGTTATACAAGTGGATCCTCCCCAAAGTAGGCTCCAACCCTTAGAGCCCTTGTATAACCATGCCTCAAAGTGTTCGTAGGCATCTAAGGAGTTGAATGTAATGCATACTTATCTAGAAAAACACACATGTTAGTAGTATCAGGTTGGGAAAAGTATGCTATATTATACAAAACTAGAAGTTATGATTAATTGTATAGTGAGGCAAGGTGGACTTTAGAAGGGATTGTTGAAATTGGAACGTGAGGTGTCTTACCATAGGCATCATGGATTCTTGTGTTTTATTGGTGGTTAAAGTAATCATTAACCTTTCTATCCAAGCTCTAAACCAAGTCTAGACCACTATCTAGTGACATCACATTGTTTCACCTCTCAGATTCACAATTGTAAGACCATCACAGTTGCAAGGAGTATCATCACTTGGCATTTTGTCCAAGGGAAGAGTTTATGCATTGTACTTTATTATATCTTTGAAATTCCTGAGAAGTTTCCTACCTTCAGGCATGAGTAACATGTCTTTCTAGTGGGACCCCCAGGAATTTATTCTATTCATGATTTTTATTTTTATCTATGTCAACCTTACTAGAGAATTACCTTCAGGCATGGGTAACATGTCTTTCCAATGACATTGCAAGGTAGCACTTGTTGTACTCTTACTCCCATTTTTCATTAGATCTACAAGGATGTTATTACAACCTTAGCAACATGATAGAACATACAGCAGTGATCCAAGAGACTCCACAAATCCCCTTGACATCATACCCTTCACATTCCCACTTGGTTCTTCACTCTTCTATCCAAGCATAATGATTACAAGTTTATTCTTAGTTTTATTAGCAAAAGAATATCATTATGGCCATGGTAATAACTTCTTATTGTTAGAATGAGTGTATGGATGTTGTGGTCTCACTGTACAAACAATCAGGCCCTTATGACTTGATAGCATAGTGAAATCCTCATCTTATTTGAGACTACATCTTGCCTTATTCTTGGTGTGTTTTATTAATGATTTAAGAATATGTTCAAGGAAAATGAAACCAAGGTATGAAAAATTGTAAAATATATTAAAAATGAAAAGATGAAAAGAATGAAAAACTAGTAAATGATGGAAGAATGTTAAAGAATTAAGAAATTATTAAGAAATTGAAAAGTATACAAGAATGAAAAAAATGTATCAAGAAATGTGATAAAGCAAAAAGAAAGTGAAAAATTTAGTAAAGTACCTATGTGTCCAAATGGATACCCCCATGACTATCATTAGGATTAGTCCAATGGAAGAGAGAATAAGTGAAAGATGTTATGACAGAATGGGTAGACTCCTTAGGATTATCATGATAAAATGTGACTTGTTGGATGTTAACAATAATGAGCTTATGTAGTTAGGATGGGTGATATATATGTAAGGCACCTAATGTATAAGTTGCTTCAACAATGTACAATCCCTTCCAAAGTATCTAAAATTTGGATTTTTGTGATACATGATTGGGATTATAGTAAAGGACCTTATCACTTGATTGTATGGACACTTGCCTTATAAGTGTGTTGTGCCTAAGTTTGAAGTCATATTTGTGGACTTCATTACTCATAAGTGCTACAAGCCTATTTTTTTCTAAGAGGTTCAAATTCATGAGGCATTCCTATTGGGCTAAGCTTAAATCAAGGTCAAGTTGATTGGTAATAGCTAAAGTGTGGGGCTTTGCTTGGATTGGAAGTGTTGGTAACTTACCATAGACTAACTCATATGGTGAATATCCTATAGGTAATTTCTAGGATGTCCTATAGGCCCATAAAGCATCCTTTAGTTTTGTGCTCCAATCCTTCCTAAACCTACTAACCTTCCTAGTGAGTATCCTAGTAATCTCTCGGTTAGTAACCTCGACTTGACCATTTGCTTGGGAATGATATGGTGTGGTCAACTTATGGTTTACCCTAAGTTGTTGCGTGAGCTTTTTAAAAGTAGCACTAGTGAAGTGAGTTCCATTATTTGCTATGAGCTTTCTAGGTACTCAAAATTTTTTCATCACATGCTGTTGGAAAAACTTGGTACCTATCTTGGCTGTGCAATCTCTAACTGTTGTTTCCTCTACCTATTTTGTATAGTAATCCATGCTCATGATTATATATGCTTTCCCATTCAACATAGGCATTATGGGTTCCATGAAATCAATTTTCCATATATCAAATAGCTCATGTGGCTGTATCCATTATTGTGGCCCTTCAGTTTTTGTCATAATTCCTCCATCCCTTTGGCATTTCTCATAAGATTATGCAAAGTTGTGAGCATCTTTGAACAATGTAGGCCAAAAGTAGCCTACCATCATCAACTTTAATGCCATTCTATGCCACACATAGTGGCCACCACATGGGCCTTCATGGATGTCTTGTAAGATTCATTGTTGATCATGTTCTGGTACACACCATCAGACTAGCCCATTTGCACAAATCTTATATTAATTTCCATATATATTTTTTCTCTATGAAGGAATTTTTCTCTTTGTTTCTTATCCTATTTATTAGAAAGCTCTTGTGTTTTTAGATAGGTCAGATATTTTGTTGTCCATGGCTTCCCTATTGAACTTATAGCCCTTACTATTTTAGTAAATAGCTTTTCATCAAGGAACTGATCAAATAAAGATTCTACATGATCCTAAGAATCCCACTTTAGCTTTGATAAATTATCAACTACAACATTTTTTGTCCCTTTTTTATCAATCATTGTGCTTGTAGGATAACAAGCCATCTAATCACTCTAGGACTAACCGCTGGTTTATTCATGAGAAATCAGATGGCACTATCATTAGTATGGACATAAATTTTATACACAAGCACATAATGTTAAAATTTCTCTAGCGTGTCCACCACGATCATCAACTCTTTTTCTATTATGGTGTAATTCAATTATGCCCCAGTGATGCTTCTACTAGCATAGTGTATATAGTATGATTGCTTATGATCATCTAACTATGTTAGTACTACACCAAGCACATAGTTGGAAGCATCTATCATGATGTGAAAAGGCCTGGATCAATCTAGAGCTTGAAGGATTAGTGTCATAATTAGTTTCTACTTTAGAGTTTCAAATGCCTTTTCACATGACTCTTTCCATTTGAAGGATGCATCCTTCTTAGTGAGTTCCATTAGTAATTTTACTATCTTTAAAAAATTCTCTATAAATCTTCGATAATATCTCATATGTCCCAAAAATGATCTAACATCTTTTACTATCTATGGCCTTTGAGTGATATTTCATATGACTCGAATTTTCTTAGGATCTACCTTAATGCCATTTTGAGAGATTTTTTATCCCAACATTATGCCATCCTAGACCATAAGGTGGCTTTCCTGCCAATTGAGCTTGAGATTTGTTTTCACACATCCTTTTAGAACCTACTTTGATCAATCTAGTGCTTACTTGAAATCTAGCCCATATGTTGAAAAATCATCCATGAATACCTCAACACCATTTCCAATCTATTTATGAAAGATGCCAAGTACTAGTCTTTGGAAGGTGGTAGGTGCATTGCAAACACCAAATGACATTTGTTTGTAGGCAAACGTTCCCCATGGACTGGTTTCTACCCTACTACCTGAAGGTAAACTAAGGGCCTTTCTAGATCTATTTGCTTTTGTGGAAGTGCTCCTACCTTTATCCAGTGAGTGATTGTTTATGTAAGCATGACAGTAGTTATAATAGTGCTTAATGATGAGGAAAGCTTGTGGTTTCTTGGAGGATTTGTTGTGGATAAAGTAGAAGTAGATGTAATTCCCATCCTTTGAACCTTCTTTGCACTCATTCAGAAGAACGGTCATTTCTTGGCTTGTGATTCACAGGTGATAAATTCCTCTTGCATGTTAACTACTATAGTTGCACTTTTTTGTTGCTGTTGGAATGGTAGCTCCCCTTGCATTACAAGAGGTGTCACTAGTGGCAAAGGGTTCGGATGTTGATGGATGCATGTGTAAGTTTGAATCTATCCTTGGCAGTGTTCGTCTGTGGTACTCAACTGGATAGTACTATGGAGCTTGAACGATTGCATTACCTAGAGAGATTGGACTTTAGACGTAGTATCCATAAGGATTAGGTTACCACTATAGATATTGTTGATGCGATAGTGGCATTGCCCATAATTGTGATTGTTTCCACTACTGATGGTATTGCTCTTATGGCTACAAGGAAGCTCCACTGGGATAGTATGTGGATTGGAAGTTTTTCTTGTAGTTACCTTGAGGGTAAGGTAACCATTTAGGTATCTATTTCTTGATAAATTTGGGGTTAAGTACATATTACCCCATTTCCTACAAGCGTGCCATTACAAGACAACATCATTTGGGATGTTCATATTGGCATACGACACATCCTTCCTCATCTTTGGAGGTTGTCTCTAAACACTCATTCACTAAATCCCCTTTTCCCTATAGTCCAAAGTGTCTTTTCTTTTTCTTATCCTTGCCTTTTCCAAAGGCTTTCCCTGTTTGTTCCTTTATAATTTTTAAAGTTGTGGCAAATGTCTCATTAACTAAGTCTCACATCTTCTCTATTTTTGCTACTATATTAGTGACAAATTTCTGGATAGGCAGATTTTTCTTCTAAATTACCTGATCCAAGGTTTCTTCTTCTTGTAGGTCACAAAATCTTACATCTCTTTTCCAAATAGATGAATACTTTTTATATTCTTTTGTCAATTCTCTTTTTCTTAACTCTTCTTTGTCCTTTTCCACTTGGTCAATCAATCTCTGTATTCGATGGGCAGACATTTTGGATAATCGACCTTGGTCATAAACCCCAAGGATCTCTCTAGTCTTATTCCAAAGTGCATCAACAATGTACCTTAGTTATTTCCATTGGGAAAATCCATGGCCTAGGCACCTATGTAGTAGTAAATAATACCTACTCATTGCTGCATTAAGGGATTCATGAGTCCCTTGCTTTTATCCTTGGATCTATTTCCATAAATTGGACACTTGGGAATAGGTTTGATATTTGTCATTGAAGAGCTTAAACATCGTACTCCATCTTTTGATTGATTTTGGTTCAAGTAATCTATACCAGCTCTTAACATCTTTCACAAGCATCCGTGGGAACAACTTTAGTTTCTGCTAATCACTTTCAATATTTTGTAGGGTGCAGGCAATGTGGAAACCTTGAAGGTGGTGTTAAGGATCAGCGTTGTAACCACCCTCAAATTTGGGCATATTGTTCATGTCAAGCTATTTGATACGACTATCCCTTACATGTCTAGTTGGAATATAAATAGCTTCCCTAGATAGGGGTTCATCATCATAATCACATTCATGAACTCTATTGTAGTGTTATCTCCTTTAGTGCTCATGCCTTTCCCTAACTTCTCTTTAATCCCTGCGTCTTCTTTGTTCATAGTATTTATCTTCTTCATTAGTGTCTCAAGCGATAGTCATGATAATCATGGGTCCTTCTTTCCTCCCTATCATGGTCTCGATATCTTTGTCTTCTCCTATTAGAGTCCATCAATGATCATGAAGATGAAGATGAGGCAGTGGGAGAACAATGCTCACTTGTCCTCCTTTCATGACTCTAGTATTCTTCTTTGTGGGATCTAGCAAAAAATCTTGGCCTTGGGTCCTACTTATACATTGATTCTGTTGCCTCCCTTATGGGTGTCTCTACTAAGGTGGAATGCAATTGAACTTTGACAGGTTCCTCCAATCAAATGATAGGTGTTTGTGAATGAACTTCATGATTTTGGTGGAGGTGTTCAGCAATGAATGCATCACCATCAAGCTCTTCTAGGACAATAGGAGATTTGATTTTCTTTTCTTTGTTTTGCTCATGTTTGATTTCCATGATAGTATCTCTCCTTAAGTGCTCTTCAGTGGGTTCTTAAGGCCTTGTCATGTGTTTGATTACATAATACCCTTCAAGTGCATCACTCAAATTCATTCCAAGAAGAGTGGTCTGAAGCATGATGGGCACTGAATTCTATGGGGGTAGAATAATGTTACCCTAAAGATCTCTTCATCTTGGTGAAAGATGAAGGTAAAGTTAGGATAATAAGAATCATGATGAGCATATGAAATCCTTGCTTACATTAGCATACTCTAATCTCCTTCATCACTTATTTTATCATTGCATCTTTTTGATTCTTTGGTAGGTGGTGATTTGTCTTTGATTAAAGCCATGTTGTGGTTTTCAAACATTTAGTTAAGTGTGCTTAATTATTTAAAATTATTAAAAGATTATAAATTTAAACTTTGGATTCTTGATACAACAAACTTCATAAAATTAATTACTCAGCATACATGCATACATCCTCAGCAATGGCACCAATGATGAGCAGTGGAGAAATCCAACACCCAATCATACAAGTCATAGGTATCCATGCATGACTCAATCATAATTGGTGGATGAGGAAATGTTAATATGCTATTAATTGGTTTAATTCCATGACCATTATTTTCCCATGTGGAGCTAGTGAAGTCTATGTGTATGGTTTAGCTTATTGTGAGGTATATGATATCTGATGTTGTTTAGCCATCATTACTGCTAGTGGTCATAGTGAAAATGAAAATGATTTCTAAATCTAAGTGAAATAAGTAAACAAATCTATCCTAGCCTATGGCAATGAGCATTTATTCCTAATCTTCTGTGCACACCTTAGGCTTCATGTAACCACTACTGGGATACCAAGTGTTAAGCCACTAGGCGTACCAAGTCACTACTGGTTTTACCATGCAATTACACTTAAGTGCTTGAGATCAGTTGTACTCATTCTGCTTACTAATAACAGTAATAGTAAAGTACATGCAAAAGTAAAACATTAACTAAGAATACTATAAACATTATGCTAAGTGAAAACACTAAACTAGGAGAATGTTGCAATGGTGAGAAATAGCTCAATCTTTATTTCCAATCACAATTGTGCCCAAGTACAAAATGTTGAAACAAACAAACTGATCACTAAGTCACACCACACTACAAGCATTCACACTTCTAATCTCTAATTCTAACTTCAAAAAATAAAATTGCAAGAGTCTAGTGACTACTTGGAATGAAACTTATGTGGATTATGCACCCCAAGTGTTGTATTTATAGGGTTGCATACATTCCGAGATATTGTATCAACGATGACGTAGCATGTGCTACGATATCATAATTACAACATCATTGTTGTGATATCATTGATGTGATATCATTACTAATGAAAAATATGACTTATCAAAAATCTTTGTCTAGCCTATATCCTCAAACTTCTGGCCCAAGACTTTTATGCTCCATGAATAGAAAAATAAAATAATCTTTCTTATTAAGGGGCTTTGACTCCCCCTACATTTTGATATAGAAAGCCCAGAGTAGTTATGGAAACACAAGAAGAGGAACACAGGATGAAAGGTAAATTAATTATGTACATATTTTTTACTTCAAAATTAACTTTGTATATTTTGTATTTTTTAGAATAGAAACCTTTTACACTTTTTGGATATTTGATCCATATACTTATTTTTTTGAATAAATAATAAAGTATAATAAATATGAAATTACATTTATATTTATAGGAGTCCCACTAGTTTTGAACCAATGAGATATATCATACAAATCATAGTAAGCACACATGCATTGCAATCCCACTTGGGCATAGGGGCCACATGCCCCCCCACCCACCCACACACACACACACACATACATAAAAAATGCAATAAAAGTACTCTTAATCACAACCTTGATGACCCAACACTATGTTGTATAGTCGTAACCTCGTTAGATAAGGTTGAATTATCATAACTTACAAAAATGAGAGAAACTAAGGAAAACCATAAGCTTTATTCACTACACAAAGACCGGACTCTATATGAACCAAACAGTTATGGGCTATGTAATTCGGGTAGCACTTTGATATAGTCTACCTACACTTGTGAAAGCAATGAATTAAAACACACACAAAATAGGGAAGGAATCACTTAACCAAGGGAGGAAGAGCTCTTCACATGAAACTAGATGCCAAAATCACAAATTAAATGCTTAGAACTAAGTTCATTTCATATAAAACTCATCTCAAGTATTTATAGTTTTCACAACATAATGGTAGGGGTTCACAACTTCCAAACAACAACAAAGGTTTGTCAACATAGCCTAGATAACCCAAAACACACTTGAAGTGGCGGGAGAGGTAAAGTGTCCAAATCAGGGCATGAAGAAGGTGTGTCAATGTACCTACACTAACATAGGGCATGCACTAGTGTAGGGAAGTAGCATACCCCTTCCATCATACTTTGCTCTCATTTTTCTACATGAACTCCAGGAGGTCTTGGAACAAGTTTGAACCTTCTGAGGGTTTCCAAATGAAACTGGAATCTTTCCAAAAAGCTCCAAACATGCCCTACACCTATTAGTGGGAATACGAAGGTAAGGATGCATCCCTAGGAGATAGAAACCTCAACAAAGCATGTGAAAATCATAAACACATTATGCATGAGACACATCTCGAAACCAAGGCTTACAATTGACTTACAAAATGTCACTAGATGATTCATCATATCCCCATGAGTGAGTAAAGCTAGTCCCATAGCTTTAAAGCTTAACACAAGACTAGAATTAGATACAATACATGATTAATGCAAAGAATTCAATGGACAAGGGATAGACCATGACTATCTTACAATGAAATACAAGCCACCTCATCAAGAAGTGCTAGGGAATGGTGGTTGAGAGAAGAATCCCATTGACATTTCTACTTGGTAAGGAAAAAGCTAGAAGAACTAGGTTCAAACATATGAAATCTATGCAGTTGTGCCTTCATATCCATCACCCTCTCTTGGAGCTATCATTTTTATTCATGCATAAATCCTTTCTCTCATGAAAGTGCTTGTCACTATTCCTCAATGTTAGCTTGGAACTACTCAAGACTTCTCTTAGCCTACAAGAGCTTATGCTAGGCGACATCTAGTTCAATCGTTGCTCAATGGAGTTTACTTTCTAGCTTTACACATGGTCAACCTACAAAATTTTGAATCATGTAGAGATATGTCCTTCATTTTTCCTACACATCCTCTTCAACTTCCTTAAGTCTTCTCTCAAGAATAGTGACAACTACTTTGTGGCAAAGAATGTGCATATTTTCTAATAGGTCTGTTTTCTTTTGTAATGTTGGTTCACTTGTTATCATTTGACAAAGTTTGGCATACAAGGTGTTGAATTTCTTCTTCATCTCACATCTCTCCTTGATTACTTGTTCATTTAATAGAGCTACAAGTTTGCGTAATCTATGCATCTTAACATCCCATGCTACTTGCTCGATTTGATGGATCTTTCTGAGCTCATCAGTTTCCTTGTTAGTCTGATTGGCTAGCTCTTGCTATAAGTTCCAACGCTTCTTCTTTGTGCAAAGGTACTTATCCTAAAATTGGACCATGATTTGACTATTTTTTTCAACCTTTGCACTTGCTAGGAGAGAAAAAGTACATGTTTTTTCTTTTCCTGGATTATCCTTTTACATTCTTGGGACTAATGCTTCAACATTATTATTTGGTGCTCCAAGCCATCTTTTATGAGCACAACTTGCTCGCCAACTTGATGCACATGAAAAAGTTTAACCTGCAGGTACTCAATCTGCACCTCTAGAGTGATTGTGGAAGATGCTCCAGTTATTCATGTAATCATCGTACCTTGACTTGGCTTCTTCGTAGCTTCCACATATAAAATGTATGATTAGCATCAATAGTTTCTAACTTGGACCATAACTTAATAAGTTTAGTCTTGATCATACTATTAATGTTCCTTAATTTGGCATCAAGATTAGCTCTTTGGTGCTCCTTCGCCTAATGGCTAGTCCCAATTGATTAGTGGGTACCTAGAGAACTTTATCTACATGCTGGATATTATGAATACTACACCATGATTGGTGTGAAGAGGAAACACTCCTTGAAGGAAAATGAGTATAAGACTGAATAGGGGCATCAAATGAGCCATGGGTAAATCATTCAACAATGGGGGAGGGAACTCGAATAGTCCTCCCTTATTACCTTACCATCCATAATGACTTCCATCATCTGTAGAAAATTATTGTCAAGGTCTTACGATCCTTAAATGTGGAATGTGACAACTTGCCCATCACCTTCAATGTACATGATAGGCTAAGAACTACCACCAACAATAATTTTCTCACTTTGCCTAATGTTGAAGTTGGAAGATCAGGAAATGAATCTACTAGGCCATTGCACTTGTGTTCAATGAAACACTTAAGGTGTAGTTGGTGCTCTCAATTAGCACTAGTGAAGATGGTCTAAAGGTTAAATATAAGATACTTCCATAGAATGCATCTCATCCTCCAAATCAAGTACAACCCCAATGACCTCATGACATTATCGTGGAGAAACCAGCATTCTTTTCTTCTAATCTACCATAATTCTTGTGGAATGTCTTCCCACATGATTTACTTTACATTCCAATTCACAAATTTTTTTGATAAATTCTAGAAAGGCAGAGACCTCCCTCCTATCTCTATCCACATCCTTGATCTTCTAGATCAGGTCCATGTAGAGAAAATATAGCATGTTAATGGTGCACTTCCCCCTCATCATTTCTACAACTTTAGCCCCAAGAATGGAGATATACAATGGGCATTTGGTGCACACAAAGTTGTGTGTGATGATTTTGCACATAGTTTTCTAAACCAAGGAAATTTTAGACATCTTCATCTCAACCTTATTCATGTCAAAGACCTCCAACATAATCCTCAACTTGAGCTTGAACTCAGTCTTTTGGGTTTGTGGCCACTAGTTATTCGTTGGTTCATTTGGAAATCTTGTGGCTCGTGAGATTACTAGTAGGCACAAGAATTCCACCAACAAAGCTCATGGCACCAGTAGCAGTGAGGTTTTGATAGAAATCCTCTACCTTGTACTAGTACCATATGAAGGATTGGGTGATGTAATCATAGAAGCCCATTCATTGTAGTCATAGGTGGCTAAATAATGAAGTGTTAAGTAAGACACTTGATTTGAAAGCTCTAGGTCATGGGTTTGATCAGTAGGCAATGCTAAGCTATGTAAAGTTCTAATTGGACTATATATCTTAAGGTGTACTTATGTTTTACTTATTTCAAGTTCCAACATCTCCAAAGTGGTAATATTGTTAATTTGAAAACTCAAGGTATGTGTTCAATTTTAGTGGGTAGTACTGAGTTATATATCTTTGAATATATCTATATTACAATTATTTTACCACACCCTACCCCCATAATCATAAGTGGCTTAGGATCTCACTAAGTTGAAGCCTACCTTATTATGTCTTCTCTTATTATTCAAGAGTTATCAAAACCAAAAGGAGATGCAGGGATGTTGAACCCAAAAATAATATCAATAATACTAAAACAAAACAAAACATTGAGAACATATCACATGATTAATACTAATTAGAAAATACTAAAAACAAGAATATTGTATTAGAAGTTCTTGAAATCTATAATTGAACATTACCCATTAGAATTGAACCCATAACTCAGAGTTTTGGAATCAAGAGTCTTCTATTATTAAGTTTGTCATTAATATCTACAAGTTCATTGAAGCATATATGTATACTGTGTTTTTTTCCTAAATTTCAGCCATAACTATTTTCTTTCATCTAAGAAGAATTACAATATAATATTATTGATATTTTAACCATGACTATTTTCTTTTCTAAGAACAATGATCATGTTGCATAAGGAAAATATGTAATCCCCTTGAAAAAAAATGTATTTGGGGTTAGTTTTTTTTCTTTTTAAACAATATGGATAGTAACAATAATTCTTCGTTTGGTTTCAAGGCCTATTTGCAGTGATTTTGTGAAGCTTAATTTCATGAAGTTTAAACATTTAATGTAACATTTACTATAAACACAATTTTTTGTTTTTCCTTTTTCAACGAGAAATATTTTAACATATTTGTACATAGAAAGATGGGTGGAAGAGTCCAAAATTTTTGGAAGTTGTGCAGAAGAACTGAAATTTTTGGATGAATGTGGCTAGACGAGGGAAAAGGAATTGGATGGTGTAAGTACACACCGATTAGGGGTGGTAGACGAGAGTTTATAGGAGTCAACTCCCATAGTCTACAATGGTCCCCCTCAAGGTAACTCATTCATTGACTTACTTTTATCTTCTAATGATCATATCAAATATATTACAAAGTTTATAGTATGAGAAAAGTTAGTGAAATCTCATCATCATTATTTGAAATTTGTTTTACAAATTAGTATGTAGTTTGATGCAAAAAATAAAATAAAATAAAATAAAACAATTCTTATCAAGCAAGACTACTTATAAAGGTAAAAGATAAATATAAGGAAGTAGTATAAAATCGTTGAAGTTCTTAGAAACATAGTAAGAATTTGAAGTAAATATTACTTGAGATAGTTAAGCAAGTTAATAATACTCACAAACATAAAGCTTATAAGAATTATTTTAATGATAATTATGTTCAATTTAGGAATGATATAAAATATGCTCACAAAGAACAAAGAGATCATTTCCTTTCTTTGCATTTGGAAATATCCTTGATGGCTTGTTCTCTACTCTATTTGGAAGCTTTGGTGTGCAGTTATTCTCTAGTAGAAAAAGCATAATTATGATCTATCCTCAAGAGTTAAATATCAAATTTTCAAAGATTTCACTTTTTAGGTACAAATCCAAGCAAAAAAGCTCCTAGAAAAAATTGAACAATTAATTTATTTTCTATAGTATTTGTTTCTTTTTATTTTGTAAGCTCAAGGATGAGAAGATTTTAGCTTTTGTTGTTAATTGTTCATTATTTTTGACTGATGTGTTCTTCTATCTTGAAAGATAGATTTCTTCTTCTCTTTATAAGAAATCATTTATAAGGGTGCTTTTGAATGAGAGAAAGGTATGATCCTTCTCCTACCCTAGAGGGGAGGTTTTTAAAGATTTATTGTAAACATGAAAACTTGAAAAGATATCCCTAAAACTTTTGGGCGTTTTCTTTAGACTCTCGCTATAGTGATTTGATGTACTTTGAATTTTTTTTTAATACTATTATTCAATTTTTTGGGATCTAACACCCAAATAAAGAGATCATTTAGTTAAGATGTATAAGTGTTCTGTTAGAAATAAAAAAAAGATGTTTTGACAAAGTACAAGTATAGTTTGTCCATATGATCAAAAAAGAGCCTAAGAATTTCTGGAAGTTTTTCCAAAATAAAGTTTCTACATAAATTAACTATCAATTTGATGGTGTTGTGGGTATTTTATAGTTATATTTTTTTAAGGAAAGATGATATTTGTTGTCATAACTTTCATCAAACTCATTTGCATTTTACCCTAGAAGAAGTTATAGATGTCATTAACACATTAGCATATGAAAAAGCTATATATTTAGAGGTTTTATATGTTGAATTGCTTAAATGGGCAAGACTATCTATTCACATATAAATATGAAAAATATTGCTATTAATGGCCTTGCTAAATGGCTAAAGATCAGTAAGGCAATGCTTCTTTATAAGAAATTTGACAGAAACAATTTAAATAACTATTATATAATAGTTATAAATAGTATTTTTGCTAAGTCTTTAGGTACTATTATTTAAAGAAAAATGTGCAATTAGGTAAAAATAAATAACATTAGTGTAATCTACCAATGGTTTTTAGATAGAACCATTCTACTATTCATCTTGTCACTCTTAGACACTACATCAAAATGAAAAGAAGTCTAACAAAAAAGTATTTATTTGCTTTATACATTTTACAAATGCTTATGATTTAGTGATTTGAAAATAGTTATTGATATGACTAAATAAAATAGGTCTTTTAACAAAACTCATAGGCCTTGAGATCAAACATAGTAAATCAAAAAATATTTTTAAATTTTGAAGAAAAATTAGGTTGACACATGCTATCCTTTATCTTCAACTCTTTTTGATCTATTAATTGATGAGTTATAAGATTGGATATGTAATGGACACCATAAATGATGAAGTGTTCAGTTGATACGTCGACTAGGCCACGTTAACAGAGCCTCGTTGACGCGGCCACGGTGATGTGACCTCGTCACTGTATCCGTCCATGGGTTAACACGACCCTGTTAACACAGAGTCTATCTCTCGCTATAAATATGCGTGCAACTACAACATTTATGGCATCTTTTGGAGTAGTTGTAGCCAAACTCTTGTAGTTTGTTCCCATAAGAGTTAGAATATTTTCCAAGTGCCCGCAGCAGATGTAAGAAAGGTGTATAGCTCTTTATTTGAGCGCTAATGTACCTGAGCCCATTAACGTGACCAGCAATAAAGACAAGCATTTTGAGCATTCCTTACAACATTTGGATTTAATCACTTAAGCATTTAACAGTTTAATATTTCAATGCTTTAATAATTTCAAAAGCTTTTATTGTTATCACTTTATTGTTATTATCCTTTCATATTTTATGAGAACCATAAGCATGACCATCTTGAACATATATCAAACACTTGGTAACCCAGTGACGCTTAACATCGGGTGACCTAGCAGTGGTTATCGTATGCTCAGGATGTGCACGAAAGATGGGATCGATTGCTTATGCTAAGGAGAGTTAAGCGATAGAGTAGAAAAATTACAATTTACACAACTTTCCATTTCCTACAATTAAAGAAAGACCTTAAAATATAAAAAATAAAACCAATAAAAATCATTTGCCTCAATATCACTTAACCATCGCTTTAGAATATCACAAGTGAGGTTGCGAAGACAACAATCATTCTAACTAAGGTTTTGCTGGCTAGAGTTCGATGTATGCAAGTGCTTGCAGTTTATGGAATTCGACTGAGTCACGTGTGAACACCTGTGATTTGTATGGTTGGGTGTAGGGGTACTTCATCACTCATCATTGGTGCCATTGCCAAGGACTGTTAGTCTTACATGCGCTATCTAGTCTTAGCTAGATCATCATTCACTTCATTGGAATGGACCCAGGATAGTGAAATCTACACACGCTATTTGGTTTAAGTAAAAGAATAAGGCACACCAATTTCGTTGTTAGCTAACATGAAAAATATCTTCTTCTCACAGGTGAGACGGATCCAACCCACCAGTGCCACAGGAGTGTTAGGTGGTATATGCACATCCAGACGAGTATATACCCAACTTCAACTTTATCCTACATTAGGATGAGCACTTGCGATGGAAAGATATGGAGGGTAACATCATATTACCTCCTGATTGATCGATTCCTGGAATGCTACTTTAAAATCTTACCAAACTAGGCATTCAAGACTGCGGTGTGGAATACATCATGGAGGATCATGACTATCGAGATTATCATCCTAATGAGGCACAACGTGCACGAGATCGACAACAGGCAGAATGTCATGAACACATCATGGGAAAACAGTTCAGTAACCCTTTATTCTTGCAAGACCCGCATGATGATGAGGAACCTATTTTTCATTATTCCCATTCAATTGAACCTCCTTTAATGCATCAAATCATGCAGTCCATTATTCAAAGTAAATAATCAAGCGACCAGGAGCTCCAGGATGATGGGGGATCGCACAAAAAAGATCGTGGTAAAGGGAAAGATGAACATGAAGATCAGGGTCATCATTAGAGCAAAGGAGGAGATCAACACCAATGCGGTGGTAGTTCTCCTCCCTCTTCTCCATCTTCTTGTTCTACCTTGTCCTCACCAAGTTCTGACTCCGATCGCAACCATAGTAGGAAGGATTGGGTTGATGGTGATCAAAAAGATTGATGGGATCGCAAGGACCGATGGGGACAACATGAGGAAAAGTGTGTCCAATCACACGAGTCTCACCATCAAGAAAGGAGAGGCAACTGAAATCACCACAGACGTCGTGGTCAACAATAGGACTATGACTCAGATTAACCACTGCTAGCTACTTAAAGCATGCTTAACATAACCAAGGCAGTTCAAATACCTAATAGGCACTTGAAATATAGTCGGATCATGGGCCTTGACATGAACAATATCCCCAAATTTGAAGGGGGATACAATTGTGATCCACAAACTCACTTGCAAGTATTCCATGATGTTTGCACCTTGAAGAACATAGATAATGATTGGAAAAAACTCAAGCTATTCCCCCAAACACTCATCAAGGAAGCATAAACCTGGTACCAATCTTTAGAACCAAAATCAATCAGATGATGGAGTATGATGCTAAAGATTTTCAATGATAAATACCAAACCTACTCCAAAGTGGCTAATCTAAGATAACAGATCTAAGGATGGAAACAGGGTGGTCATGAACCCTTGGATGCAGCCATGGGCAGATATTACTCATTGTTACATCAATGCCCTGGTCATGGCTACTCTCAGTGGGAACAACTCCCCCATATCATAGATGGGCTTTGCTTTGAAACAAGAAAGACCTTGGGCATTTCTACGCAAGGACAGCTATTTGAATTGAGGGCCCATCAACTGCAGTGTCTCATTGAGCAGGTGGCCAAAGAGGAAGGGGAATTAAGGAAAAAAGAGAGTGCAGAAGAGTATAATCGAGACCCTTCCATCTGAAAGAAGGAAGTCTGATTTTGTGAAGAGGAGGAAGAATCACCACTGGATGCAACGGTGAACTGAAAAACCTTGCCCATACAAAACTTTGCCTCTAAAATTTTGACCAAGGTTGACAAGATGTGGGATTCTTTGGATGAAAGGTTCTAAAAATGTCCTAAAAATCATAGAAGAATCCAAAGAGCAAAGTAATGAGCAAGATTATCAAAGGAGAAGAGAAGTTAAACGTGTCTACCATAAAGGTAAGGGCAAAGTTGCTGCGATAGAACGGGTTGCAGACTCTAACACAGAGGAGGATGATAGATGTGACATATGCCAATACGAACATCCTAAGGGGGGTTGCTCGGTAGTGTCACATCTACAAGAGTCTAGGGTGTATGCGATGAATCCTCATTTGGCAAAAAGGAAAACACCCCAAAGATTACCTTATCCACAAGGCAATCCTAGGCAGTTCCACCAGCAATAAGGATATCATCCAAGTGGAGCACCACCACAACCCTACGAGTATTACCAATAATGGAAACATCCACAATCGTGGGGGATGCCACCTCCAAGGCAGCAGTACCCTTACTAGTAGTCAGATCCTTACGGGTACTACGTTCAGCAACCAGTCTCCCCACAGGACTCTTCCAATCATGTGCCATTTCAAACTCATTACCACCCCCCAGAATACTTTCGAACACAATCTACACATCCTTTCCCTCTTTCACAACTAAAGGTATGCTCTTCATGGGGGGGGGGGGGTGGGGGTTGAGCTCTATAATTATTATTATAATTATCAAAGACTTAATACCTCTTAGGGGACATATAAGAAAAAACAAAAATAACACTATAAATTGCAACTCATGTCTTATTGTTTTTTCTAACCCCTCAACTATACTTTGGGGAACCTAATAGGATGCACATGCCATTGTCATAGCTTAGTCAAAATGAGAAGGTGTATGATTGTCATTTTGAGAAACTTATACAAATTTTAATTCATGGTTATGTTGTGACTATAGATGGCACCTAAACCAAGGCATCTAAGGGGAGAAGGACTGTCCCAACCAAGGGACAAGCGACCTAGAACAGAAAGAGGATGAAGCGTGCAACCTCCAAAGCATGCGGAGGGCTCACACGCAACTAGCCCCCTTTACAAAGAACCTGACGTGGAATCTGTTCATCAGATTCCCGAAGCGGATGTCCCTGGCGAACAAACGCAAAGGGACAAGACTCCTATGGTAGCGCCATGGCTTGAGGTCACCCTGACCCAGGCCTGTATTGATGCTATTAAGCCGAGGGAGCTACAACAAACAGTCCTTTAGGAGTTGAACTTCGGACCGTTTCTAGAGAATGCACTAGAAGAAGTCAAAACCCAATTGCAAAATTCTCCTATGTGGTCAATCATCACAGCCAGTGGTGAATCGTACCTAGGAGAAACTTACCTCTTTTGGATGAATCAGCAACTGGGGTCTAGAGTAAGAATCAAAGTCATTCATGTCTCTTACTCTGCTAAAGCAACTACACAAGCTCTGGGGTTGCCAGAGACTAGAGCTGACGTGCCAAAGATTCTCAAACAGGTAGATCCCGAGGTAAAAGGGGAGTGGATTAGGCAGTGCTATGGAGTAGAATGCAAGGAGTTTGGCACCCTAACCACCACAGACAGGGTTTATTCAAAAATAGTGTCTTACCACTTGAATCCAACAGTAAGGCCTAGCAAGATCACTATCTTCTCTACTCGTGCATGTGCTGCTCTAAGCGGAAAGTTCCCCATCAACCTCCCATAGTTTCTTTTCTTGGAGATTGAGAAGAGATTTGCTAAAACGAACGTGGAAGGTGAGCTCTACCCTTTCCCTGCCTAATCAGAAAATTGTGCAAACGGGTAGGGATAGCACGATATGCCAATGACATACTTCATCACACCCCAATTTCCTTGTGGTGGGAGATGATGAAGGACAAGACTCCGACCACAACACAACTTAGGAAAGAGCAACAACCACCTCCACCGCCTACGCAAACAATAAGGTTGAGCTCGCAGAAAATTGCAAAAAAATACGCGAGATTCGATAATCGCTCTTGAGCCAATAAGAGAGATTAGTAAGAATTGGTAGAGGAGAAGGCCCTTCAATCTATCACCCTGCGATGAGCCATCTTGAACAAGTGGCTCAATCAATGAGTCTACTGGAACACAAGTGCCTGCTAGAACTAATCCCAGTGTCCAAGAAGTAATGATGTCCACCCAACAATTATTTCCTGAAATTTCAGGAAATGCCGCTACTATTTTGGTGTGCTTGGAGGATGGAGAGGGGGCGACTATCGTGGTAATGCAACACCAGGGACAGGAAGTTGTGGTTGAAGTGGTTGCTAACACAATTTCTATGACCCTTAATGCACCTACAACGCCTGTACCAAATGTACATGGACTTGAAGATGTGCAAACATCTGCAGGAACTTCACGTAGCAGAATCAACGTAGCCCAACATGAAGAGTTGTTGGACCAACTGGTGGGAACCAGGCAACCGCTTTCAGATGTCTTTGATCTTCTGGACAACATTACTGTGACTCAGTCGAAGCTGCTTTTAACAAGGGGTAAGCCTCATTTGGAGGGGCAACTTGAAGCAACACGAGCGGATCATCAACGCTTGATGGTGGAAGTTGCCCAATTAAGGGCCCAACTTACTAATCCAGCTCTCTTCAACCATGAAATCACCAAGGATGAAGGTTTTCAACAACTTCAAACCAAAATTCAGACAGTTGAGGGTGAGCGAGAGTCAGCAATCTTTGACAGGTTCTTAACAAATGTCCATGCTTACCATCTAAACAAGGACTTGGCAGAGGTTTGCCAGGAGAATATCAAGCTGATCGTAGAAGTTCATTGCCTGCGCAATGCTGGTGTTGAGAATCAACACATGAAATACTTCATCCATCAACAGCAGGAGGAGCTAGCTAGGGTAAACACTGATGTGAGAAGATTGACAGCTGAAAATTGTAATCTGTCTATGGAGGAACTTCGAGCCTTGCAACAAAAATCAAAAATTGAAATTGCCACTTGGAAAAATGAGGTCCTTAAGTTTGAAAAAGTTAAAAATAACTATAGGGACCAAGTGGGATTGCAAAAAGAAGTAAATGAAAAAGAGATTCAAGTCGCAAAGGCTAAAATGAACTGAGCACTCCGGCAACTCCGAGAAGGAGGCGAGGTGTGGCAGCCCATCTTCTATGGCATGAACGCCTACAACCAGGCTAAGATCCACCTCAAAGAGCTGCAAATTAAAGAAATAAAAAAATACATGGAGCTAGCCAATCTCTGTTATGCAAACTTGGCTGTGTTAACAGCTGGAAGGCCGCGGTGTAACCTAGAAAAGCAAGTGGCCATATTGTATTCTTTATATGAGGGTGAGTTCCAAATTCATAAAGAGACAAAACAAAAGTTAGAAACATCAAATGTGGAACTTGAAGTTCTCCGCACCCATTTTGAAGGACAATGTGCGGTTGCAGAGAACTTGGCCCAACGAATGAATTACTACCAGCAACTACAAACATCAATCCGAGCATTCGATATTGAACAAAAATAATTCGCTACTTGGTTTGTCAATTTGAAGGAACTCTTTCCTGCACTTCCATGTCCTTGGGATGTTCCTATTCCGACACATATTAGTGAAGCTGCTTAGACAATGAAAGATCCCAGAAGCAAAGAAGATAAAATGAGGGCATTATTGGAGGCTTTTCGATTGCCTCCAGAAGTTGCAGCTGCTACAGGGCAATCGTCATCAATGCCACAATAGCCACATGCACCAGAAGCTAGTGAAGGCCCATCAGAACCACCGCCACTAGGGACGGTGTGACCTTCTCTAGCAACTTTACCATTTTTCGACAAGGTGTTCAATTTTGTCTCTGAACACCACAATTTTGTAATTTATTTTTTCCGTACACCTGAGCACTTGGTATGTCGATAGAGTCAGTGTTTATGTAGATGTGTTTCGTCATGTGTGCTATAATAACTTCATACCTTCCAAATTGTAATAAACTCAAGGAAGAGTTTCCACATAGTCATGGGGGTATGATGAAGTGTTCAGTTGATACGTCGACTAAGCCACGTTAACAGAGCCCCGTTGATGCGGCCACGGTGATGTGACCCCGTCAACATATCTTTTCATGCGTTAACGCGACCTCATTAATGCAAAGTCTGTCTCTCATTATAAATATGCACGCAACCGCAACATTTATGGCATCTTTTGGAGTAGTTGTAGCCAAAATCTTGTAGTTTGTTCCCATAAGAGTTAGAATATTTTCCAAGCACCCATAGCAAGTGTGAGAAAGGCGTACGGCTCTTTATTCGAGTGCTAATGTACCTAAGCCCATTGGCATGACCGGCAATAAAGACGGGCATTTTGAGCATTCCTTGCAACATTTGGATTTAATTACTTAAGCATTTAACAGTTTAATATTTCAATGCTTTAATAATTTCATAAGCTTTTATTATTATCACTTTACTATTATTGTCCTTTCATATTTTATGAGAACCATAGGCACGACCATCTTGAACATATATCAAACACTTGGTAACCCAATGACGCTTAACGTCTGGTAACCCAACAGTGGTTAGGGTATGCTCAAGATGTGCACGGAAGATGGGATCGGTTGCTTATGCTAGGGAGAGTTAAGTGATAGAGTAGAAAAATTATAATTTACACAACTTTCCATTTCCAACAATTAAAGAATTAGACCTTAAAAGATAAAAAAGAAACCAATAAAAATCATTTGCGTCAATCTCACTTAACTATCGCTTTAGAATATCACAAGTAAGGTTGGGAAGACAACGACTGTTCTAACTAAGGTTTTGCTGGCTAGAGTCTGGTGTATGCAAGTGCTTGCAGTCTGTGGAATTCGACCGAGTCATGTGTGAACGCCCATGATTCGTATGGTTGGGCGTAGGGGTACCTCACTGCTCATCAATAAAGATGTTGTAAAAATAAGTTCATAAGCAATGAACTAATTTCTTAATACAAATGATGTTGCTTTAATATCTACATATGAGAAAGATATGTCTAATATGCTATAAAGTTTAGACTAATTTTGTATTTCTTTTGATTTGCAAGTTAATGTAGAAAAAACTAAAATGATGATATAGAGAACAAGAAACACCTAATATAATTTTAAATTTGATGATTAGAGTGTACAAATTGTGGACTCTTTTAGATACTTGGGTTTCTAATATATGAATAATTATAGATGAGATAAATGCATTAAGGAAAGAATAGCAAGAGGAATAAAAGCTATCTATACAATTAGAACCAAATGTAAGGCATTAGGAGCTTGGGCTTAGAAGGTCGGAAAACAAATCTTTTGGACAATCATTTGTCCTATTATGTTATATGGATGCATGGTTTGGGAACCATGTCTTAGTGTAAAAAAGGAAGGCCATTGAAAGAGTATAGAAGATATTTTTACTTAATGAATTAAAGATGAAAGTTCAAACATCTTATTCCATGCTTTTGTTATACTTTAATTTATTTCCTCTAGAAACAAATGCTATTTGCTAGTTTATTGCTTATACTCAAAACTTGGCAAAAACAAAATAGATCAAATTTACGAAAATAGTTCAAGAGTAGTGATGGTATTTTTAAGGGATACAATGGTTGAAGATTTGGGATATCTCATTGGAGAAGATACAAAGTAGCCCAAAGCACATTCTTTAGTTGATTTGATAGTGGATTCTAACAAAGTTATGGTCAAACGTACAAGGACACATAAATTTTTATTTAGAATGTATAAGAGGTAATCATTAAACAAGGAAGTTCACTCTCTATCAACTTGTACTCTTAATAAGATGTTGCAATTTCATGAACAGGGTTTGTTTGAGTTCACATAATCTTAGAATAAAAAGTGGAAGATGCATGCAAATTCATAGAGAACACACATGTAGATTGTTGTTCTAGAGATCTTGAAGATGAACAATATATTTTTCTTAGTTACCCTTAGACTTAATATTCAATATTAACCACTTTATTGAGTCTATTTAATTTTTATAATACAAATATAATATTTCTTTAATAAATTTTTTTTCTTAATTTCGTTTAACTAATTTTTTTGAAATTATGTTACTATGATAATACATGCAAAATAGGAAATAATGAAAAGGGGCAAAAAAGCACCAAAGGCCCGAAGACCATAGTTGTTGAATGGTAAACTTTTAAAATTTAATCATCTCTAGCAATACCGAAATCAAAATGTTAAAAGTTCGTAGAAAAAAAAAAGAACACAAAATCCTTGCTACCAAAGGACATTTTTAGGGTATGCTTACTTTATAGAAGGACCTCCGTTTTGTGCAAAAGCTGTTTGTAGTTTCAGCAGCTCATGATGAAAGTTTCATTCGTGTCTTATCCACGGGAGAACTTTAAGAATTGCAAGCCTGCTTCCTTCATAACTTCAGCTGTGACAGATCAAACCTGGAAAATCATTATTCTGGTGTTGAAATGTTTGAGTGCATGCGAAAGTGTACTTACCTGCAGAGCATAATAACGGAGTTCAACATCATAAAATAATGTGCAATGTCTCCAAAAGAAAATGAAATGACGCTGACGAAATCTGGTCATTAACTGCAAATCTGGAAACAGGGACACGCAGTCTCTTGCAAACGGGGACACGCAATCTCTTGCACGAACGCTAACATTGAATGAAATTTCAGCTCCTCGCGATGGGTGCTATATCCCTCTCTCTGCTTGTTGCTATAAATAAAACACCAGCATTACATGCTTCCGTGTAAGTATTTCTGTGTTCAGTTTTTAGCTGCGACGCTGCCTTGTTCTCAACAGCAGTGAAGCAGCGTAGCGTACACGATGGGGAAGCGTACCTCGACTGCTTTGCGTGCTGCGCGTGAGGCAGTGTTTTTGATATATTTTCTTTCTTTTTCTGCATAAACTTGTGTGTATATGATGCGCATGTGTTTTGCAGGTTTGACTGGTTTTCAAGGAGTTGAATTCTGCAGCTTGGAGCAGCTCAAGTTCAAGCGCTTGAGGCCAAAAGGCTCGTTCTCGTTGGATAAGGCCGCCTCCTTCGTTTATCCGGGCATCACGTTTTGTGGAATATGTGCAACGCCATCATGCCCTGCATATCTTCGCTTCATTGATGTAAAACTGGACAAAGGCTACTTCGGCACTTTCAACGTTGCTGCGCTTAGCTGTGATTTCGCGTGTCGACTGTGTGGAAAGGTTGTCAGGAAATTGACGACTTGTAAGTTTTTCAAGTGCAAGTGGAGGTATAGAGGTATAATCGAAACCAAGTCGTCGTCGTTATCAGACTCGGATTCTGACTCGTCGCCTAAGACATGCGTGCTGAAGACTGACGATGGTGTAGCAAATGCTAGGAATGGTTACTTTGAATATGAGGGACAGCCTGCGCAATGGAGGTCTCTGGAATTCGTTGTTGAGGAGCTCAATGATCATGACGCTCCACTTGTCGAAATGTGAAAGCCAAGTGAAGGTCCTGTTAGCAGTTCGTTTTTGTAATGTTAAGTAAGAAGGTTAAGGTTGCAATAAAATAAAATGCATCTAGCCTGTATCCATGTGTTTTAAGGTTTTTGCAGGCTCTATCAAGATGTTTTGCTGAAAAACAGTCCTCATGGAGCGTTGTGTTGGTTGGTTTTTATGCCGACATCTTGTTTCCTAACTTAGATGCTTTTGTGATCTTATGGACCATTTTGATCTTTTTGGGCAGGATGACAGGATATCCTCTACCGTTATGTAAATTACAGTATCCTATGTAAGGAAGCTAAGTTTTAGTCCTACCTTAGATTTCTTCTATTCTATTTGTTGTTTTTATATTTCTTGCATGTCAGACACGGAAGGCGCCACAGTAAATTAAGCGAAAAAACTCAGCCTTGATAAATTTGTTATAGCTGGTGTATGCTATGTTTGAAATGGAAAACCAAGCCATCCTAGTCATGTTCACAGTTTCAGTTCCAGAAATGCGTAAAAAGTAATATGCTTATTTTAGTTGGGATAGAGAGCTTTCTTTACACCGATACTACTTCATGAATAAAAAATAAAGGTTCACTACTGCCGTCATGACATACAATTCACAAACAGTGATTGTTATACCGCGATTCGTTGTTTGATTTTTATGTTTATTCTATCGACACTGTTCCATTTAATTTAATTTTTTTTTGTCTCTTGTTGAGTGTGTTGGTGTATGAAATCATCTGCCCAATTAAAAATTGCTAGTGGTAGGTGGAAATGTACGGTATCATATTTAGAATGTAGGTGGTAGAAACTGTATCACATAATGAAATGATTGAGTATTCATATCTTGGATATTATATCTTAAAGAAAAAATAAATATAGACGATAAATTGACATGAAGATATAAAAACAAATTATACAAGCTGTAACATAATAAAGTCTGGATCTGATATGACGTTGGCTAAAGCTATTTCGAAAACGTTGAAAGCCAAAAATCGCTCGAAGTGCCAAGCAAACACAGAACGGCGGTTCAGCAAGGAGGTATGTATAGTAGTGGAGGTAAAAAAACGAAGGGGCAAACAAAGCTTTTTTGAACGAGAGTTTGCTACGTCATCATTCGAGGCACAATGTTTATTATCTGGCGTAGATCAGGGAAAGAGGAAGACTTATTTTCTTTTATTTGATTTTGAGTTGCTACGTTGGCAATGTTCATCATGCCAACCCGGCTCTGAAAAGGCTGATACAGAAGCAAACACTTAGCCTCTAAATAAGCGAGAAGCAAAAATTTTCCCTTTGTTTGAAGGACAGCTATGGAAATATCATTAAGCTGTGAAATAAAAATATTATTGAGCGGATGCAGCAGTGCAGGCTACAGCAGTAGTAACGGAATATTATTCATGAAAATATGGTTGGGCGAAATGGCAAATGGGGAGAATTGCAGCTACCAAACCTAATGTGGTCAATGAAAATACTTGTTTTTTTCACTCTTAAAACATATGGAACTGGAGCAGTTCGTTGATTTAATTAATTTACCTAAACTGCATGCACAAGCTATTTACGTTAATATTAATGGCTTATTTCACTCTTTTTAACTCTTAAACTGATGGAAACTGTAGCATTTTGTTGATTTATTTAATTTACCTATATTCCATGTATAACCTATTTACATTAGCATTAATTGCTTGCTGTGAACGTTGATGAGGTGTCTTGAGGTTGAATTACGGGTATGTTAGTATCTTAGATTTGAACCCAGTTTATTGTCGTTATTAAATTTTTTTTCTTCTTCTGAGGTTCATTCAGTCTTTCCGAAGACATCGAAAATTGAAGCTGGGCATTTCTGGTTTTCGAAGGCACATGGCAAACCTTACTGCACTGCATTTGGCGCCTCTGCAGCAGATTTTCTGTCGCCATGGTTATAGGTGAATAAGGTGATGACATAGATACATGCATGCTAAGTTATACTATCACGTGGTAAGGCACAACATATGGAGGAGGAAAAAGGCCCCAAGGAAGATCCCGACATGGAATAGACGTGAGAGTTTCCAACTAAAAAGTCTTATGTTAAATTATCTCTGAATGGTATTCTGATATTGTCAGGTTATCTCAATGGTATTTTGAAAGCATTTTAGATGTAAGTCTTACTTAAAAATAACCTTTGGGTTATTTGGATTTCTCACCAACATGCGTTTGTTTTTTCCCCTTGGGTTGCCTACTCTTCTGATTTGGCCTTGAAAATGCTTTATTTTGAATTGGAATCAAATCTAACTTACATGTCAATCATCTTCACTTACAAACATCCATCACAGCATCATGTGT
This sequence comes from Gnetum montanum, assembly GCA_015680685.1. Classification (NCBI taxonomy): domain Eukaryota; kingdom Viridiplantae; phylum Streptophyta; class Gnetopsida; order Gnetales; family Gnetaceae; genus Gnetum; species Gnetum montanum. The sequence goes on from MNCI01005835.1 coordinate 426,706, forward strand.
GGGCTCTTTTAATTTTCACTTTTAATTTTCAAGACTTGCTAACTTGTATGTTCTAGCATGCAAAGTAGCTATAGCTGACAAAAGGAAGAGAACTGCCTGACCTATCATTCCCATTTCGATGAGTGGAGAAGAGAACTGCCTGACCTATCATTCCCATTTCGATGAGTGGAGATTGGAACGTAAGGATGTAGATTTTCTATATGGTTTAAATAAATTTAAAATAAAAAATATAGTCCTGTGGTGGTGAATTCAAATTTGAAAATATAAGTGGTGGATTCAAATGTAATTATTTTCCCTTTCTGCATTCCTTTGTTTTCACAATGCTTCTTTGTTTCTCAAGTTTAGAAACATGTATCCTTGCCAGTGTTGTCAAATTTGGATTGTAGTCGGAGTGGGCTAGTCAACAAATATTTGGTGAAAAAGTTAAACTTAAAAAATTTAAATTAACAATTGCAAATTAGCTGGTTATGATTTTCATAGTTTCTATCAATTTGGTTTCTTCAAAACTATAGAGAAGCTATTAAAATGAATAAAGCAAAAGAAATTCTTCATTTTATCTATTAAATATTTAACATATTTTTTTATTTGGACAATCTTTTAGCATTACTTTTATTTTGTTTCATTCTAGTAAGCTGTCAAAGATTCACCAAAGTAAATCCACTTTTGGATAAGATTTGATGATGTTGTATCAAAATTTATTTAATTTTAGAGAAGTTAAAGTGATATCTAACCAAAATTTACATTAAATATACTATTACAAAACTTTTTAAATTTATCTTATAATGATATTTTTATGAAATCTCTATAGTGTTGCATCTTATACTTTCAAAATTTATGATACCATTAATGTGTGTTGTTGTTTACCTAAGTTTTAAAGCTTGGGAAGCCTACTTATAATTGTTATCCCCTACAATGTGATAGAAAATAAATCTTTTTGAAAAACTTAGTAAATGTAACTTATATGCCAAAGCATATGTTTCTTTTTCTATGGTGATGTAACAATGAGGTGTTAGCCTAGTGGTAAGATACTTAATTTGAAGCTCCAGGTCATGGGTTCAATTCTCATGGGTAATGTTGAGTTATATAAAGTTCTAATTGCACTATATATCTTAGGGTGTACCTATGTTTCACTTATTTGGGATTCCAACACCCCATTTTCTATGATGATTTATATCTCAACTCACAATGTTTTAAATACTTATTTTACGTATTTTAGGAAATCTCAACTTTTCTACTTATGATATCCAACTTAGCAACATTTTTAAGTGGACATATACTTACAAACTTGTACAATCTTGTAAATGCATCAGCTATTCTTAAAGAATCCAAAATACAAGACAAATTAGAAAAGAAGATACCAAATAATGGTTATGTGAATTCAAAAGTAAAACATTTCAAATCCACTATACAATCTATGAATACATTACTTGCATTTAAGTATTGACTTTAATTTAAGAATGAGACAAGAAGCCAAAGATTTTTCTTATATTACATGTGTTTTTTTCTTATATTGTGAGTACCCATTTGAGACAACATTATAATGTTACAAGAAAAAACTTTATGATTTGTTTTTTGCTACCCCCATTAATGCTTGGTCAATTTGTGAAGTCTATCTTTATTTTTCATGAAAATGTAATATTTGTCCAATAGATCCTATGGGTCTTTGGATGCAATAAAGCTTCAATTTAAATTTCAAATCTCATCACATGTATATTTCTGCTATTCAATAAATCCAAAGGACCTACATATGCAATAGAATTTAGGTTTTAGTTTCAATAAAGAATTTATTTGCTATGGTAAGGGATTTGTTATTTCTCCTTCTATAAAAATCCTTAAAGCTCTTGTAAATATCTTCTTTGATGATTGTTTTTTTTAATTTTGGATATTATCTTAATTTTTAATACCCTAAACTAATATATGATAGCTTTTTATTATTGATATTAGAATCATTAATAATATTTGTTCATCAATGAAATAAAGTTTAGAAGATGGCTTCTAATGATTAGATGAATATTAAAATGCAAATAGTTACTTCTACTTAAAGATTTTAAAATGGAATCTAAGTAAAAAAACCCTAAAATTATTCAAGTTCCAAAAGCTAAACAAGAAAGTACTATAACAAAGGTTACAAGATATAAGAAAATTTAGGTAAAATTAAAGATTTGTTTATTGTGAGCAAAGATGTGTTAGAAGATTAATGGATTAGAAGCTAAGTTCTCTATCCAAGAAGCTCACAATGAAGCAAATTAAACATAGGAGTAGCTTAAAAATCATAAAATAAAAAAAATGCATAGAAGTTAAAATTAATAAATTGAAAGTTATTATTAAAGTGGATTCAAGAGAAAAGGTAACTTGAATAAAATGATGAAATGAAAAAGAAAAAACTCATATGAAAGTAGTGATTTGTAAACTTCTTGATAAAAAAAGAGAAAAGAAGAAAAAGATCATAATATTCGTTACATTGGAATAGAGGAAAAAAGAAAATGAAGATCTATTTCTAGGAGTGACAGTAGTAATAAACAAAATGATGGACATTAAATCACATAAAATTAAACATGTAGTCCATTCTCTACCTAAAAATGATAACCCTAGATATATTGTTATCAAATATCATGACATACATCACATATCCAAAGTTTAGAAACATCATAACTACTTAAAGGATCATATAATTTGGATCAATGAAGATCTTACAAAAAGGGAACTTGCAAAAAGATTTGTAGAATGGAATAAAGTAAAAGAAGTGAGAGAAAAAAATTTTATGTTATTTTTGGATGCACAAGGTAATATAGTAATTATCAAAATTATATATTTGAAAAATTTCACAAAAAAGATATAATGTCTACTTTATGGATTTTTAAATATTGATGGATTAACATAATATAAGGTGAAGGTGTTATATAATATATCTTTCTTTAATAGATTAACATGTTTAGTATTATTAATATTTAGAAAAATGAAACCTCTCTAGAAATTTTTGAGTACTAGATAATAAACCTCCTCTAATAGAATATAAATAATAATGCTTCTTTCCTAATGTGTTCAATAAAGTTTAGCCAAGACTTTATCTTTGATAGTCTTCCGAAACAACGTTTTCTTTAAAGGAAGATCCTCCATTACAATATTCCATGAATAAAGCCATAATTTTTCTTAATGCAACTATCCTTTTTCTTGTGTCGCATTCATTATCTTCTTAACATAATTGACTTCCTCCATATGACTTAATTTTTTAGTATATGTAATAAATTGACAAATGTCCTTAACTTGAAGAGGAAGAAAATCTATTTCTAAAAGCAAAATATTATAAGCAATTTGCCATTTTACTTGAAATTCACTATCTAGGAACTATTTTTGAATAAGCTTTAATTTTTTTCAATTATGTGTAGAAAGAGAAAGTGCCCATGCAACATGCCCATATAACAATACAAATTTGAATAAGATTATAAAATAGTTTTCTTTTTATTTCATATGCCAAAATTTGTTTTCTAGTGTAATTATTTCTTAGAGAAAATAGAGCATGTATGCCACTTAGAACAGTCTAAGAAATAAGGTATTCCAACTATAATTACTAGTAAATTCAACTCCTACATATTTATAAGATTCATAAATTTCAAGTCTTCCTCGCCTTCCCCTCTCCCCCAAAGCACCCCACCAACAGTACACCACACACCGCCACACACCCCTCCCCCCACCCCCATATATA
>MNCI01005835.1:430758-445627 GCA_015680685.1 Gnetum montanum
CCCCCACCCCCATATATATATATATATATATAATTTCTATTTTTAGTACCACAAATTATAATTTTAATATTATCAATATTGACTTTCATACTGTAATGGTTGTAGAAGTCATGGAAGATTTGAAACATATAATTTAATCTTGTAACTGAATTTGCAATCAAGGCCCCAACATCTATAAAGAGATGTTTAAAAATAATCCATGCACTGACACAACATGATTAAAAGAATTTTACATCCATTCCTCCAATCAATCTATAAATATGCCAAAAAGGATAAGGAACAAAGGACAACCATGTTTTACTACTATTGAAATATTGATAATTGTTTTCTTTCCAATAATATTATCTTCAATAAGAATGCTAATTGTCTCGTAGATTCTTTTAGTAGTAGAAAGGAGTTCTGAAATATAAATGCTATTCAATCTCTTCCATAATTTATCTCAAGCAACAAAATTATAAACCTTTGAAAAATCAACAAAATAGATAAAAATATTATTGCTAAGACTATGCACTTTCTCCACACTAACATAAAGTTATTAAATAGTCTATAATAGTATAATTCCTCCTAAATCTTGCGCTTGCAACTAAGTACGAAGACCTTGTATTTTGCCTAGGAACTAATTTTATTCTCCAAAATAGTGCCCACTAGCTTTGTGAATAATGAATTGATTGCAATTAATTAATAATTATTGAGATTTATACTATCTCACTTCTTAAAATGCAAGACTGCTCAACTAGAATACTAAGAGTGATCCAAACCATGTCGAAGCCCTTTACTAATAAGATTGCAAATTGCTTTTACTAATAGGCCACCCTATTTAAGAAGCTTTGCATATAATCTATTGACACTAACACCGTTTCTAGAAGATGATCTTTCAATTCCTACAATAACATCATTAAAGGATAACTCAAGAACATTAGAGCTATCTTGCAAAGTAGGGGGAGCCTCTTGATTTAAAATGTTATTGAAAAAATTCGAAGTAGTAGATAAGGAAAAATCCTAATTATTTTGTTGTGTGCCTCAAAAGAAATTCAATTTTGGATTAGATTTAAGTTCATTGATCATTCTTTCTTGTTTTTCTTTAATGAACTTCCTCTTTTGAAATCAAATAAGCTTGTTATAATTCAAGTTGTACAAGAAGGATCTCAATTTGAATCTAAAACAGTTGTTAAACAATTAGCATCAAATCAAGGTTTCTTTTGGAAATAGGCCTCTTTTTAATCTATACTTGACAAAAAGAATATTAGTCAAATCTAGCTCATTATCATTGTTAATTAATACATTTGCCACTCTTTTTTGGAAATCCTAACAAAGGTCTTTTGTAAGACAAGGTGTTGCATTTCTCTTAGTGGATATGGCTAATAAAAGCAACAATAGTGAATTTAAGATAATAACGAGAAGATTTTGAAGTTTTCTCCTACTTTAAAGTTTTTCACTACATCTATATTATCATGAGTAGACAAGAGAAGATCAATGCAAGAGTTACCTTGGTGCCCAATAAAGGTGAAATGAGAGTAGGAAGGAAATTTGCTAATGTCATTAAGGATTACAAAATCAAAACAATGATCCTCTAAAAAATGAACACACCTTTAATTTGTAATATGATTAGTAGATGATCTAGTATGAACTAAAAAGAGCTTTTCATTGAACTTTAAATGAGGATTCTAAACAAAACTTTGGATTTGATATTATCCAACACTAGCATTAAAATTCCCACAAATAAAAACTTTACCAAGCATAAAGAATTCTATAGTATCTTGACCCAAGTATTGAAAAGGATGCTCTCATGAAAGATTAGTAGAATTATAAATAGAAGAATATTTCGAAGTAAAATAATAAAAAACATTATAGAAAACCTTTGAAATGCCTTGAACTTTAACCCACAGATATTACTTATTATCATCAAATTTGTACACCTTAATGGAATGATCTTTGGACTTTTTAATTAAACAAGCAAGACTACTAGAAAGTCCACTCCTTGCTTTGGAATGCTTATTTCCAATAGAAATGATATGAAAGCCTAGAATAGAGACAATCGGAGAATTTTCTTCTTCCCAAGTTTTAGCAATAATAAATAGATCAAAATCAATAAAAAATAACTAGTATCTAAGATAGCAACTTTATTATCCAATGAACCTTCAACATTAAGAAAACTATATGTAATAGAAGAAAATCTCTATTTTTGGGTATTTTCCCTCTCCTTGATGAGTACAAAAAATTTAGACTTCAAATAAGCAATTTTACCTTTAAGATGTGTTTGTTTAACTTTTTGTCATTCGTTATGCTTTTTTGCATTTTTTTTGGTCAAATCTTCATTAATCCAAACCTACTATCCTTTCAAGATACTTCTATTTTTTCAAACCTTATATCTTCTAAGCCAATTAGTAAATTTAATAAGAATCTACTAATGTTTATCCCCCTTTGAACCAAGTTTATATGTATTAATAATCAATATCAAAGAAATGTGCATTTTTTACAGAAATTTGCATGACCTGTAGAAGATCCTCACCCTTTTCTTCAAAAATTTTCACAAATCGAATATTCTAAACCTTGCCACATTTTTTCTTTATCTTCACACATTATCTCAGTAATTGCAAAGCTAACTGCTTCTATACCTGAGTGACTATTTGTTATTTTTTATTTAAAAGAATCTAACTTTGACTGCAAAGAATCAATATTAGCATGAGTGAGCATTTGTCATTTTTTATTCAAGCATAATAAGATGTACAATTTTACTATATGACATGAACACATGGACATAATTTCATGTTACAAATATCTTGGCCTAGAATGCTCCTGGAATTACAAATGAAAATAGTGCATTACTCAAAGATTTGCAAGTATTTTGCAAGCCTTATTAGCTTTAAAAAGTAAATATAAGAAGAAATCTATTTTAGCTTAAGATATCTAAGAAATAAAAAACTCTACAATACCATTGTCCTTCTCTATCAAATAAATATTGGAAAACTATAGAAAAAAATTCAGAAGTTTGAAGAATTTAAAGTGAATAGATAGACATATGATAGTATGCTTCTTGAAGCATAGATGATGCCATTAGAGCTTGAAGCTATTTGCCACTTTATAGCCTATAAACATGTAATCTTTCTACTTCCTTGAAACTCATGATAAAGAATGGCTTTACAAGAGAGTTATATGATCTTAATAAATGGAATATTCAAACATACATTCTTTATTAGGCTTCAAAATAATTTCACATATTAGTAAACCTAATATTTCAGAAACCTAAAGAAAATGAAGAAGGAAAAAAAATCCCTATTTTGAGACCTTAATTTAAAGACAAACTATTTATCTCTCCCATTCTTCACCCTTTACTATGTAAAGTTGATGGAGCACAAATAAGATCATGTCATTGTTCAAAACAAGTAAATGGCTCAAAATTCCTCTAAAGGAAATAAAATATGTCGACTCTCCTCCACACAGCATTAATGATGAATACTGCATTTTCATGCACAATTTGATTGATTTGTTCCGCTCTAATTTGCGATACTGCAAAATTGCACTTTTGGCTGATTTTGTCCGCTTTGTAATTTTTTTGCGATCCAACACATCCAGAGAGTTTATAAACATAATAAAATTTATGGTTTCAGTTTCATTTATGCAACATGCAATTCCAGCCAAGCTTTGCTGTACTGCATAGGAAATAAGCATTTGCTATTGGTAAACCCGATTAAGTGTTTCATGTACAGTTCATATGCATAGTTTCTTTAGACAGCTTTCCTGTTATCACGGTCCACGGTTCAGATTTTAAACGTGAATAAACTCTGAAAGAATTCGAGGAAAGTATACTAAGCATCGTTGAAAGTGTTTCTTGAAAGTGTTTCTTTCTGTTATAGGCAGAAATCGTAGTTGTTGCCCCTACTAGAGCTAAGACTGCAAATTTCGGTATTCCATTTGGGGTTTAACTCGTAATTTATTCATAGAGTAGCTTATCCTGTGTTTGAAATTTCACTCACGGAAGTCAGTAAATGGAATACTGAAGTTAGTAAATAAAAAATTTACCCAACAAAATAGAGTAGTTGATCTTGAAGGCCTTGTACAGTTCTCGCACAAACTCGCCACCAAAACGTTTACAGAAAAAACTCAGTTTAAGGGTACCAAGAACATGAAACTTAACGTTGGTGCTCTTAAACACCACCCAACCTTTCTTTTTAAAGACAGTATACTCGGAACTTTGAATTGCAGATGCACGAAGCCGGGGTTTTTTAAAGACGCAGATAACAACCGTTTACTTTGCATACAAGAAAACCAACCGTACATTAATAACAACGATATGCTTACGATATAAAGGTTATGGTAGCAGATCTGGCAGCAAAATATGAAATGAGATGAAAATAAAGAGCAATTGAACGACAGGTAATTGCAGAAAAATCTTATTATTAACAACGGAAATAACAAGCTTCTCTCTTCATCACAAGGAGAGAACAAGAAGAAGCCTCTCTCTCATGCAATGGGAGAACTCTTAACTCTGACGATTTATGATGGATCCCAGGGCAGACTTAAATAGCTTCACCCGGGTTACAAAATTGGAAACAGCAAAAATTAACTGAAATAGAACTTTTAGAAGTGTGATGTTATCTTTTAGGAAAATTCAAAAAACTATCAACAATAGAAACAGAAAGTGCAGTTTATGAATTAGCAACTGCTAGTTCAGTGCTGTATTACCGCTTCAGTTAGTTGTTTCCGTATCTTCTGCATAGCCACACTTCCATCTTCTACTACATTACGAACAAAGTGAAATTGTACACCTATGTGTTTAGTCCTTGAATGAAAAGCTGGATTCTTTGCAATATGTAAGGTGCTTTGATTATCACAAAACAAAGGAATCTTCTCCTGTTTGTGTCCAAGCTCCTCTGACAACCTTTGAATCCAAATGGCTTCCTTGCAAGCTTGGGTAGCTGCCATGTATTCTGCTTCTGTTGTAGATAATGCGACTACTGTTTGCAATCTTGATACCCAACTAATAGCTCCTCCTGCAAGTGTAAACACATAACCTGTAGTAGATTTTCTTTTATCTGGATCACCTGCAAAATCTGAATCCACATAACCTTTAATAGTAAATTCAGATCCTCCATAACATAATGCAACATCTGAGGTACCCTTAATGTATCTCAGGATTCTCTTAACAGCACTCCAATGCTCTCGTCCAGGGTTTGCCATGTACCGACTGACTACTCCCACTGCTTGTGCAATGTCTGGTCTTGTACAAATCATAGCAAACATTAGGCTTCCCACTGCTGATGCATATGGTACTCGAGACATCTCATTCCTCTCTACTTCAGTGCTAGGACACATCGCGGAGGATAATTTGAAAGTAACAGGAAGTGGGGTAGATATTGGCTTACAATCTTGCATGTTGAAGCGTCGCAAGATCTTACCCAAGTAATTTTTCTGAGAAAGCCAAATCTTCTTGTTATTTCTGTCTCGGTGAATTTGCATCCCTAGAATCTTGTTTGCTGGTCCCAAGTCTTTCATATCAAATTCCCTAGCCAACTGTGCCTTCAATTCTTGGATTTGCTCTTTGTTGGGACCTACAACCAACATGTCATCCACATACAATAGCAAAATGATGAAATCTTCATCAAACCTCTTGAAATACGTACAAGGGTCTGCATTGAGTCTATTGTACCCAAGGCTCATGATATACGAGTCAAATCTCTTGTACCAACACCTTGGTGCCTGTTTGAGACCGTACAGAGATTTGTTCAACCTGCAAACCAAGTTCTCTTTGCCTTCTTCTGCAAAACCTTCTGGTTGGAGCATATAAATCTCTTCTTCAAGATCTCCATGCAGAAAAGCAGTTTTCACATCTAGTTGTTCTAGATGTAGATCAAATGTAGCACACATTGCTAGGACTACTCTGACTGTTGTAAGTCTAACCACAGGAGAAAATATCTCATTGAAGTCAATTCCTTCTTTTTGAGCATATCCCTTTACCACCAATCTTGCACGATATCGCTCCACTTGGTCATTACTATCACGTTTGATCTTGTAGACCCATTTGTTTCCAATAGCCTTTCTTCCTTGTGGTAGTGTAACAAGATCCCATGTCTTGTTTTTGTGTAAAGCTTCAATCTCCTCTTGCATTGCTACCATCCACAAAGACACATCTGGACTTTTGAGAGCTTCATGTAAAGTTGAGGGCTCTCCATCCTCCGTTAAAAGGCAATATGCAACATTACTTTCAGTAACATAATCTGAGTGCCAAGTTGGTGATCTTTTTACCCGAGATGACCGACGAACTTCATTAGCTTCAAACTTGACTGGTCCTGTCTCTTCACACATTGATGTTGCTTCAAAAGGAACTGGATCTTCAACTTTTGTCTTATCTTCTACCTGAATTTTAGTAGTCTCTGAATTCTCCTTTGAAGTGCTAGCATCTCCCTTCTCTTGCATTTTATCTTCTACAAATATCACATCTCTGCTGATGACAACCTTGCGGGTAGTGGGATCCCACAGGCGATACCCCTTAACTCCGTCAGCATACCCTAAGAAGATACATTTCCTGGACTTTGGGTCCAACTTTGATCTTTCTTGGTCACTATACATCACATACACAGAACTTCCAAATGTATGGAGATGAGAATAAACAGCTGGCTTACCAGTCCACATTTCTATTGGTGTTTTTAGATCAATCGCAGTTGATGGAGATCGATTGACTAAATAGCAGGCCGTATTAACTGCTTCTGCCCATAAGGACTTGGTTAGATCTGCATCCTTCAACATTGATCTTGTTTTTTCCAACAAGGTTCTATTCATCCGTTCTGCCACTCCATTTTGTTGAGGAGTGTGTGCCACTGTGAACTGCCTCTTAATGCCTTCTTGCTGACAAAATGCATTAAATTCATCAGTTTTATATTCTCCTCCATTATCTGTCCTTAGACACTTGATCCTTTGTTCGGACTCAAGTTTTACTTGCGCTTTAAAAACTTTGAAGACTGAAAAGACATCTGCCTTCCTTTTGATTGGATACACCCAACATCTCCTGGAGAAATCATCAATGAAAGATACAAAGTATCTTGCTCCTCCTAGGGAAGCCACTGGTGCTTGCCAAACATCAGAGTGCAGCAAGTCTGCCTTCCTTTTGATTGGATACACCCAACATCTCCTGGAGAAATCATCAATGAAAGATACAAAGTATCTTGCTCCTCCTAGGGAAGCCACTGGTGCTTGCCAAACATCAGAGTGCAACAAGTCCAAGATGCCTCTACTCTTAGCAGTTGATGTCCTAAACTTTAATCTGTGTTGCTTACTAGTAACACAATGCTCACAAAATGGTAAACATACCGAGTTGAGCCCAGGAAGTAGTTTCTGTTTAGAGAGAATCTGCAAACCTTGTTCTGACATATGACCAAGCTTTCGATGCCACAACATTGTCGATTCTTCTTCCAAACTAGTTGATGCAACAGAAGACTCTCCCACTTGATGTGTGTTCCCCATAAGCATGTACAGATTTGCAGCAACCTTTTCTGCCTTCATTACCACAAGCGCACCTTTGGTAATCTTCAGGATGCCATTCTCTATACGAGTTTTGCACCCAACATCATCTAGTTGTCCTAAAGACAGTAGATTTTTCTTCAGGCCCTCCACATGTCGTACCTCTTGTATTGTGCGAATAGTGCCATCATACATCTTTATCTTGACAGTACCAATACCAGCGATTTTCAAAGCATGATCATTTCCCATGTACACAGATCCTTCTGAGATTGGTTTGTAGTCATAAAACCATTCTCTCCGAGAGGTCATGTGCCATGTTGCTCCTGAATCCAAGATCCAAGCATCAATGAGCTTTTGTCTGCCTTCAGCAATAGTTGCCTCACTGTATAGAACATCACCGTCATATGAGGTACTTGCCGCATTCCCTTGAGGATTCTTTTCATTTCTCTTCTTGCTCCAACACTCCTTCTTTAGGTGTCCTATCTTGCCACAGTTGTAGCAAGTGATGATTTTCTTTCTACTTCTTGACTTGGATCTACGATGAATTTGGTTCCACTTGGAATTACGTTCCATGGATCTTCCTCTCACCATTGTTAAGGCCTCCACCTTGTTTGCCAACCTATCTTCCTTATTCCTGCATCGACATTCTTCTTCAAGAACTGTCGCTGCAACCTCGTCAAAGACAAGATCATCCATAAGGACATTGTTGGTCAAGTTGATGATGAGTTGATCATATGAATCAGGTAGACTTTGAAGTAGAATTTCTGCACATTCACCTGCATCTACTTTATAGCCCAACGATGTGAGTTGAGCAAATAAAGTATTTAGGGTGTTGATATGGTCAGTTACAGATGAGGTTTCTGCCATACGAAGAGTGTAAAGTTTTCTCTTCAAGAAGATTTTGTTGTGGAGTGATTTAGCCTCGTATAGCTTGGTCAGAGTGTCCCATATTTCCTTTGCCGTCTTCTTTTCTGCATTACTTGAAAGAACTCCATCTGCCAATGCTAAATGTAAATTAACAATAGCATTTCCATCCATTTCATTCCACTTGCAGCCTTGCTCCAATCGCTGCCAGGCAATTATCTTTACGCAGAATTGCCTGTATCTTTATTTTCCACAATGTGAAGTTGCTTCCATTGAACTTCTCTATTTCGTATTTGCCAGCCATTTTGTAAAATTCGTATGCACGATCTGCAACACTTCCACGGACTATGAACCTGGATGCTCCGATACCACTGTTAGCAGATTTGGCAGCAAAATATGAAATGAGATGAAAATAAAGAGCAATTGAACGACAGGTAATTGCAGAAAAATCTTATTATCAACAACGGAAATAACAAGCTTCTCTCTTCATCACAAGGAGAGAACAAGAAGAAGCCTCTCTCTCATGCAATGGGAGAACTCTTAACTCTGACGATTTATGATGGATCCCAGGGTAGACTTAAATAGCTTCACCCGGGTTACAAAATTGGAAACAGCAAAAATTAACTGAAATAGAACTTTTAGAAGTCTGATGTTATCGTTAAGGAAAATTCAAAAAACTATCGACAATAGAAACAGAAAGTGCAGTTTATGAATTAGCAACTGCTAGTTCAGTGCTGTAATCTACCGCTTCAGTTAGTTGTTTCCAACAGGTTAAGATTAAGAGGTTTGTATCCTCGGGATTTGTAGCACAGCCCCAACCGATATCATGAATCTCTTAATCACTCATTAATCACAAACGGTTATGTAACCTTGAAAGAAATGTCTGTAACTATTCTACAAAAGATCTTATATAAAACACAGTCGTTCGACAAAATGCACTGTTATGCTGGGATCCACAACATAATCCGTTACTTTTGTACAGCAAAGGAAACCAACAGCTTATTCTAACCACATTTCCACGATTGGGGTGTCGTCGTCCAAACTCTTCAACAACAAATTCCAGGAACGAGCAGTGAGAGTTTGTTAAAGCAGCCAGCAACTCCATTTGTGTTTGTATTGGTGACAGATTTGGCAGAGTCATTTACTGCATCATGGATTCCAATGCTGGCAATAGCTTTACTTTACACGTGCCATGTTGTCTTTTCAGCTTTCATTGCCCATTATTTTAGAATCTCGGTGACCAGAGAGGATAAAAACCACAAGGATTATATTCAGTACAAACCGCCATTGCCTTGGTAACGCGTGCACGAAGTTATCCTGGAAACGAGTCATTTAATTATGATTTTAGGCCACGTTGATGGCGAAAAGTGCTTCTTCTCTCAACTGTTCAGAGACGTAGGGGCAAAAAGTTCGGCTTCCAAGTGCAGTACTGCACCGCGAACCAAATCATGACCATCAAACCAGACTTTTGGCCCCATTTCAGATTTGCAGTTTGCTTTCGCCATGTACTGACAAAAAGGTTTTTAAAAACAATTGATATGAACAACAGAAGTTTTGAACCGTGTTTATCCTAGCATCCCTTGTCTTCATTTAATAGGTGATAGGTTTATGTGAAAAGTATGTTTTGAAGAAAATTTGTATTCTTACCTTAGATTGTTTGGGAAAAACTTCAAAAATTCCAGGCTAGATTGTAAGTTCACCACAAATATTTACATGAAAATTATATCTGTATAAAGGCATACAACCACAGTGGGTTCGCTGGTGAACTGCCTGTAGAAATCTCCTTTCTTAGTAGAAAAGATGTCCTCGCTACTTATTTTTACAAGGACAGTTGATTGTTTTATATTATCGTTTCATATAATTCCATCAGCCAAGTTGCTGTTTATTTGAGAGGTAAATATAGTAGATTCTTAAAATCCCCTTCCACGAAATTAGTTATGTGTAATATCGGCCATTCTCGTAAATAAATGTACTAAATTACTTTGACCACAGGGCAACCAGGCGTGCATCTGGTATGCAAGGGCTGGCTGTACCGGCATAGGAAATTACTATCGGGTAAAAATTAAACCAATTACGAGTCCAGTTCACACAATTGAAACGGGAAGTCACTATTTCAAAGAAAACTGAATTGCTTATTGTTAGGCAGAAATCGTCACTCGTCTTAAACTAGAGTTCAGACTCCATTAGTGTTTTGCGTGAGCTCCCAAAAATTTCCTCATTTCCTCCAAAATTTTCTGGTTCTCTACGTTCCAAATTTTCTGGTTTCCAAATACCTAAACGATCTTGCTCCTACAAAAATTTCATCGTTTCCTCGAAAATCTTTTCCACGTTCCAAATTTTCTGATTCCCGTCGTTCAAGTACCTAAACGAGTTCCCATTCTCATTCACTCGCCGAAACTTTGTCACTTGTATATTTAAAAAATTTTATTCATGTTCAAATAATACATTTGGTACTAAAAATGATATAAAGTTAATGATAAAAAATTACACCGACCAACAATGACTTTATAGAAATAAATAATAATTACAAAAACTTATATGGATAATAAAATAAGTGCTTACACTAACAATTTTTCTATATCTAGACCAGTAAATTACAATTTTATTATATTTTAAAAAATGTGATTTCATTCAATTTCAATTTTAACAATACAGTATTTATATAGATTCTCATTAAAATCTTAAAAAAGTCTAAAGAAGAACTTTTTATACCTTAATTATTTTTTCAAATCACATCCCAAATGCAACTAGCTTCCCTCCCGTGAAATAGCCTTGATTCCAAAAACTTGTTTTTGTACACCTCCCACTAAAGTTTGTTTAGTACACACTCCCACATTCCTGCATTCCCAACTAATATAGAACCTAGGACCCCACAATCTCAAAATTGTGCTTCGAGTGTTTAATTTACACTTTGTTCTAGCAGGGTACAACAGCTTTTCCTCCAAGTTAGCAAATATTATATACAAAAAGTCGTAGTGGTTCATCTTCGCAGCATCCTATCCTAAAAAAAAAAAGCCTTAAAATTAGGATAAATCCAGTTTAACGGTAACTAAAACATAGGCTGAACCCTTCCCGAAAAATTGAACTTGTGACTTAGAAAACGCACACTATCGGGTCCCCCTTAATCAAGGACTCTGCGTTGCCGAATTTCTCTTATACGCGAAAATGGCTGTCAGCAATGTTACGACTAAGAAACCGAGCAAGAGCAACCGCTTGAGTTTGGATGAAACAGAACCATCCATATGTCAATAATAACCATACGTGTAAGAATTTACCAGAAAGAAAAACAAAACGACAAGCTTTGTCTTCTTCACCGCGACGATCCACCATATTGTCATTTCTTAGTTGTTAATTACAAAAAGCCGGTTTCTAACATTAACATAACATCTATAGCTTCCCCCAAAATGACACTCTTCAAAATTTCCCCAGACACTGCTGTACAAAAGATCTAGGATGAAGTATGAACTACAGTAGTTATACAAAAAGTACCGAGCCAAGCAAAGTAGCATGCAACTCCGTAGTTACAAAATAGGAAGCTGCTTACATCGTAATTGCAAGCAGAACTGCCACCACAGTATAATCCCTTTGTAATATACAGCAAACAAGGAAGATAGCATAGTCTGTTCACATTTCCACGACCGAAATGTCATAGCCCAACTTTTCAACGACAAATTCCAAAAACCTCCACTCGGCAGGATGACGGCGGTATTCATAGTAACCATTTGAAGCATTGGCTACACCTTCATGAAACCTGCGAGCACACCGCTTAGGAGATGCAGAGTCGGAATCAGAGGAATCAGTGAGCTGCATTCAGCCCTTGTAATTCCATTTGCACAGATAAAAGCAACACGTGGTGAGCCTCTTCACCATTTTGTTGCAGCGTCGGCAAAAGCAATCGCAGCTATCAACAGCCAAGTTACAGGTGCCGTAATTTCCTTTATTATTATTATTATCGGCCAGTGGCGTATCGATCTCTCTGTCAAATGCAGGGCAAGAGGGCGTTGCACATAATGGTAACACGGACTGAGATAGTTTCTTATAGCTTGAAGAAGCCAAGGAGCAAGCTTATCGGTGATGGCGATTGATTTTTTTTTGCAGAGTCATTAAGTGCATCATGGATACGAATCGTTTCGTGCGAGTCATAAATTAATGCTCGTCATACGTCTTTCCAGCTTTCGCTGCCCATTATCTTAAACTCTTGAGTCGACGAGGTGAGATTCCTTCTTCTTCTGCAGATTTTCGTCTTTAGTTACCCTGTGTTCCAGTCATTATCTAACAACGATTTTATATCAGCACGGCCAACCGAAGCAGAGGTCATATTCGAAGTGACCTCGTATGTTTGATATGAAAAGGTCGTTTGTGAGCGCCCTTCGGTTATCCTCCTCCTCCATGATTAAATTATCCATACCGCGTAAGCATGTGTTTTAATCTTGAAAAAGAAAGCAACAGCATCCTACAATTTTGGATTGAGCTTCTAGGACTTTCAACCTACAATTTTGGATTGAGCTTCTAGGACTTTCAACACATTTTTTGCCACATGTGGACATTCTCACTTTGAAGATCAACAAGGTTATTGAAATGGAATCTTTCTTCTAGTTTTTGTTCAAGGCCAACTTATTAGGTATGTGTAAAAATTGATATGCAAAAATGAAGACCAAATTCCTTAGAGTTTAAAATAAAAGAAAAGACATTTGTGCAAAGAATTTCATATTGTACACTACCAAATCAATGCTACTACTACCATGATCATAATCATAGAAGAGCTCAATGTCCTAAGCTATTGGCTAAGCTTGAAGTTGAGCAACTTTTAGTTAAAAAAAAAAAATGCTAAAGAGTTAGAAGAGAACAAAAATTTGTATAAGAAGAAATCAATAATGCTGGGTTAATTTTCATAAATATTTCATTCAACCCTAATAAGGAAGGTATTTTTTTTCGGAAAAAGGTCGAGAGAATATATTCCAAAAAATAAGAGCTACACAGGCGCGTAGCGCGGACCAGAGACCGCTGGCCCCACACCAACCAAGACAGAAACCGCAGAAAGACAGAAATGACCCCCTGAAGGGCCTAACCCTCCCCCCGCCATAGGCATCCCTGCAGGCAGGCAGGCACCCGTGCACCACAATCACCGCTGGCATCACCGCCGGCGGGCAAAAAGCCCCAATCCCGAACCCTTACACAAAGCCACAGACCAAGCCTGCCAACCCCAGAGCCCTCCAGGAGAGCACCTTCATGGTGATACGACCGAACGTTCGTAAACCTCCCGGAGTGTGGGTTGCACTACCAAATCGACATACAGTTGCGCGGTCTTGTGCCGGGTGTGGCTGCTTTCAGGGCGACCCGCCTTGGGCGCTGTTGATGCGTAAATTTTGGACACGCGAACACCTGTGAAAACTCGTTTTAGGAGACTATTGCCTAGGGCACCTCCCGCATGGGTACGGAAACCCGAGAATAGTCTCAGCTGGAAAGGGCTATGTGACAAACAATAATAACAATATTTTAAACAAAATATCAGAATAAAAGCTTAGATTTAATTTAGTATTTAAATACTTCAATTTGATTTAATATTGCAAACTTAAAATAGTTTGTGCAATTTGCAAAATGATAAATAATTCAAAAGTTAAATTTCGTATGTCCTGCTGTTGCTGAAGCAATTGCGAATGAGGATCAGGATCTAGCGCGAGATAGAAGTCGTCCTGGGCGTAGTAGCAGGGCAAGGTCTGCGTGTTGCAGCCGTGGGAAGAAGACTGTGAGCTGCCGACACCACGAGGAATGCAAGCATTCGAGCCGCTGGAAATGTAAGGGTGCACAGCGGCGACGGTGAGAAAACCAGCAGCAGCGGGTAGAGAAAACCAGCAGCGGCGGTGAGGAAACCAGCAGCGGTGGTGGAGGAAACCAGCAGCGGCAGGTAGAGAAAACCAGCTGCGGCGGTCAAGGTGTCTGCGTCACAAGGCCGCGGACGAGTTCCTCTGCTTTCGCGGCGAAAGTAGCAGACGACGTGCAACTTCTCTGCGTAACGTAACACAGAGCTTTCACTCTGCCAGAACTTGCAGGCAGAGGAGACGAACGAAATGAAAACGAGCACGACGGCGCCGAATCCTTAAAACGCGGTGATCGCATCAGCTCACGTCCGCGCTACGCCCAAACTCGGCCCTATGCCTAGCATGGGTGAGGTTGGCCTCAACACTTAGCCCCCAAACTACAGATTGCATGCAAGTGCAAGGATTAGAAAATTTTAAATGAAAATGCAAATGGTGGGGAAAACAAAACAGCATAAAATGAGAAATGCAAACTTGAAAATAAACTATAATGTTCTAAACATGATCAAAATAACCAAATAATCAAAAGAGACACTGACATAGGCCATCTAAACAACCATTAAAATCTAATTTATTGGTATTTTGACTAAGATCTATAGATATATATGTGTAATTAAATATGTATATATATATATATATAATTAAGCTCTCGTTTTCAATATTCTCCTAAGGTAACAGTAAAAGTATGCAGACTATTTTGAGCAAGTGACTTATACAAAACTTAATGAGGAGGA
>MNCI01005835.1:445968-467172 GCA_015680685.1 Gnetum montanum
ATCATGATGATAGCATGATAAGTTTGTATAAATCAAATGCTCCATAATCAAACATAACAAATAAACTGAAACCTTGGAATCAATCGAAAAGATTTTTAGTATAAAATATAGAGTGGATTTTATAGCATTATATCATAGTAATAGTAAATTATATCATACCTGCATTATTTTTCAATGATGTTAAGATGACCCAATATTAAGTAACTCAAATGACCAATGATTATTAAAATCATATGAAGAACACAATAATCAAAATAATATGCTAAGAAAGAAATGATGGAAATGTAAGCAAAATATGAAAATGCAATAATATACATATGAAATGGAATGAAAAAGGGGAAGGAAACATGCAATTAAGAATCTACCAGATGCCCACGTGGGGTACCTGAGTAGAAATGTTTCAAATGAAATGCATTAAAATTCCTATTCAACCTATATCCTTGCAAATCAGCAATCTTAAACACATTTGGGGCAGTGATGTCTACAATTTGGAATGGGCCTGACCACATAGGTGAAAACTTAGTTTGAGGGCCAGTCTGACCAGACGCTCTATCTCTTTTGAGGACTAGATCACCTACTTGAAAATTTTTAGCAGCATATTTTTTATCGAACCATCTCTTGACAATTTGTTGATGCTTAAGATTATGAAAATCAGGACCTACTTTTACCTTGCTTGATCGTTTTCTATAAAGTTTTTCCTTAATATAAGTTTTAATGATAGGTCTAGGTCTTGGTGGGTCATCAGATATAGCTTTTCTAGGAGAATGTTTCATGGATGTATTGTTAAAATTTAGCACACCTTCAAATGTTTTAAGAGGTAAGGTCTTATTTATATCTTTGTCTTCCCCTAAAGGTGGTGGATCACTTAGACAAAATCCATCGTGTTGTTGATAAGGTAAGGTGTCTCCATAGTTTTCTTCACCTTCTCTAGAACTTTGATAGGATTTGATGGGGTCTGCATAAGAGATAGGACTTTTTGTAGTTCCACTTACATAGTCATTTTCAACATGTTCACTACACTCAACCTCAATAACCCCAACATAAAGATTAGCATTTCGATCTTCCAAAGATTGATTTTGTTGATCCAAGTTTGTTACTACTTGTTTGTAGAAGGGTTCTTAGGGTATAGTCATGTATTCAGATTTTCCTTTGATAGGGATTAATAATTTCGAGAAGAAGCCCCCAAACTTAGCTCCAAAAGTTCTAGATAAAAGCACACCATATATGGGTTTCATGTCAACTACTAGGATGTCTGTATAACATGTAAATGTAGGGTATTTCTTAAGTTGTACTTTTACTCCTTTTAATAACCCTACTACAGGTACGCTAGATCCATCAAGTTGAATTACACTTTTAGTTTGTGGTATCATTTTTGCTCCTAAGGTGTTACAAATGTCAAGAGGCATAACACTAACAGTTGCACCTGAATCCATTAAACAGTTATGGACATTCTTTCCTGAAATAATCAAAGTGGTTAGAAAAGGGGGATGATCCTTTTTTCTAGACATAGAATTATCCATGTTTTGTACCAGTAACGTGTTAGGACTTTCTGCAAAGTGAACATGCCTTTCGGGAATTGGGGACTTTTCTCTTTGGGCTACAGGTATATGAACCATATCCCGGATTGCTTCTTTCATTTCGTTAAAGTGTAGAAGGTCATACATCGAAATGTTGGCTTTCACTCTTTTTAAGTCCTCAACCAAATCATAATTCTTAGGTTCATCTTTGGCTTCTTGTTGAGATGGAACTCTCCTAAGTACAGATGGGGGGTTTGGTTGTTGTGGGGCAATTACTTGGGATGACCCAGATTGATTGTTTCCATTGTTTTGACTAGGAACTCTTTTGTTTGGAGGTGTATAGAAATTGTTTCTAGTTTGTCGTTGTGTAGCATTCATAATGTCACTGATTTTACGGTAGCGAGTGTTGTGTGGGTTAGGGTCGCCTACCATGACTTGTTCTAATGAGGAAACCTCTTCATTTTCTGTCTCATGAGGTACATCAAGAACCATGATAGGGGCTTTTCCATTTTGTTGCCCTTGGGTATTGTCACCATACAATGCCATGAATTGAGGACAAGTCTTTTCAGAATGTTGCCTCGTATTATGAAGACGACAATAATCATCATTGATTGATGCACTTGGTTGTCCTGGTTGTATAGGGCTTTTACTATTGTTTCTCTTTAACTCAACTACTTCATTGGATAGTTTTTGTAGTGAAGTAAGTATTTGGGTCATCTGATTTTGAGTTTGGGTTGGTGGTTCAACAGAATTTGATGTCCCATTTGGGTTTATGATGGATTGAATCAAGGCTTTTGAGTCGTCATCATTCAGACCAGTGTTGGATGGTAAGAATGAAGTGGACATGGGGCCTTGTGAGTAATTACTTAAAGGTGGAGTTGATTGAAAAGGAGAAACAACTTGAGGCATAACATTAGATGTTTGGAAACTTGGTAGGAGTGGGTTTGATTGCATCGGGTTGCTAACACTCATCATCCCAAATTGGGTTTGGATGCTGTTCATAAGGGTTATTTGCTCTAATTCTATAGCTTTTGACATTGCGCCTTATATTTCCATTATGTTGGGATCAGATTTGATAGCATAAGCAAAGAATGGATCGATGGTAGAGAAATAGAAGTTGAGAATACCATCTAGTTGTGGTCGCATCTCATTTGGCACATAGGCAAGTTGATGGAGCAATCTAAGATTATAATCCCTAATGTTTTCCCCGGGTAACTTTCTTAGGCTGGTAAAATTGCTTGATGCGATGGCAGGGCTTGTAAATTTGTCAAATTGATTCAAAAACTTGTTTTTGAATTCTTGCCATGTGTTGATAGAGGCATCAGGAAGCATTAAGAACCATTGGGTTCCTTTGGTCCTAAATGTCGTTACGAACACTCTGCATGCCACATCGTTATGTATAATGTTGTGGATCCCTAATAAAGTTTCAAAACATTGTATGTGTTGACGTGCATCATTCGTAAGGCTTGAAGGATCGAAGAACAAGTTTATGTTTTGAAGGGACTTTGGTATGTTATGGTAGTTGTGAAAGTTAAAAGGGTTCCTTACTAAGGGAGCCGGGGGTTGATGGGCTGTCATCTTAGTTTGAGGTTTCTTAGGAATTGAATTTGGAAAAAGTGAAGCTCGTTCTTTTCTCAAAGTAGATTGACGAGTAGCTGGTTGACTAGGGGTAGGAGTATGAGTTCTTTGTTGAGATACTCCGTAAGAAAAGTCACTCATAAAATGAAAAATAACAAGAAATGTAAAATGCTAATAAACTGTGAAAATTAAAGAAAATAAAAAAAACATTTGAATGCTATATATATATATTTTTTTAAAAAAAAAAATTGAAAGTAAAATTGAAATTGTAAAATTTCAGAAAATTAAATAAGAAGTAAAATAATTTAAACCACCTAAATTAAATTTCAGAAAAACAAATTAAAAGGATTGCTAGAATATAAATTTGGAAATTTTGAAAATTTGAAATTTAAAATAGAGCAGTAAAATAGAAAATAGGGAGACAAAAATTGAATAGACAGTAATAAGAAATATGATAATTTATATTTTTTTAAAGAAAAAGAAACAAAAAAGGAAAATGAAGAAAAGGTTGAGAAACTGCCCTCCTTCTAGCGCCAAAAAGGTGTTGATGCGTAAATTTTGGACATGCGAACACCTGTGAAAACTCGTTTTAGGAGACTATTGCCTAGGGCGCCTCCCACGTGGGTACGGAAACCCGGGAATAGTCTCAGCTGGAAAGGGCTATGTGACAAACAATAATAACAATATTTTAAACAAAATATCAGAATAAAAGCTTAGATTTAATTTAATATTTAAATACTTCAATTTGATTTAATATTGGAAACTTAAAATAGTTTGTGCAATTTGCAAAATGATAAATAATTCAAAAGTTAAATTTCGTATGTCCTGCTGTTGCTGAAGCAGTTGCGAATGAGGATCAGGATCTAGCCCGAGGCAGAAGTCGTCCTGGGCATAGTAGTGGGGCAGGGTCTGCGTGTTGCAGCCGTGGGAAGAAGACTGTGAGCTGCCAATGCCACGGGAAATGCAAGCATTCGAGCCGCTGGAAATGTAAGGGTGCGCAGCAGCGGCGGTGAGAAAACCAGCAACGGCGAGTAGAGAAAACCAGCAGCAGTGGTGAGGAACCCATCAGCGGCGGTGAAGGAAACCAGCAGCGGCGAGTAGAGAAAACCAGCGGCGGCGGTTAAGGTGTCTGCGTCACAAGGCCGCGGACGAGTTCCTCTGCTTTCGCGGCGAAAGCAGCGGACGGCGTGCAACTTCTCTGCGTAACGTAACACAGAGCTTTCACTCTGCCAGAACTTGCAGGCAGAGGAGACGAACGAAATGAAAACGAGCACGACGGCGCCGAATCCTTAAAACGCGGTGATCGCATCAGCTCACGTCCGCGCTCGCACGCGGCCGAAGGTGCGGTTGCGGCTATGGTCGCGGCCGTAGTTAAACAGAGGGTGCGGAAGGAGCGCAACAGAACAAATCTGGCTTGCGGGAGAAGCGTCGGAACGGATGGTTGTGCGGGCTACATCGGGACAGATGGCGCTGCGCGGCGGCAGACGAATAGACAGCGCTCCGCGGCGGCGGACGAACAGATGGCACTGCGAGGCAGACAGAGAGGCGTCGCAGTTTCGCGTGTGGCCAGGGCTGTGGACAGCAGCAAAACAGGAAACTACGGGCGCTTCTTCTTCTGGTGCGGCTGCTAGGAAGGGTCAGGTCTGCGCGCTCAGAACTGCGCCGATCTAGCGGCGAAGGACCGGATCTGCCTCTTCAAAAGCCTCCTCAAAGAAGCCCGTTGTGAAAATCTATCTTCTGTCCCCTCATTTATAGCAGCGGAGGCGGAGGTGAAAACCTAACCCTAATTGCTGCCACCTTTTCCACGTAAACCACGAGCCACCTAAAAATAAAACACAAGAGATTAAGCCTTAAATTTATGTTTATTTTATTTTTTAAAATCTGTTTTTTGTTTTACGGGCCAACAAAGCCCACCAGCACATGGACAATGGCCATGTGCAAGCTCATGGTGCTCTATTTTTTAGATTTTAGATTTTATATTTTTTTATTTTATATATTTTTTAAATTAAACTCGTATAAACAAGGCCCTATGCCTAGCATGGGTGAGGTTGGCCTCAACAGGCGCCTGCAGGGAGAAGGTATTGAAAATATGAACATTGACGACATTGATACTACATCTTGAAAGAATTCTTAGAATCAATAAGGAAATCATGATGGGAATGCAAGTGGTTGGGAGCAAGTTACTAGTAATATACTTCAACTACTTGCGATCATTCTTTCTTGAGTGACTTTCTTAAAGGGCAACAAGCTCAATGAGTTATAATAAGTGATTTAAATTCCCTTGTTAGAACGTCAAGTACTCATCACCCTTTAATGAATAGTTTCAAATGTAAAAAAATTTTTTAAGGCTTTAGTTGTATATAGAGATCTTGTCTCATTTACACATATTTAATGAATTTTCTCTCTTGAAATGGGATGGGACTCTTGAACTTCAAAGAAGATATGTAGTTTGGATCATATTCATGAAAATTATTTGGATTTTGTTTTTCTTTCAAAGATTTACTCTTTAAAATTGTTATAAGTGTATTTTTCTTCATAGTTATTGTGTCTCCTCAACTCGTAAGAATGAAAAAGGTAGATTTATGGTCCTTCTTCACAATAAATGGAAAAGGTTTGTTAGTGATCAAGGTAGTGACAGTTTGGATAATTGTAACTAGATTCAACTTCAATATGTGAATGATGGGCTTTATTTCTGTTTATTCTCCTATAATCTTAATAATAAAAGATTGCTTTGGAACTTATTGTCTTACAACTTGCCTATAGCCACTAGCATTATTACAAGGGACTTTAATATGATTGAGAATCCAAAAAATAAGAGTCATGGAGGAAGAGAAGGCTTAGATAAGAGTGAACTCCATTTTTGAATGTAGCTTAAGAACAAGTTAAATTTACATGAACCTAATCAAAATTATCTTTTTATCCAACCCTTGTAATTGGTTTCTTTGGAATAATGCCAAACAAGGGGTTTCTTACATTACTTATAGATTAAATTAAACTCTCCTAAAATTTAGTATTATTCTAAGATTTTTAGCAATGAAGATAATATTCATCTATAGTATCTATCCTTTTAATTATTCTATTTTATGCAATGCCACTCTTCTTTCTAAGGCCTTACAATAATTGCATGATAATAAAGCCCCTAGAATAGAAGGTCTTTCTACCTAAATTTTTAAGAAATATTGTAAGATATTATTTATATGTTTATGAGGGTCTTCATAAATGCTTCTTTGACAAAGCTATCAAAGTTGGTATTATTAAACTTTTGCCAAAATAGGAGACAACACTAATGATGAGTGGTGAAGTACCCCTACACTCAACCATACGAATACGAGCATTCACACACGATCTGATCGAACCCTGCAAATGGGCTAGTTGTGATATCTAGATAGTTACATGTTGATCACAGTTTGTTGTCTTCCCACCTGGACTAGTATTTGCTTTTTCACGTATGGTTTAGTCCAGAGTGAGATGTATGATGTGATCCTAAACTAGTGCTACTCCTAGAGACAATGGAAAATAATCTTAATTAAACTAATAAAAAATAGGAAATGAAGTCTAAGCTAGCCTAAGTATGATGAGCATCCATTATTTAATCATCTATAAACATCTTGGACCTCATGCATGACGACTACTGGGATTCCCAAGCGTAGATCCTAGGTACGCTATTGGGTTACCAAGTAGTCACACTTAAATGCTTGTGATTAAGTCGTGCTCATTTCGCGTTTAACAACGGGAATAGTACATGATGGTAAAGAAATATTAACTAAGAAAATAATAAATAACAATAACAATTAACAATAACAAGTAAATAATTAAAACTAAGTGAATGCTGCAATGATGAAGTAATCTCAATCTTTATTTCCGGTCATGTGAGTGTCCAAGTACGTCACACTTGAATAAAGGTGTCGTACAATTACAAGCATCACACTACGGGCATGCACTTGGGAAAATAGTCTAACTCCTATGGAAACAAACTACAAGGGCTTCGCTACAACTACTCGAAAGATGCCTAAGTGTGGCAGAAGCACACTTATTTATAGGCTAGAACAAACGTTGCTTAAACAAGGACGCGTATACGGGGCCTAGTATACAAGACGTATATGGGGCCTAGTATACGTAGTCCCCAATAACCACGATTCATCATACCCCCATGACTAAATAACAACTCATCCTCGAGTCAAAGAAAGTGAGGAACAAGCTCAATTGAGTACACAGTGGATAGGTATGGGATTATTAATTGACTAGAAATTTATTCATACAGTAGTGGATATGACAAAATTGGGACACAGACACAAGATGACAAAATTTATCGGAACTCATGTGGTTCCTGGTGGTGGTGGTTCCTCCATGGGTCTCTTCTCTTGTCTTGTACATCAGGCTTTTGAGATTGATACCATTGAAGAAGCACTTGACGTTTCTCCTCTTCTATCTGAGGATTATGAGTCGTCCATGTTGATTTTCCAATGTTTGATGAAGTCGGCATTTCCCATGGGCACGGAAACTACAGGAATACTTGATTGGCCTTGACATGCCATGCCGCAAATAGCTGTCATTCCTGTTCATAGGCTTGGGCCCTAACCTCTCCACCTTTTGGTTGGCTAGCTTGTGCAGACACAGGAGGTCCCTGATGGATGCTGAATGATTGTGCCTCCTGCTCCACACGTTCTACATGAGGTCCTTGGCTTTTGCCTCCCCCTGGGCATTTAATTGCACCTTGAGAAGGTCCTCCTTGTTGTCCTCTTTTTAGGGCCATCTATAATCACAAAAAGATCAATTGTTAGTAAGGTTATTGAAAGAAGTTCAATTATTTCATACCTTACTTATTGCCTTAAGTAATTGTTGAATTCTTTGCTTAGTGTGATTTTAGAGTTAGAAAGTTTTTCAAGGAAGTTGCCCTAAAATTTTAATGTTCGGCCTGGTTTGTTTAGGTGACACATCAAAGGACACGTAATGGTTTTGAGGAATGTTTGATAAAATGATGACAAAGGAAAGAATAGATTTGTCAATGAAGTACTTGGAGGGTATAAAATGATGTAGTGGTGTGCAACAAATACAAATTACAAAATTCATGCAAGTGGGTCCTCCCCAAAGTAAGTTCCAACCTATAATGCCCTTGCGTAACCACACCTTAAAATGTCTATAGGCACTAGAAGGATTAAATGTAATCTATACCGATGCAACAAAACACACACATGTAGATACCACCGTGATGAGGTATGAATTCAATGCTACACAAGACACGAGTCACAAATACATGAACAACGAGATGGGATGAATCGGAAAAGGGATTGTAGAGATTGGGACGTGAGGTAATTAACTCAAGGCATAATGAATCTTGAGTGTAGGGCATGATTAATGTGTCATTAGCCCATCACTCCAAAATCAAGACCAAGTCCATTCCTCTGATCAATGACATCGCATTGTTTCATCCAATTATGGACACCCGTAAGAGCACCATGACAACAAGGCATACGATCACTTGGCATTTTGTGCAAGGGAGGAGTGACTTGGATTTGCAGCATACTTTTTGTTTGGCCACTTTGGCACACTCTTCTCTCTCTCTCTCTCTCTCTTTCTTTCTCTCTCTCTCTCTTTTTGAAGTACTTAATCTAGAGAAGCCACCCACCTTCAAGCATGGGTGCATGTCTTTCTAGTGGAACCCCCTAGAATAGCATTAGGTTCTTTATTGGGTGCCTTTAATACTCTTACTCCCATTTTTCATTAGATCTACAAGGATCTTAGTACAACCAAGCTGCATGATAGCACCTACAGATGTCACTAAAGAGAATCCACAAGTCCTCTTGATGTCACACCCTGGCCATTCCCTCTTAGTCCATCCTTCTTCGCTCTAGGAATAATGAGCACAAAATTACTTTAAGTTTTAATGATGTCAAGAATATCATTGTACCCATAGTAGAACCTCTTATTAATAGAATGGTTGGGTGGGTGTGATGGGCTCGTTGTTCAAATAATTAGTCACCTAAGACTTGATAGCATAGAATAACACCTCAACCAACGAGTCACATGAGTGTTTTATTCGTAGATGAGATTACTCATAAAAAGATAAAAAGACAAAAAGATAAAACAATAAATTAAAAGGTAAAAAACTGGAAAAAAAAAGTTGAAAAATTAAAGAAACAGAAAAATATTTATTAATTCTATGTTGTTAGAATGGAGGATACCCCCCATAACTAAATGGTTGAGCATGGCTAGAATTAATAAATGGAAGGTTAGGACCCTTTCATGTTGGACATATTGGGACCCAGTCATACTTACCCCATTGGGGTTCACGCACTTCATTAGAGTTGACATAGTTGGGCAAGTTATAAGATGTGGTTAATTTATAAGGAGTTGACCCACTATGGTACATATGACCATAACATGGTATGCAAGGATCAACATGTCTCCCCATGTGGCAATATTCATTGGGCCCCATGGTGGTTGGAGTGTTGATTGGTGCCCCAAATAGAGTAATAGGAGGCATTGAGTTCGAGGAAGAAGATGCATCACAGCGTTGAACTTGTGCCGAGTTGGTAGATGCAGTGGTTTCAAAACTGTGCTGTCTCTTTCTATGGTCATGCTTAAAGAAAGGACGCTTTCAACATTGTGGAGGACCTCTGCTGCTGTTGACAGTAGCAGCATAAGTAACGTTTGTGGGTTGGTGCTGTGGTGCAAAATCTTCTAGCATAGCTAGTGGTGATGTAGAAGAGGATGAAGTATGAGAATATTGAGGTTGAGGAGAAGTGTAAGGCACATGAGGTGGTGATCTTGTTGGAGAGGACATGGGTGGATAGTACTCAGGAGAATGATAACGATGAGGTGAGGTAGAGGATGTTAATCCCATTGGAAAAACAGGGTGTTAAACATAATAAGCATTTAGCGTTGGAACATACTAAGGGTATGGTCTAGTTGGCGGTGGCCTCCCCCACAACTAAGGTTTTTGCCACTGTGGTTGAACCTGATATTTCTGTACGACATCTAGATGTAACATTCCTCTCCAATACTCATGTAAATGTGACAAAACTAGACATTGGCCTTTGGGATGATCATACAGATAGACATTGCATCGATATGTGAAATTGACAGTTGAGTTCTTATTCTTATTCTCTTCAACCCTTATTTTCGATTGTCTAGTCATGTTCTGTCCTATTTCTTGGTTCATCATGGTTCTTCCTCTAATAATGTTGGCATATTCTCCACATCTTTGATGTACCTAGTCCTTCATCTTATTAATCTTTACCTCAATTTCATCTAGTGATTGTACGATTGGCAAAGATGATTCCACCTCCTTGAAGTGAGTTGATTTCTCCTCTTCATGATCATGGACCCTTGTTAAGTTGAGATTTTCATCCTGTTGAGAACTTTCAACATTCTTCCATTTAGTTATTTCTCCTTCTTCTTTTGCTACCCGCTTAATAAGCTCTTGAAGTTGATGGATTCGTAGCTCATATAGTGAACCTTGGGTGTACATCCCTAGGGTCTCCCTTGTTTCATTACGGAGTCCATTTATGATATGGTACATTAGCCTTTCCTCAAAGAGCCCATGGCCTAGGCAGTTGTTTAACAGTGCATAATATCTTTCTAAGGCCATGTCCAAGGGTTCATGTTATGCTTGTTTCCACTCTTGGATTTGTCTCCTCAAGGCTAACACTCTCGCATAAGTTTGATATCTTTCATTGAAGAGTTCTACCATTGTCGGCCAACTTCGAATTGATTTCAATTTTAAAGACCTATACCATACTTTTTCCTGGCCAACAAGTGTCATAGGAAAGAGCTTAAGTTTTTGCCATCCATTATCAATATTGTTCCAGGTATAGGCATCATAGAAGGCTTGTAAATGCTGTTGTGGATCTAAATCATAGCCTCTTGAAAACTTGGGAAAGTTTTTTTAAATCAAGCATGGGTAGACAACTTTCCTTATGATGCTTACGGGCTATTCGAACAGCCTCTTGTATATGCATTAAGCTCTTAGTGGTCAACAGGGGTTCATGGTCACTAGGTAGGTTATGAGTTTGCGAGTTGGGACGATGTTGTCTTTGTTCATGTTGGTGTTTCTAACTTTGCCCGTGGGTTCAATTTCTATTTCTATGCTAACCCATAGAGAGATGATCATCCATGCCACGACCTAATGTTAAAGGAGCAGAGCAAGAGAAAGAGCTGGAAGACTCGTCATGACTTTTGTAAGTCTCCCAATCATCCTTGGATAAATTTTTGTTAATTATTGAGAAGGTCCTAAGTCTTACGGGCCCCCTCATTCTATGGGATGTCCCATCCTCGCTAGAGGTGTCAAAGTTGGATGACGAGAGTCCTTGAGTATTGTTGGAGTGTCTATGAACATATGAAACTCCTGCATAAGATTGAGTGCTCCAAACTTCTTCGTTGGTTCTCCAATGAATTGCCTCGCTAGATGTTGCATTACCACTATCTTGTGAAAGAGAAATGGTTGTGACCCGTGTGTAACTTAATTGAATTTAATTTAATTTCTTTTCTAAAGGATATGTCATTAATACTTGTTACAGCGATCTTGTATGATATAACTAATCTAAATAACTAGCACCATTCCCCGGCAACGACGCCAATGATGAGTGGTGAGGTACCCCTACACTCAACCATACGAATACGAGCGTTCACGCATGATCCAATCGAACTCTGAAAATGGGCTAGTTGTGATATCTAGATAGTTACATGTTGATCGCAGTTCACTGTCTTTCCACCTAGACTAGTATTTGCTTTGTCACGTATGGTTTAGTCCAAAGTGAGACGTATGATGTGATCCTAAACTAGTGCTACTCCTAGAGATAATGGAAAATAATCTTGATTAAACTAATAAGTAATAGGAAATGAAGTCTAAGCTAGCCTAAGTACGATAAGCATCTGTTCTTTAATCATCCATACACATCTTGGACCTTGTGCATGACTACTACTAGGATTACCAAGCGTAGATCCTAGGTACGCTATTGGGTTACCAAGTAGTCACACTTAAATGCTCGTGATTAAGGCGTACTCATTTCGCATTTAACAATAGGAATAGTAAATGATGGTAAAGAAATATTAACTAAGAAAACAATAAATAACAATAACAATTAACAATAAAAAGTAAACAATTAAAACTAAGTGACTGCTACAATGATGAAGTAATCTCAATCCTTATTTCCGGTCACGTGAGCGTCCAAGTACGTCACACTTGAATAAAGGTGTTGTACAATTACAAGCATCACATTGAGGGCATGCACTTGGGAAAATAGTCTAACTCATACGGAAACAAATTGCAAGGGCTTCGCTACAACTACTTGAGAGATGCCTAAGTGTGGCGGAAGCGCACTTATTTATAGGCTAGAACAGACGTTGCGTAAACAAGGATGTGTATACAGGGCCTAGTATACGTAGCTTGCCTAGTATACGGGGCCTGGTATACGTAGCCTGCCTAGTATACGAGGCCCAGTATACAGGGCCTCATATACGGGGCCTAGTATACGTAGTCCCCGATAACCATGATTCATCAACTAACATAAGTAATTGATGCCCACTTACCCTTTTAAATGTCATCTATAAGATTGTTGCATAAGCCATTACCAATATATTAAAACTTGTTCTTCCTCATCTCATCAGTAGAAAGCAAATTAATTTTTTCTAAGGTAGATACATCTTAGATAATGTGGATATTGGTGTTGAAGATATGTATTAGGTTCCTTTCTTTAGATTAAAAAGCTATTTTAAAACTTGATTTTGCTAATGCTTATGAAAAGCTTGATTGATCCTTGATGAGTGGCGAGATACCCCTACACTCAACCATACAAATACGAGTGTAGCACACGTGATCCGGTCAAACTCCGCAGACTAAGTGCCTACACGCCCATGGAACACTTAGGGTTAATCATTTGTTGTCTTCCCAGACTTACTTGTAGTTGTCACGGTGTATGGTTAAGTAAGTCTGAGGTATATGATTTTTATAGCTTTTTATGTTTTTGTCTCCTATGCTAACAAGGTGAAGGGTTGAGAAACTAATTACTAACTCTAACTAATGAACTAANGTTGAGAGAGAAAGAAATAAATAATAGATAATAAATAACAATAATAAAATCCTATTCCATGCGCTGCAAGGTTTATCCAAGAAGCTCGTCTTTATTGCCATACACAAACTTGTGTTCATGTACAATGTTTGCTCGAATAAAGATCTGTTCACTTTAGGACTCCTACTATGGGCACATGGAAAATATTCTATCTCTGGAGTTATCAATCTGCCAGAGTTTCCCTACTGTCTAGCCTAGGATGAGGAAACAAGGGAGAGCTGCCTCTTATTTATAGATATGATGGCGCACCGTGATATCATGTCCCATCATACCCCCATGACTAAATGAAAACTCATCCTCAAGTTCATTACAATAATATCAGGAAGGTATGGGATTATTGACTCAAAGGAAACTAATGGGATGACATGTGAACGGATCATCATTACAAGACTTGACAAAACTGGTGTTCATAACAAGAGTGAACACCTTATTACATTGACATCAGGCATTAGTTGGCAATTGAGAGAGAAGAAAAAAGAAGTGTTGCTACTACCAATGCCAAGATTGCGCCTTTCGTTGTCCATTGGGAAGCGCACCATCGGTCTTGCTCCTTGCATAGCTGCTTCAGTGCTGCTCCATTCCAAGCATTCCTTCCAGATCCCCTTCGTTGTTGCATGATTGCCATCTACACACACAACACAATCTTTTATTAGCAAGGGTAAATGAATCATCATGTAATTAATACCTTGCTTTGGTGAGAGGTCTATTGGCTGAGTTGTGGTATGGCTGATATGGATCTGGAGATATATTAATGATGACTACCAAAGGTGTAGGGGTTAGAAGAAAATTGAAAAAATCAAGGCTAGTAGAAAATCGAAAAAATCAGGCCCCGTACCCCCATGACTAATTGCGAACCTTCGGTAGTGTGAGAATGGAGAAAGAAAGAGGAACAAGAAAGATGAGGAAAAAGAGACAACTATAGCATCGATGAGATGGATGTCAAGATGGAAACGAACAAAATAAAATAAAATAGATTTCAAAAAATGTTAGTGGAAAGAATTTAACTAATGCCCCAAATAGGAATGTCAATGGATCCTCCCCAAAGCAGGCCCATGCCCTTAATGCCCTGACAAACCTACATTCAAAGAGTCCGTAGGCTTTGGAAATGTCATGTGGAACAAGAGTTAAAGTCTTAGATGGGTGCTCCGAAGTGTTAGATGGTGGAGGAGTGGTTGTGGACTCAACCGCTTGTTGTTGCAAGAGCTTGTCTGGGCTTTTGGTTCTGAAGAAAGGTCTTCTCTTTTTATAGTTTTCAAAACCAACAACGGGTTGAATGTTTATGGCTCTCGTAGCGTGGCATTGCTATGGTTGAGTGGGGAGTTCCCCTTGCATTGTTGGAGCAAGAGGTGTTGTGGGAACTACCAGTGGAAGAGGTGCGAATGGAGTTGGAGGATGGTAAGTATGTGGGGTGCCTCCCAAAGGAGAAGGAGTCCTCCTAACGTACTCCCAAACTTGGTAGTGACGTTGGGGAGTTGTGTGACTTATAGAGTCACTTGGAGAAACTGGCTGCTGCACATAATAGCCATAAGGATCAAGTTGTCGGTAAAGGTATTGTTGTTTCGGCAGTGGCATCCCCCATGACTGTGGGTATTGCCACTGCTGATGCTATCCGATGGGTTGTGGTGGAGTTCCACTTGGATAGTACATTAGTGGTTGGTGGAACTGCCTTGGGTTACCTTGAGGATAAGGTAACCTTCGGGGTGTTTTCCATTGGTTAAGTCTCGGATTAAGTGCATACACCCCAGACTCCTGTAGATGTGAGATGATTGGACAACATCCCTTGGGATGATCATAATGGCAGATCTCACATCCACCATCATCGTTTATGTCTGAATCCACAACTTCATCAAAGATAGTAATTTTTCCCTTANATGTCTAAATCCACAACTTCATCAAAGATAGTAATTTTTCCCTTACCCTTGTTATGTGTAGGGCCTGAATTTCTCTGCTTTGTCTTACCTTTGTCACTACTTCATTCCTCCTTAGACTCCTCTACAATTTTCAAGACAATTTCAAGTCTGGAGTCTAAGGAATCCCACAATTGATCCATCTTAGCCAATACTTCTGTTGTTAGTTTTTGAATTGATAAGGTTTTTCTATTCACCAACTCTTCAAGTGGTAACTCATCCTCTTCATCGCAAAATTTCACTCCCTTCTTCCAAAAGAAGGGATCATGGTTATATTCCTCCGAGCTCTCTCTTTTTCGTAGTTCACCTTCTTCTTTTGCTCCTTGTTCCAACAAGCGATGAACTTCATGGGCTCTAAGTTCTGATAGTCTCCCTTGGGCATAAGTCCCAAGGGGTCTTCTAGTTTCATGCCTTAGCCCATCTACGATGTGGTGAAGTTGATCCCGTTGAGCGTATCCATGGCCCGAGCAACGATGTAACAATGTGTAGTAGCAGGCCATGGTAGCATCCAAGGGTTCATGATTACCTTGCTTCCATCCTTGGATCTGCTTACGCAAATTAGACACTCTGGAGTATGTTTGATACTTATCGTTGAAGAGTTCTAACATCATACTCTACCTCCTGATGATTTTCGATTCTAAGGACCAGTACCAACTCTCTGCTTCTTTAATGAGTGTCCTTGGAAACAACTTAAGTTTTTGCCACTTGTTTTCTATGTTCTGCAAGGCACAGGCATCATGGAATGCCTATAAATGATGTTGTGGATCTGAGTTGTATCCCTCTTCAAAGTGTGGGATGTTATTCATGTCTAAGCACTTGATCCGACTATCGTTTAAATGCCTTGTTGGTATCCTAACAACCTCCGTTATATCGAGCATACTTTGGGTTGCAAGTAGGGGCTCGTCATGATCATCTCTTTCATGACGTCTATGATGTCTTCGTTGTTCCCTACTTTCCCTTTGTTCATGCCCTTGTCCTCTCTCTCGACTCTCTCCTTGAGGTCTCTCATTTTTCCTACCCCTATCCTCACCGTTATGTTCATGATGGCTGCGTCCAAATGTGGAAGGAGAGGATGGGTGATAAAATGAAGGAGAAGAAGAAGAAGAACCATTGCCATGACAATGTTTCTTGCCTTCTCTTCGGCTACTACGGCCCCAATCGTGGTGATGATCTAAGTGCCCCAATTGTTGTTCCCTCTGTGAACAGTTGATGTTCACGGGGATCAGAACCAGGGTTATGTATCGTTGAGCATAGGTTTTGATACCCCACCTCCTCACCATCATTAGGAGGGGGAACATCATTTGATAGAGAACCCGTTATGAGTGGTTCACCATCTCTAGTTTCACTAAGGACGTGCGGGACCTCTTTGCCCTTCAACAGACATGTTGGCTCTCCTGCCTTTAGTCCCTGATACATTGTGCTTCTGTGGGATGATAATCCCTTGAGTCAAAATCTGTTGCAACATATTCATCATAAAGCTGTGTCATGCCAATCTATGCCAGAGCATGGAGAAGCATGTTAGGGACTGATCGATCTGGGGGTAACACGATGTTACCCTGTAAATCTCTCCATCGCAGCTGTTCATCTTGATGAAGGATAAAGATAAAGTTTGGAATATACTCATCAGGATGAGTATAGACTATCTGGTATTCTTGAGGACTTGGCAGATTTAGGTTATGTGTTTTTGATTGCCGACTTTTCTTTGTATTGTCCCTAGGTGGTGAGTT
The DNA here is from genome assembly GCA_015680685.1 of Gnetum montanum. NCBI lineage: Eukaryota > Viridiplantae > Streptophyta > Gnetopsida > Gnetales > Gnetaceae > Gnetum > Gnetum montanum. Next base: position 462,768 of record MNCI01005835.1, read on the forward strand.
ACTCTTATGAGAAGAAGACATTGTTATCGATGTGCTAATTTTACCATTATATAATTTTTTCTTTAATTAACCTGAAGGTTCGTTTAGGCTCCCAACGATGTGAGTGATATCCTATGTTCTATTCAGTGCACAAACACTTAGTCCCTGGCAACGGTGCTAATGATGAGTGGCGAGATACCCCTACACTCAACCATACGACTACGAGCGTAGCACGCGCGATCTGGTCGAACTCCACAGACTAAGTGCCTACATGCCCATGGAACACTTAGGGTTAATCATTTGTTGTCTTCCTAGACTTACTTGTAGTTGTCACAGTGTATGGTTAAGTAAGTCTAAGGTATATGATTTTTATAGCTTTTTATGTTTGATGAGACGCGGTCTGCGTCGGCCGCGATATCGCGTCCGACGTGATATCGCATCCCCCGCGCTATCGCGTACACGATATCACGTCCTTCCCTGCAATATCGCGTACGCGATATCGCAGTCCGCCGCCATGTCTATAAATAAGAGGCGGCTCTCCCTTGTTTGGGGATCCCAGTTTTAGTGTAGCGAAGCTCTGGCAGTTTGATCCCTCTAGAGTTAGAATTTTCCCGTGTCTGCCCGCAGTGTGGTGAATGTGATTGTACGGTGTCTTTATTCGAGTGTGCCATACTTGGACACGCACATGATCGGCAATAAAGATCGAGATTACTTCAATGCACGCATGACAATGCACGACAAAAAGTCACATAAATTCACGCACGACAATGCCTCTCCTACAAGATGATAATAACGCCACACTTAGTGAGGAAGTTCATTGGAGAACCAATGAGTTATATGACGATTAAAGTTGGAGTATACAACCGGAAGTGGGAGTTTCTTATAAGAATGAACAAAAACAACATCATCATAATGCACGGAAGCTTAAGTTACCTGATGACGATGAACCCCCACTGGCCACTACAAGCTTCACGCAAATACAAGAGGCTATTCGAATCTCACGTAGGCATCGTAAAGAGAGCTGACTACCCAGGCTCGATTTAAATAACTTTCCCAAATTTTCAGGAGGCTATGACTTAGATCTGCATCAACATTTACTAGCCTTCTACGATGCCTGCACATGGAATAACATTGATAACAGTTGGCAGAAACTGAAGCTCTTTCCTATGACACTCGTTGATCAAGCTAAAGTATGGTATAGATCGTTAAAACAAAATTCAATACGACGTTGGTCAACAATGGTAGAAGTATTTAACGAAAAATATAAATCCTACGCAAGAGTGTTAGCCTTGAGGAAACAAATCCAAGGATGGAAACAAGAAAAACATGAACCCTTGGACATGGCCTTAGAAAGATATTATTCACTGTTAAACAACTGTCCAGGCCATGGGTTTTCCGAGGAAAGGCTAATGTACCATATCATTGATGGGCTACGTAATGAAACAAGAGAGACCTTAGGAACGTATGCCCGAGGTCAACTATACAACCTACGAACCCATCAAATCCAAGAGCTTATTAAGCGGGTAGCAAAAGAAGAAGGAGAAATAGCTACATGGGAGAGTGTTGAAAAACATCAACGGGACCAAAATATTAACTCAACAAAGGTCCATGATCATAACAAGGAGAGATCAACAAATTCCAAGGTGGAAACATCATCTTTGCCAATACAACAATTGTTAGAAGAAGCCGAGGCAAAGATCAATAAGATGTTGGAATGGATGAATCAAAAGTGTGGAGAATATGTCAACATCATTGGAGATAGAGTTTTCACAACCCAAGAAGCAGGGCGAAATCATAGACATTCGGAAAGAAGGAATGAAGGGAATAAGCGCTCAACTGCCAATCATACATATGAATGCAACATATGCCTGTACGATCACCCCAAAGGCCAATGCCCAATACTGTTACATCTACATGAGCATTGGGGAAACACGTTACATCCAGAGTTCGTACAGAGATACTGTGTTAGACCACAGTGGCAACAATCCCAGTCGTGGGGGAATCCACCCTTAGACTGGAGGCACCCTTCACATTTTCCGAATCCAAATGCTTATAACGTTCAACATCCTGTTTCTTCAACTGGGCCACCACACTTTATCTCACCACAATACCATTCTTCACAATACTATCAACCCATACCTCCAACACAACCACCACCTTGTGCACCTTATCCTCCTCCTAACTTTCAACATTCTTATCCTTTCCCTCCTTCCACAATGCCACCAACTGTTCCTAAGGTGTTTGTACCACCGCAACCCACGAACAACACTTGTGTTGCTGCTACTAACTACAGTGAAGAGCCTCCTCAACATCAAAGACGTCCTTTCTTTAAACACGGCCGTAGGAAGGGACAACATAACTCTGAGGCCACTGCATCTTCCAACCCAGCACAAGTCCAACAATGTGGTGCATCCTTACCTTCGAACCCAGCGCCTCATGTACCTTCATCAGGGCCACCAACTAACACTCCAACAACCACAAGGCCCAATGAACACAACCATGGGAGGCATCAGTCCAATCCTTGCATACCATCTAACGGTCCTAACCATCATAGTGGGTCAACTCGTTATCCGGGAACTACATCGTATGAAGTGCCCCACTGTGTTTATTACAAAGTGCGTAAAATCGAAGGGGATAAGTTTGGACCGGTGTCAATAATTCCAATATGCATGGATCCTCATTCTTCATTTATTAATCCTAGCCATACTCAACCGTTTAGTTATGGGGGATATCCCCCATTTCAGTAACAAGCAGGATTAATAAATGTTTTTAATTTTCTTTAATTTTACAACTTTTTGTTTTCCAGTTTTTCATCTTTTAACTTTTTTGTTTTATCTTTTTGTGTGTTTGTATTTTCATGTTTTTGTAAGTAATCTCATCTACGAATAAAACACTCATGTGGATCGTTGGTTGAGATGTGTTTTATGTTATTAAGTCATGAGTGATCAATTATTTGAAACAGTGAGCCCACTACACCCACTCATCCACTCTATAAATAAAGAGGTTCTGTTCGAGGGTACAGTGATATTCTTGAAATTTCTAAAACTTAAAATTAATTTTGTGTTCATTGTACCCAGAATGAAGAAGGATGGACCAAGAGGGAATGATTAGGGTGTGACATCAAGGGGACTTGTGGATTCTCTTTGGTGACATCTGTGGGAGTTATCATGCAATATGGTTGTACTAAGATCCTTGTAGATCTAATGAAAAATGGGAGTAAGAGTAATCAAAAGGGCACTTGAACATCAAAAGCTGTTCTAGGGGGTCCCACTGGAAAGACATGCACCCATGCCTGAAGGTTGGCGGCTTCTCTGGAGTCAGTAAAGTGAAAAAAAGAGAAAAGAAGAAGAAAAAAAAAAGAAGTGCCATAAAACAAAAATCACTCCTCCCTTGTACTAAACGCCAAGTGATCGTACGCCTTGTTGTTATGGTACTCTCATAGTTGTTCATCATGAGATGAAGCAATGCGATGTCACTGATTAGACGGATGGACTTGGTCCTGATCTTGGAACGATGGGTTAATGACACTTTAATCATGCTTTTCACGCAGGATTCATTGTACCCTGGGTAAGTTACCTCATGTCCCGATCTCTACGATCCCTTTCTATAGTTCATCTCATCTCACTGTTCGCGTAATTGTAGCTCGTGTCCCGTGTAACATAAAATTTTCATCTCATTCCGGTGATATTTACATGTGTGTGTTTTGTGGAGTTAGTGCAGATTACATTTAACCCTTTCTAGTGCCCACGGACACTTTAAGTGTGATTACACAAGGGCATAATAGGTTGAAACCTGCTTTGGGGAGGACCCACTTGTGTAATTTTTCGTAATCTTCATTAATTCTCTAGCTAAAACACACAATTTTTGACCCTCAGCTTAGTTTTTCATCATTTTCTTTCTTATTTATTAACCCTCCAAACTTTAACGTCCTAATGTACTATTATATTCCCTTTTCTTCATAACCGCCAAAAGTTTTAATTGTTAAATTCACACCTATCTCATTCACAGTGCCTTTCGAATTCCTGTAATTACCCCTGAGTTCATTAATTCTTGTTAATGTCCTAGTTTTACACATTAATTTCAAGAAAAATCATTTAAAATTCGGTCTTTGTTAGTTGTCTCACTTTGGTTGGGCCGAGATATCGCGTACGCGATATCCTGTCCCACGAGATATCGCATACGCGATGTACCATACGCGATATCGCGTCCCCCCTTTCCTATAAATAGAACCCCCGCCGCAACACTTTGCATCATTTGGCATTTACGTGGGGGGGAGTTTTTGAATTTTTTCTATACAACTTGCGCTTGAGTGACCCTTGCTTTTTCACCTCTATCTTGCACGCTGGTACTCCGATTTTAATTCCGTTTGAACCTGCTTGAACCCGGAGTGTTCAGTTTAGTCGTGGGGGAGAGACACTTGCCGAAA
>MNCI01005835.1:470080-543898 GCA_015680685.1 Gnetum montanum
GAGTTTTTATTCAGTCGTGGGGGTATGATGAGACGCGGTCAACGTCGGCCGCGATATCGCATCCCCCGCGATATTGCGTATGCGATATCGCGTCCTTCCCCGCGATATCGCGTACGCGATATCGCAGTCCACCGCCATGTCTATAAATAAGAGGCAGCTCTCCCTTGTTTGGGGATCCCAGTTTTAGTGTAGCGAAGCTCTGGCAGTTTGATCCCTCCAGAGTTAGAATTTTCCCGTGTCTGCCCGCAGTGTGGTGAATGTGATTGTACGGTGTCTTTATTCGAGTGTGCCGTACTTGGACACGCACATGACCGGCAATAAAGATCGAGATTACTTCATCATTGCAGCATTCACTTAGTTTATTTAATTGTTATTTATTTAATGTTATTTATTGCTTTCATAGCGCGGTGTGAGTACGACTTAACTACGAGCATCTACGGGTGTGTACGGCTAGTTAAGGAATCGGTTACTCATCGCGATTAGTTTCTCACCCTTAAACTCCTAGAAGCGGAACGAGTACGACTTGATTACGAGCATTTAAGTGTGACTGCTTGGTAGCCCAGTGGTGTAGCTAGGGGGATCTACGCTTGGTAACCTAGTGGCGTATTTGGGATCTACGCTTGGTTATCCCAGTGGCGTACCTAGGCCTATGCTTGGTAGTCCCAGTGGCAGTCGTGCACGAGGTCCAAGATGTGTACGGTTGATCAAGGAATCGGTTTCTCGTCGCACTTAGGCTAGATTAGATTTCCTTACCCTTTCCCTCCTAGCTTAGCTTAGTTAGTATTATTTTCCACTGCCTTCAGGAGTAGCATTAGATTAGAACACATCATACACCTCATCTAGACTAAACCATACGTGACATATGCAAAACTAGTCTAGGTGGGAAGACAGCGAACTGCAACCTAAGGCTAATTGTCTAGGTGCTACAACTAGTCCATCTGCGAAGTTCGACCGGATCGTGCATGCGACGCTCGTTTCGTATGGTTGAGTGTAGGGGTACCTCACCACTCATCAATGTTTTTGTCTCCTATGCTAACAAGGTGAAGGGTTGAGAAACTAATTACTAACTCTAACTAATGAACTAAGTCTACATTACCTAGTGTCAGGATCCATTCCCACTTACCGTACACACCTTGAACCGATGTAACCATGGCTACCAAACGCTAGTAGTTGCTGGGATCACCACGTGTAACGCATGTGCTCGAAGTGGTCGTATTGAGGCACTTAACTAGCAGAGAAGGGCTGAGAAAGAAAGGAATAAATAACAGATAATAAATAATAGGTAATAAATAACAATAATAAAATCCTATTCCATGCACTGTAAGGTTTATCCAAGAAGCTCGTCTTTATTGTCGAACAAAAACTTGTGTTCAGGTACAATGTTTGCTCGAATAAAGATCCATTCACTTTAGGACTCCTACTGCAGGCACATGGAAAATATTCTATCTCTGGAGTGATCAATCTGTCAAAGTTTCCCTATTGTCTAGCCTAGGATGAGGAAACAAGGGAGAGCCGCCTCTTATTTATAGATATGACGGTGCACCGCGATATCGCATCCCATCACTCCTTTTTAAGAAGCATTATTAGGCATCATAAATTAGGAAATGCTTTTGAGAACTACATTGATATACTTCTATCAAATGTCTCTTCAATTATCTGCATCAATGGACCCTTCTCAAATATGATTAAGATACAAAGGTTAGTTTAGCAAGGATGTTCTTTAACTCTCTTTTTGAGTATTGCAATTAATGCTTTGGAAGCTATGCTTTAGGCTCATAGGGATTCTATGAAGTTAAAAGGGATAGCTTTGCGTAAAGGAGAAAAAGACCTCCTTTATGGTTAATTTGCGTAAAATAGTTTTCTTACTTTGATTGAAGATCATGATAATTTCACTTTTTATTTGGACTGTATTAACACTTATTATAAAGTTTCAAGAGCCAAAAATAATTGAAATAAAACTTAGACTATTCAATCAAGCTTCTCTCCAAGACATGCATAAATCTATAATTTCAATATTAAATGGTTATCTCCTATTAATTGATTTTCTCTTTTCAGCATTCTAATTGCTTTGTTTTCTACTCTTACACAATGGTAGAAAAGGTTCAACACAAGGTATTGAAATGAGTTGCAAAAAATTTATCTTTTGCAAGCAGATTTATAGTGGCCAATCATATTTTGACCTCAACTCATGTCTATTAGTTTTCCTTAATGGCTCCTTCAAAATCATCTTTTAAAATATTGTTGCATCTCTACTTGATCTTCCATGTGTGCACACAATCTTGAATTGGTAAAGAAAATCACAAAGTTTTTCATCATATAACCAAGGATATTTGCCCTCTAAGTAAGGATCAAGATAGTTTCGAATTTCCATCTATCTCACAACAAAGTATTCTTTTAGCTTCAAAATGGGTTGTTAACTATATCAAAGACAAGGAAGCTTGGAAAATTCTATTCATGCATAATATTTCATGTATAGAAAAAATTCAAAAATGGAGGAATATTCATTAGAGAAATTGGATAATTAGCAAAGGAACACTTAAAGATACATACTCTTATTTTTTAAACAGATATGACTTTGGAAGAGTAAATTGAAAGGATTTCTTTAATGGAATCCTACCCACCTAAGTTTGGAAAACTTGAAGCAACATTCTATTTGGTGGATGATGCATATTCTTTAAAAATGTTCCAATTACTTAGCTAATAAATTTTCAAATAGAGAAAATGGATTTACAAATCACAGTCTTTTGCATATTGGTCAATTGTTTTCTTTAATTAAAAATGTAAATACTACTCTCTCTTGGCATCAAGCTAAAACTAAGTTGAGATTTCAAAGACAAGTGCTTCTTATTTACAAGCATGTTAAAGATGTTTTCTCTAACTTTGAGATTATTCAAATGCACACTAATACTCATTGGCATGGAGAGTAGTTTTGGCCTAATGGATCTCCTTTGTGTTCTCTTGATATGTCTAAAAAGCTAAATCTTGGTTTCACCTATATAATTTCATTACTCCACTTTAAACATAAGGTGGAATATGCACTTAGAAGATTTCCATTGAAAAGCTATTTTTAATAGAGAGTTGTACCATTCTCATTTCTTAGCTACAATTTGGAGCTCAAAGGCCTAACCAAAGCATCAATTTCTTTTTTGGTCCTTAATTCATCAAGGATTTCCATTGGACACAAGCTTCACATCTTAGGAATTAATTTTCCTAGATGTGTGATGAACCGCGATATCGAGACTGATATATCGCATCCACGATATCAGGTCCATGATATCGAAGCCTTCCAAGCAATATTGGGCATCCGATATCAGGACCTGCCTCATTGCCTATAAATAATAATTAGTCTTAGTCCCTTGCCCAAACTCTTGCCTTTTTTTCCTTTCTAGAGATAGAATTATTTCTAAGTGCCCGTAGTAGGAGTCATAAAGTGCACGGATCTTTATTCGAGCATTGTGTACCTAAGCACACCTTGTGTACAAAAATAAAGACGAACTTTGTGATAAACCTTGAAGCATTTGGAATAGTTTAATTAATGTTATTTTCAGTAATTAATGCTTTTCTTAATTAACTAATGTTCTCTCTCTCACCTTGTTAATCTCTCCTAAGTAAGCACACTCAGTATGACCACTTCGAGCATGCATGGAACACTTGGTAACCCAGTAATGATTAGCGTTTGGTAATCCCAATAGTGTGACATTGGTCCAGGATGTGTACGGTAAGTGGGAATGGATGCTAGTGTTAAGACTAGTTAGAGCGTAGCCAATTAGTTAAGTTAAGATAGTTACTTAATTAGTTCACTTCTCCCTTTATAGCACTAGGACATAAAAATATAAAAGCCATAAAAATCATATACCTCAAGTTTACTTAACCATACAATCATGTCATACAAGTAAGCTTGAGAAGATAACGATTGACTAACCCATCCTTGTTCCACAATAGCACATAAACACATGGTCCTTGGAATTCGACTAGATCGTGCGTGTATGCTTGTATTCATATGGTTGAGTGTAGGGATCCCTCGTCGCTCATCATTGGCGCCATTGTCGAGGACCTTGTTGTTTGTGCGCTAATTAGAACTTAGGAAATATTTCTCATCGTTGGAACAAACCCTTAGGGTTGGTTATCTTACAATTATTAAAAAGAATAATATTGCACACTGAATAGACAATCATGTCTCCTTCTTCTTACAAAAGTGCTTCACCACCTAGGTCTGATACAGGAAACAATCGGAGCGTAGTACACATGATGATGATCTGCTAGTACCCCAACAGTTCTATGTGGTATATGTTCATCCTGAAGAATATGTACCAAACTTTACCTTTATCCTCCATCAGGATGAATAGCTGCATTGGTGAGATTTAGAAGGTAACATAGTGTTACCTCTCGATCACTCAGTCTCGAGCATGCTTCTTCGTGCTCTCACACGAATTGGCATGCAGCATTTACAAGAAGAATACGTTGTGCATGAACACAACTCAAGAGAGTATCAATCCACAGAAGCACAACGTCAAAGGGACCTACAATAGGAGAGACATCACTAGTTTATGAAGGGTAAGTGGTCCCAGGATGTCCCACACATCTTAAGTGAAAATGATGATGGTGAACCTACCTTGGGAGGTTTCCCATGAAATGATGTTCCTCCCGTTGACTTTGGTCAAGGGGTTTTGTATCAAAACCTTCACTCAACCATCCATAATCCATGTTTTGATACCAACGAACACAAAGGATTCGAAAAAGGAACACAAATGCATAATAAAGATGGACATTCTAATCATAATCGCGAGCGAGGCTACGACCACTGAAGAGAAGGTAGCAGGCACCGTCATGGTGACAGTCCTCCTTCTTCTTTACCTTCATCATCTCCTTCACCCTCTCCTTCAGGATCTGGATGTAGTCATAAGGAAAAAGACCATGAGGATAATAGTAAGCGGAACAGAGATCACAGATGAAACAGTCAAGAAAGGGGATGAGGGCATTCTAGAGAATCACAACACAAAAGAAGGGACAGTAGGGAATAACATAGGCATCTTAGGCACCACAGACAATACGATCATGATGAACCCCTACTTGCTACCCGAAGTATGCTAGACATAACTGAGGCCATTTGAATTCCAACAAGGCACCAAAAATATAGTAGGATCAAGAGATTAGATATGAACAATATAACATGATTCGAAGGTAGATACAACGCTGACCCTTAGAATCATCTACAAGCATTCTATGATGCATGTGCCTTGCAAAACATAGAAAATGAATGGCAAAAACTTAAGTTGTTCCCACAGACACTAGTCAAAGAAGTGGAAAGTTGGTACCGGTTCCTAGAACTAGAATCCATTCATAGGTGAAGTACCATGTTAGAATTGTTCAACGGTAAGTACCAAACGTACTCCCGAGTGTCCAACTTGTGAAAGAAAATCCAAGGATGGAAACAAGGACAACATGAACCCTTGAATGCTGCCATGGGCTGATATTATGCATTGTTACATCATTGCCTAGGCCATGGTTACTCACAGAGGGATCAACTCTGCCATCTCGTGGATGGGCTTAGGCATGAAACACAAAGAACCCTTGGGACCTATGCCCAAGGAAGACTATCTCAAATTAGAACCCATCAAGTACAAATATTATTGGAGCAAGTTGCTAAAGAGGAAGGTGAGTTAAGGAAAAGAGAGAGTGCAGAGGAATATAACAAAGATCCTTCCCTCTGAAAGAAGGGAGTTAGATATTGTGATGATGAAGAAGAGAAAGGTATGATCCTTCTCCTACCCTAGAGGGGAGGGTTTTGAAGATTTATTGTAAACATCAAAACTTGACAAGATATTCCTAAAACTTTTAGGCTTTTTCTTTAGACTCTCGCTCTAGTGATTTGATGTACTTTGAATTTTTTTTAATACTCTTATTTAGTTTTTTGGGATCTGACACCCAAATAAAGAGATCATTTAGTTAAGATGTATAAGTGTTCTGTTAGAAATAAAAAAAAGATGTTTTGACAAAGTACAAGTATAGTTTTTCCATATGATCAAAAAAGAGCCTACGAATTTTTGGAAGTTTTTCCAAAATAAAGTTTCTACATAAATTAACTATCAATTTGATGGTGTTGTGGGTATTTTATAGTTATATTTTCTTAAGGAAAGATGATATTTGTTGTCATAACTTTCATCAAACTCATTTGCATTTTACCCTAGAAGAAGTTATAGATGTCATTAACACATTAGCATATGAAAAACCTATATATTTAGAGGTTTTATATGTTGAATTGCTTAAATGGACAAGACTATCTATTCACATATAAATATGAAAAATATTGCTATTAATGGCCTTGCTAAATGGCTAAAGGTCAGTAAGGCAATGCTTCTTTATAAGAAATTTGACAGAAACAATTTAAATAACAATTATATGATAGTTATAAATAGTATTTTTGCTAAGTCTTTAGGTACTATTCTTTAAAGAAAAATGTGCAATTAGGTAAAAATAAATAACATCAGTGTAATCTACCAATGGCTTTTAGATAGAACCATTCTACTATTCATATTGTCACTCTTAGACACTACATCAAAATGAAAAGGAGTCTAAAAAAAAGTATTTATTTTCTTTATACATTTTACAAATGCTTATGATTTAGTGATTTGAAAATAGTTATTGATATGACTAAATAAAATAGGCCTTCTAAAAAAACTCATAGGCCTTGAGATCAAACATAGTAAATCAAAAAATATTTTTAAATTTTGAAGAAAAATTAGGATGAAACATGCTATCCTTTATCTTCAACTCTTTTTGATCTATTAATTGATAAGTTATAAAATTGGATATGTAATGGACACCATAAATGATGAAGTGTTTAGTTGATACATCGACTGGGCCACGTTAACGGAGCCTTGTTGATGTGGCCATGGTGACATGACCCCGTCGATGTATCCATCCATGCATTAACAAAACCCCGTTAACGTAGAGTTTATCTTTCGCTATAAATATGCGCACAACTATAGCATTTATGGCATCTTTTGGAGTAGTTGTAGCCAAACTCTTATAGTTTGTTCCCGTAAGAGTTAGAATATTTTCTAAGTGCCCGCAACAGGTGTGAGAAAGGTGTACAGCTCTTTATTTGAGTGCTAATGTACCTGAGCCCATTGGCGTGACCAGCAATAAAGACGAGCATTTTGAGCATTCCTTACAACATTTGGATTTAATGACTTAAGAATTTAACAGTTTAATATTTCAATGCTTTAATAATTTCAAAAGCTTTTATTGTTATCATGTTATTGTTATTGTCCTTTCATATTTTATGAGAACCATAGGCATGACCATCTCAAACATATATCAAACACTTGGTAACCCAGTGATGCTTAACGTCTAGTGACCTAGCAGTGTTAGGGTATGCTCAGCATGTGCATGGAAGATGGGATCGATTGCTTATGCTAGGGAGAGTTAAGCGATAGAGTAGAACAATTATAATTTACACAAATTTCCATTTCCTACAATTAAAGAATTAGACCTTAAAAGATAAAAAAGAAAACCAATAAAAATCATTTGCCTCAATCTCACTTAACCATTGCTTTAGAATATCACAAGTGAGGTTGGGAAGACAACGACCATTCTAACTAAGGCTTTACTGGCTAGAGTCCGGTGTATGCAAGTGCTTGCAGTCTACGGAATTCGACTGAGTCACGCGTGAACGCTTGTGATTTGTATGGTTGGGTGTTGGGGTACCTCGCCACTCATCATTGGTGCCATTACCGGGGACTGTTAGTCTTATATGCACTATCTAGTCTTAGCTAGATCATCATTCACTTCATTGGAATGGACCCAGGATAGTGAAATCTATGCATGCTATGTGGTTTAAGTAAAAGAATAAGGTACACTAGTTTAGTTGTTAGCCAACATAAAAAATGTCTTCTTCTCACAGGCAAGACAGATCCAACCCACCAATGTCGTAGGAGTATCAGGTGGTACACACACATCCAGACGAGTATATCCCTAACTTCACCTTTATCCTACATCAGGATGAGCACCTGCGATGGCAAGATATGGATGGTAACATCATATTACCTCCTGATCGATCGGTTCCTAGAATGCTACTTTAAAATCTTACCAAACTGGGCATTCAAGACTACAGTGTGGAATACATCATGGAGGATCATGACTACTGAGATTATCATCCTAATGAGGCACAACATGCACGAGATCGACAACAGGCGGAATGCCATGAACACATAAAGTGGAAATAGTTTAGTAAACCTTTATTCTTGTAGGACCTGCATGATGATGAGGAACCTATATTTAATGATTCCCATTTAGCCAAACCTCCTTCGATGCATCAAATCATGCAGCCCATCATTCAAAGTAAACAATCAAGTGACCGAGAGCTCCAAGATGATGGGGGATCGCACAAAAAAGATAGTGGCAAACGGAAAGATGAACATGAAGATCGGGGTCATCATTAGAGTAGAGGAGGAGATCGACACCAGGGTGGTGGCAGTTCTCCTCCCTCTTCTTCATCTTTTTTTTCTACCTTATCTTCACCAAATTCTGACTTCAATTACAACCATAGTAGGAAGGATCGGGGTGATAGTGATCGAAAAGACTAATGGGATCGTAAGGACCGATGGCGAAAACATGAGAAAAAGTGTGATCAATTATGCGAGTCTCACCATCAAGAAAGGAGAGGCAGCCGAAATCACCATAGACATCGTGGCCAACAACAGGACTATAACTCAGATGAACCATTGCTAGCTACTTGAAGCATGCTTAACATAGCCGAGGTGGTTCAAATACCTAGTAGGCACTTAAAAGATAGTCGGATCAAGCGCCTTGACATGAACAATATCTCCAAATTTGAAGGGGGATACAATTGTGATCCACAGACTCACTTGCAAGCATTCCATGATGCTTGCACCCTGCAGAACATAGACAATGATTGGAAAAAACTCAAGCTATTCCCCCAAACACTCATCAAGAAAGCAAAAAGTTGGTACTAGTCTTTGGAACCAGAATCAATCAGATGATGGAATATGATGCTGAATATTTTCAATGATAAATACCAAACCTACTCTAGAGTGGCTAATCTGAGACGATAGATCCAAGGGTGGAAATAGGGTGGTTATGAACCCTTGGATGTAGCCATGAGTAGATATTACTCATTGTTACATCAATGCCCTGGCCATGGCTACTCTTAGTTGAACCAACTCTGCCATATCATAGATGGGCTTCGCTTTGAAACAAGAAAGACCTTGGGTGTTTCCATGCAAGGACAACTATCTGAATTAAGGGCCCATCAACTGCAGCGTCTCATTGAGTAGGTGGCCAAAGAGGAACGGGAATTAAGGAAAAAAAAAAGAGTGCAGAAGAGTATAATCGGGACCCTTCCATCTGAAAGAAGGAAGTCCGATTTTGTGAAGAGGAGGAAGAATCACCATTGGATGCAGCGGTGAACTGAAAAACCTTGCCCATACAAAAATTTGCCTCTAAAATTTTGACCAAGGTTGACAAGATGTGGGATTCTTTGGATGAAAGGTTCCAAAATGTCCTGAAAATTGTGAAAGAATCTAAAGAGCGAAGTAATGAGCAAGATTGGCAAAGGAGAAGAGAAGCTAAACATGCCTACCATAAAGGTAAGGGTAAAGTTGCTGCAACAAAATGGGTTGCAGACTTTGACATAGAGGAGGATAATAGATGTGACATATGCCAGTACAAACATCCTAAGGGGTGTTGCCCGGTGATGTCACATCTACAAGAGTCTAGGGTGTATGCGCTGAATCCTCATTTGGAAAAAAGGCAAACACCCCAAAGATTACCTTATCCACAAGGAAATCCCAGGCAATTCCACCAGCAATAAGGATATCATCCAAGTGGAGCGCCACCACAACCCTATGAGTATTACCAACAATGGCAACATCCACAATCATGGGGGATGCCACCTCCAAGGTAGTAGTACCCTTACTGGCAGCCAGATCCTTACGGGTACTACGTTTAGTAACCAGTCTCCTCGCAAGACTCTTCCAGCCATGTGCCATTTCAAACTCATTACCACCCCCCAGAATACTTTCGAACACAATCTACCCATCCTTTCCCTCTTTCACAACTGAAGGTATGCTCTTCATCGTGAGGGGGGGCGGTGAGGTCTATAATTTTTATTATAATTATCAAAGACTTAACACCTCTTAGGAGACAGATAAGAAAAAAAACACTATAAATTGCAACTCATGTCTTATTGTTTTTTCTAATCCCTCAACTATACTCCAGGGAACCTAATAGGATGCACGTGTCATTTTCATAGCTTGGTCAAAATGAGAAGGTGTATGATTGTCATTTTGAGAAACTTATACACATTTTAATTCATGGTTATGCTGTGACTATAGATGGCACCTAAACCAAGGCATCCAAGGGGAGAAAGACCGTCCCAACCAAGGGACAAGCGACCTAGAATGGGAAGAGGACGAAGCGCGCAACCTCCAGAGCATGCAGAGGGCTCACACACAACTGGCCCCCTCTAGGAAGAACCTAATGTGGAATTTGTTCATTAGATTCCCGAAGCGGATGTCCCTGGTGAACAATCGCAAAGGGACGAGACTCCTGTGGTGGCATCATGACTTGAGGTCACCCTGACCCAGGCATGTATTGACACTATTAAGCCGAGGAAGCTACAACGAACGGTCCTTCAGGAGTTGAACTTCAGACTGTTTCTAGAGAATGCATTAGAAGAAGTCAAAACCCAACTGCAAAATTCTCCTATGTGGCCAATCATCACAGCTAGTGGTGAATGGTACCTAGGAGAAACTTACCTCTTCTAGACAAATCAGCCACCGGGGTTCCAAAGTAAGAATCAAGGACATTCATGTCTCTTACTTTGCTGAAGCAATTGCATAAGCTCTAGGGTTTCCAGAGATTGGAGTTGACGTGGTAGAGATTCTCCAACAGGCAGACCCCAAGGTAAAAGGAAAGTGGATTAGACGGTGCTATGGAGTAGAATGCAAGGAGTTTGGCACCCTAATCACCGTAGAGAGGGTTTATTCAGAAATCGCATCTTACCACTTGAATCCAATGGTAAGACCTAGCAAGATCACTGCCTTCTCTACTTGTGGATGTGCTGCTCTAAGCAGAAAGTTCCTCATCAACCTTCCATAGTTGCTTTTCTTAGAGATTGAGAAGAGATTTGCTGAAAATGAACGTGGAAGGAGAGCTCTACCCTTTCCCTGCCTAATCAAAAAATTGTGCAAATGGGTAGGGATAGCATGATATGCCAATGACATACTTCGTCACGCCCCAGTTGCCTCATGGCGGGAGATGATGAAGGACAAGACTTCGGCCACAACACAACTTAGGAAAGAGCAACAACCACCTCCACCGCCTACACAAACAACAAGGTCAGGCTCGTAGGCAATCGCAGAACACATACGTGAGATCTGATAATTGCTCTTGAGCCAACAAAAGCGATCAGTAAGAATTGGTGGAGGAGAAGGCCATTCAGTCTATCACCCTACGATGAGCCATCTTGAACAAGTGGATCAATCGGTGAGTTTGCTGGAGAGAGTAGGGTCGATGTTTTCTGTCACCCAAACACAAGTGCCTGCTAGAACTAATCCCAGTGTCCAAGAAGTAATGGTGTCCACCTAATAATTATTTCTTCAACTTTAAAGAAATGCCACTACTTTTTCAGTGTGCTTGGAGGACGGAGAAGGGGCAACTATCCTGGTAATGCAACACCAAGGACAAGAAGTTGTGGCTGAAGTGATTGCTGACACAATTGCTACGACCCTTAATGCACCTACGATGCTTGTACCGGATGTACATGGACTTGAATATGTACAGACGTCCACAAGAACTTCACGTAGCAGAATCAACGCAACCCAACATGAAGAGTTGTTGGACTGATTGGTGGGAATAGGGCAAATGCTTTCAGATGTCTTTGATCTTATAGACAACATTACTGCGACTCAGTCGAAGCTACTCTTAGCAAGGGGCAAGCACCTCATTTGGAGGAGCAACTTGAAGCAGCACAAGAAGATCATCAATGCTTGGCAGTGGAAGTTACCTAATTAAGGACCCAACTTACTAATCCAGCTCTCCTCAACCATGAACTCACCAAGGATGAAGCTTTTCAACAACTTCAAACCAAACTTTAGATGGTTGAGGGTGAGCAAGAGTCGACAATCTTTGACAAGTTCTTAACAAATGTCCATGCTTACCATCTAAACAAGGACTTGGTAGATTCTCCAGGAGAATATCAAGCTGACCATAAAAGTTCATCACCTGTGTAATGTTGGTGTTGAGAATCAACACATGAAAGACTTCATCCATCAATAGTAGGAGGAGATAGCCAAGGTAAACACTGATGTGAGAAGATTGGCAACTAAAAATTGTAATTTGTCTATGGAGGAACTTCGAGCCTTGCAACAAAAATCAATAATTTAAATCACCGCTTGGAAAAATAAGGCCCTTAAAGTTTGAACGAGTTAAAAATCACTATAGCAACCAAGTGGGATTGCAAAAAGAAGTAAATGAAAAAGAGATTCAAGTCGCAAAGGCTAAAATGAACCGAGCACTCCAACAGCTCCAAGAAGGAGGCGAGGTGTGGTAGCCCATCTTTGATGGCTTGAACACCTACAACTAGGCTAAGATCCATCTCAAAGAGCTGCAAATTAAAAAAATAACAGAATACATGGAGTTAGCCAATCTTCGTTATGCAAACTTGGCTATGTTAACAGTTGGAAGGTCGTGGTCTGACCTAGAAAAGAAAGTGGCCATCTTCTATTCTTTATACGAGGGTGAGTTCCAAATGCATAAAGAGACAAAACAAAAGTTAGAAATAACAAATGTGGAACTTGAAGTTCTTTGCACCCGTTTTGAAGGACAACGTGCGGTTACAGAGAACTTGGCCCAATGAATGAATGACTACCAACACCTGCAAACATCGATTCGAGCATTCAATATTGAACGAAAATAATTCGTTGCTTGGTTTTTCAATTTGAAGGAACTCTTTCCTACACTTCCATGTCCTTGGGATGTTCCTATTCTGGCACACATTAATGAAGCTGCTTGGACAGTGAACGATCCCAGAAGTAAGGAAGATAAAATGAGGGCATTATTGGAGGCTTTTCGATTGCCTCGAAAATTTGTAGCTGCTGCAGGGCAACCATCATCAACACCATAACAGCCACATGCACTAGAAGCTAGTGAAGGCCTGTCAGAACCACCACCACTAGGGATGGTGTGACCTTCTCTAGCAACTTTAGCATTTTTCGACAATGTGTTCAATTTTGTCTCTGAACACCACAATTTTGTAATTTATTTTTTCCGTACACCCAAGCACTTGGTATGTCAATAGAGTCAGTGTTTATGTAGATGTGTTTCGTCATGTGTGCTGTAATAACTTCATACCTTCCAAATTGTAATAAAGTTAAGGACGAGTTTTCACACAATCATGGGGGTATGATGGAGTGTTCAGTCGATACATCGACTAGGCCACGTTAATGGAGCCCCGTTGATGCAACCACGGTGATGTCACCCCATCGACATATCTGTCCATGCGTTAACACGACCCCGTTAACGCAGAGTCTATCTCTTGTTATAAATATGCGCGCAATCGTAGCATTTATGGCATCTTTTGGAGTAGTTGTAGTCAAACTCTTGTAGTTTGTTCCCGTAAGAGTTAGAATATTTCCAAGTGCCCATAGCAGGTTTGAGAAAGGCGTACAACTCTTTATTCGAGCGCTAATGTACCTAAGCCCATTGGCGTGACCGGCAATAAAGACGAGCTTTTTGAGCATTCCTTGCAGCATTTGGATTTAATCACTTAAGCATTTAATAGTTTAACATTTCAATGCTTTAATAATTTCAGAAGCTTTTATTATTATCACTTTACTATTATTGTCCTTTCATATTTTATGAGAACCATAGGCACGACCATCTCGAACATATATCAAACACTTGGTAACCTAGTGACGCTTAATGTCTGGTAACCCAGCAGTGGTTAGGGTATGCTCAAGATGTGCACGAAAGATGGGATCGGTTGCTTATGCTAGGGAGAGTTAAGTGATAAAGTAGAACAATTATAATTTACACAACTTTCCATTTCCTACAATTAAAGAATTAGACCTTAAAAGATAAAAAAGAAAACCAATAAAAATCATTCACCTCAATCTCACTTAACCATCGATTTAGAATATCACAAGTAAGGTTGGGAAGACAACGACCATTGTAACTAAGGTTTTGTTGGCTAGGGTCTGGTGTATGCAAGTGCTTGCAATCTGCGGAATTCGACCGAGTCGTGTGTGAATGCCCATGATTCGTATGGTTGGGCGTAGGGGTACCTCACCGCTCATCAATAAAGATGTTGTAAAAATAACTTCATAAGCAATGAACTAATTTCTTAATACAAATGATGTTGCTTTGATATCTATGTATGAGAAAGACATGTCTAATATGCAAGTTAATGTATGAGAATAATTTTGTATTTCTTTTGATTTGCAAGTTAATGTAGAAAAAACTAAAATGATGATATAGAGAACAAGAAACACCTAATATAATTTTAAATTTGATGATTAGAATGTACAAATTGTGGACTCTTTTAGATACTTGGGTTTCTAATATATGAATAATTATAGATGAGATAAATGCATTAAGGAAAGAATAGCAAGAGGAATAAAAGCTATATATACAATTAGAACCAAATGTAAGGCATTAGGAGCTTGGGCTTAGAAGGTCGGAAAACAAATTTTTTGGACAATCATTTGTCTTATTTTGTTATATGGATGCATGGTTTGGAAACCATGTCTTAGTGTAAAAAAGGAAGGCCATTGAAAGAGAATAGAAGATATTTTTACTTAATGAATTAAAGATGAAAGTTTAAACATCTTATTCCATGCTTTTGTTATACTTTAATTTATTTCCTCTAGAAACAAATGCTATTTGCTAGTTTATTGCTTATACTCAAAACTTGGCAAAAACAAAATAGATCAAATTTACGAAAATAGTTCAAGAGTAGTGATGGTATTTTTAAGGGATACAATGGTTGAAGATTTGGGATATCTCATTGGAGAAGATACAAAGTAGCCCAAAGCACATTCTTTAGTTGATTTGATTTTGGATTCTAACAAAGTTATGGTCAAACATAGAAGGACACATAAATTTTTATTTAGAATGTATAAGAGGTAATCATTAAATAGGGAAGTTCACTCTCTATCAACTTGTACTCTTAATAAGATGTTGCAATTTCATGAATAGGGTTTGTTTGAGTTCACATAATCTTAGAATAAAAAGTGGAAGATGCATGCAAATTCATAGAGAACACATGTAGATTGTGGTTCTAGAGATCTTGAAGATGAACAATATATTTTTCTTAGTTACCCTTAGACTTAATATTCAATATTAACCATTGTATTAAGTCTATTTAATTTTTATAATACAAATATAATATTTTTTTAATAATTTTTTTCTTAATTTCGTTTAATTAATTTTGTTGAAATTATGTTACTATGATAATACACGCAAAATAGGAAATAATGAAAAGGGGCAAAATAGCACCAAAGGCCCGAAGGCCATAGTTGTTGAATGGTAAACTTTTAAAATTTAATCATCTCTAGCAATACCGAAATCAAAACGTTAAAAGTTCGTAGAAAAAAAAACAAAAAGAACACAAAATCCTTGCTACCAAAGGACATTTTTAGGGTATGCTTACTTTATAGAAGGACCTCCGTTTTGTGCAAAAACTGTTTCGGCAGCTCATGATGAAAGTTTCATTCGTGTCTTATCCACGTGAGAACTTTAAGAATTGCAAGCCGGCATCCTTCATAACTTCAGCTGTGACAGATCAAACCTGGAAAATCATTATTCTGGTGTTGAAATGTTTGAGTGCATGCGAAAGTGTACTTACCTGCAGAGCATAATAACGGAGTTCAACATCATAAAATAATGTGCAATGTCTCCAAAAGAAAATGAAATGACGCTGACGAAATCTGGTCAGTAACTGCAAATCTGCAAACAGGGACACGTAGTCTCTTGCAAACGGGGACACGCAATCTCTTGCACGAACGGTAACATTGAATGAAATTTCAGCTCCTCGTGATGGGTGCTATACCCCTCTTTCTGCTTGTTGCTATAAATAAAACACCAGCATAACATGCTTCCGTGTAAGTATTGTTGTGTTCAGTTTTTACTTTTTAGCTGCGACGCTGCCTTGTTCTCAACAGCAGTGAACCAGCGTAGCGTACACGATGGTGAAGCCTACCTCGACTGCTTTGCGTGCTGCGCGTGAGGCAATGTTTTTGATATATTTTCTTTGTTTTTCTGCAGAAACTTCTGTGTATATGTTGCACCTGTGTTTTGCAGGTTTGACTGGTTTTCAAGGAGTTGAATTCTGCAGCTTGGAGCAGCTCAAGTTCAAGCGCCTTAGGCCAAAAGGCTTGTTCTCGTTGGATAAGGCCGCCTCCTTCGTTTATCCGGGCATCACGTTTTGTGGAATATGTGCAACGCCATCATGTCCTGCATATCTTCGCCAAATTGACGTAAAATTGGACAAAGGCTACTTCGGCACTTTCAACGTTGCTGCGCTTAGCTGTGATTTCGCGTGTCGACTGTGTGGAAAGCTTGTCAGGAAATTGACGACTTGTTGGTTTTTCAAGTGCAAGTGGAGTTATAGAGGTATAATCGAAACCAAGTCGTCGTCGTCATCAGAGTCGGATTCTGAATCGTTGACTAAGGCATGCATTCTCAGGACTGAAGATGGTGTAGCAAATGCTAGGAATGGTTACTTTGAATATGAGGGCCGGCCTGCACAATGGAAGTATCTGGAATTCGTTGTTGAGGAGCTCAATGATCATGACGTTGCACTTGTGGAAATGTGAAAGCTATATGAGGGTCCTGTTAGTGGCTCGTTTTGTAATGTTACGTAAATAGGTTGCAATAAAATAAAATGCATCTAGCCTGTATCAATGTGTATTAAGGTTTTGCCAGGCTCTATGAAGATGTTTTGCTGAAAAACAGTCCTCGTGGAGCGCTGTGTTGGTTGGTTTTTGTGGCGATGTCTTCTTTCCTAACTGAGATGCTTTTTTGATCTAATGGACCATTGTGATCTTTTTGGGCAGGATGACAGGATATCCTCTACCGTTGTGTAGATTACAGTATCCTATACAAGGAAGCTGAGTTTTTGTCCTACCTTAGATTTCTTCTACTCTATTTGGTGTTTTTATATTTCTTGCATGTCAGACACTGAAGGCGCCACAGTAAATTAAACGAAAAAAGTCAGCCGTGGTAAATTTGTTATTGCTGGTGTATGCTATCTTTGAAATCGAAAACCAAGCCATCCTAGTCATTTTCAGAGTTTCAGTTCCAGAAACGTTTAAAACTTAAAAGTAATATAACTATTTTAGATGGGATAGAGAGCTTTCTTTACAGTGATAATAGTTCACGAATAAAAAATAAAGGTTCACTCCTGCCATCATGACATACGATTCACAAACAGTGATTGTTATACCGCGATTCGTTGTTTGATTTTCATGTTTATTCTATCGACACTGTTTCATTTAACTTAATTTAATTTAATTTTTTTTCTCTTGTGTTGAGTGTGTTGGTGTATAAAATCATCTGCCGAATTAAAAATTGCTAGCATACGGTATCACATTTAGAATGCAGGTGGTAGAAACTTTATAACATAATGAAATGATTGAGTATTCATATCTTGGATATTATATTTTAAAGAAATAAATATAGACGATAAATTGACATGAAGATATAAATACAAATCATACAAGCTGTAACATACTAAAGTCTGGATTTGATATGGCGTTCGCTAAAGCTAAGCTAAAAATCGCTCGAAGTGCCAAGCAAACACAAAACGGCGGTTCAGCAAGTAGGTATGTAAAGTAGTGGAGGTAAAAAACGAAGGGGCAAAGAAAGCTTTTTGAACGAGAGTTTGCTACGTCATCATTCGAGGCGCAATGTTTATCATCTGGCGTAGATCAGGGAAAGAAGAAGACTTATTTTCTTCATCTGGAGTAGTGGAGGAAGACTTATTTTCTTTTATTTGATTTTGAGTTGCTACGTTGGCAATGTTCATCATGCCAAACCGGCCCTGAAAACCCTGGTATAGAAGCAAACGCTTAGCCTTTGAAAAGGCTGGTACAGAAGCAAACACTTAGCCTCTAAATAAGCGAGAAGCAAAAATTTTCCCTTTGTTTGAAAGACATCTATGGAAATATCATTGAGCTATGAAATAAAAATATTACTGAGTGGATGCAGCAATGCAGGCTACAGCCGTAACGGAATATTATTCATGAAAATATGGTTGGGCGAAATGGCAAATGGGGAGAACTGCAGCTACCAGTAGTATTTTCACTCTCTTACAACATATGGAACTGGAGCAGTTTGTTGATTCATTTAATTTACCTAAACTGCATAATGGCTTATTTCATTCTTTTTAACTCTTAAACTGATGTAAACTGTAGCAGGTTGTTGATTTATTTAATTTACCTAGATTCCATGTATAGCTTATTTACATTAGCATTAATTGCTTGCTGTCAACGTTGATGAGGTATCTTGAGCTTGAATTACCGGTATGATAGTATCTTAGGTTTGAACCCAGTTTATTTTATTATTATTGTTATTTTTTCTTCATCTGAGGTTCATTCAGTCTTTCCGAAGACATCGAAAATTGAAGCTGGGCATTTCTGGTCTTCAAAAGCACATGGCAAACCTTACTGCACTGCATTTGGCGCCTCTGCAGCAGATTTTCTGTCGCCATGTTTATAGGTGAATAAGGTGATGATATAGATACATGCATGCCAAGTTATACTATCACGTGGTAAGGCACAACATATGGAGGAGGAGAAAGGCCCCAAGGAAGATCCCGACATGGAATAGACGTGAGAGTTTCCAACTAAAAAGTCTTATGTTAAATTATCTCTGAATGGTATTCTGATATTGTCAGGTTATCTCAATGGTATTTTGAAAGCATTTTAGATTTAAGTCTTACTTAAAATCAACCTTGGTTATTTGGATTTCTCACCAACATGCGTTTGTTTTTTCCCCTTGGGTTTGCCTACTCTTTTGATTTGGCCTTGAAAATGCTTTATTTTGAATTGGAATCAAATCTAACTTACGTGTCAAACATCTTCACTTCCAACCATCCATCACACCATCATGTGTGGGCGCTTTTAATTTTCAAGATTTTAATTTTCAAGACTTGCTAACTTCTATGTTCGCGCATGCAAAGCAGCTGTCGTTGCAAAAGGAAGGGAACTGCCTGACCTATCATTCCCATTTCGATGAGGGGAGACTCGAGCGTAAGGATGTAGATTTTCCATATGGTTTAAATAAATTTAAAATTAAAAATGACAATAAAAAATATAGTCCTGGTGAATTCAAATTTGAAAATATAAATGGTGGGTTTAAATGTAATTATTTTTCCCCTTTGCACTCCTTTGTTTTTCAAGTTAAGAAACATGTATCCTTGATTGTAGTTGGAGTGGGCTAGTCAAAAATATTCGGTGAAAAAGTTAAACTTAAAAAATTTAAATTAACAATTGCAAATTAGTGGTTATGATTTTCATAGTTTCTATCAATTTGGTTTCTTCAAAACGATAGAGAAGCTATTAAAATGGATAAAGTAAAAGAAATTCTTCATTTTATCTATTAAATGTTTAACCTATTATTTTATTTGCATAATGTTTTAGCATTACTTTTATTTTGTTTCATTCTAGTAAGCTGTCAAAGATTCACGAAAGTAAATCCACTTTTGGATAAGATTTGATGATGTGGTATTACAATTTATTTAATTTATCCACTTTTTGGATAAAATTTGCATTAAATATACTATTACAAAGCTTTTTAAATTTAACTTATAATGATATTTTTATGAAATCTCTATAGTGTTGCATCTTATACTTTCAAAATTTATGATACCATTAATGTGTGTTGTTGTTTACCTAAGTTTTAAAGCTTGGGAACCCTACTTATAATTGTTATTCCCTACAATGTGATAGAAAAATAAATCTTTTTGAAGAATTTAGTAAATGTAACTTATATGCCAAAGCATATGTTTCTTTTTCTATGGTGATGTAACAATGAGGTGTTAGCCTAGTGGTAAGATACTTAATTTGAAGCTCTAGGTCATGCGTTCAATTCTCATGGGTAATGCTGAGTTATATAAATTTCTAATTAGACTATATATCTTGGGGTGTACCTACGTTTCACTTATTTGGGGTTCCAACACCCCATTTTCTATGATGATTTGTATGTCAACTCACATTGTTTTAAATACTTATTTTAGGAAATCTCAACTTTTCTACTTATGATATCCAGCTTAGCAACATTTTTAAGTGGACATATGCTTACAAACTTGTACAATCTTGTAAATGCATCAACTATTCTTAAAGAATCCAAAATACAAGACAAATTAGAAAAGAAGATACCAAATAATGGTTATGTGAATTCAAAAGTAAAACATTTCAGACCCACTAATGAGACGCGACATGCACTGTGCCGCGATATCGCGTCTTTCCCTGCGATATCGCATACGCGATATCGCGGTCCGCCGCCATATCTATAAATAAGAGGCGGCACTCCCCTCATTTCCCAATCCTGGCTAGAAGTAGCGAAGCTCTGGCAGATTGATCACTCCAGAGTTAGAATTTTTCCCATGTGCCCGCAGTAGAAGTCTTAGAGTGAATGGCTCTTTATTCGAGCAGCTTGTAACCTGAACCCAAGTTGTGTACGGCAATAAAGACGAACTTGATTGGATAAACCTTGCAGTACATGGTTTTATTGTTATTTATTTACTGCTTTCCTAGTGCGTACAAGTACGACTTGATTACGAGCATCTACGGATGTGTACAGCTAATCAAGGAATCGGCTTTCCTAGTGCGTACAAGTACGACTTGATTACGAGCATCTACGAATGTGTACAGCTAATCAAGGAATCGGCTGCTTGTCGCAACGCGTGAGTACGACTTAACTACGAGCATTGGCTGCTTAGTAACCCAGTAGCGTATTCCAGGATCTGCGCTTGGTAATCCCAGTGGTATTCTAATGTGTACGACTAGTTAAGGAATCGGTTGCTCATCGCTAGGCTAGAACGTGTGATAAGTACGACTTGGCTACGAGCATCCACGGGTGTGTACGGCTAGCCAAGGAATCGGCTACTTATCACACTTAAGCTAAATAGGTGCCTNTTCTCAACCCTCTCTCTCATAGCATAGGCAATAAACTAAAAATACCAAAAAAAATCACATACCTCAGACTTGCTTAACCATACACCGTGACACTTACAAGCAAGCCTAGGAAGACAATGAACGATTAACCCCAAGTGTTTCTTGTGGTGTAAGGCATTTAGTCTGCGGAGTTCGACCGGATCACGCGTGCACGCTCGTATTCGTATGGTTGAGTGTAGGGGTACCTCGCCACTCATCACCCACTATACAGTCTATGAATACATTACTTGCATTTAAGTATTAACTTTAATTTAAGAATGAGACAAGAAGTCAAAGCTTTTTTCTCCTTTAAACTTGGACTTCGGTATGGGTGATAGGCATCAAATTAATTAGTAGGCTATTATGCTTCTGTTCCCTAGGTAGGAGGGTGGGCAGAGCAAATTATCACAAATTGTTGATAAGCCATCAGTTCATTATCATATCACGCATTCATCAAGCTTTATAATGAAACCAATGATTATTTGAATCTATTAAAAAAATAATAAACTGATTTTTTTCATGCTTAAAGGTGGATGCATCATGGAGTGAAGATGACACAACAATCTACTATTTTTAACAAAGAATACTATAATTGTAATAGTAGTAATCAGTAATTGTATTGTTTCATTGATTGGGCAATAATTTTTCAACAAAATAACTTAATATCGAAGGAGAAAGTTCAAAGAAATTGACAAGAATAATTGCAAGGTTTTACATTCTTTTTAAATTTTGGGCACTACAAGTTGATATTGAAGTAAGATAGAGAGAAGTTATAGTTTGTGCCTATTAAATTCATTTCATATACCTTGCTTACCTAACAACAAAGTTTTTAGGAAGAGGCATAACACATTCCAATGTGGGTAGAAATAAGAAATTTTGAAGTGATCAATAATGACTCATTTAAAAAATCAAGAGTAAAGCTATTTAAAAAATATAGAAAATGCCATATATTTAGAAGGAACAAGCAATAATTTTCTTGTTAGTGAATTATTGATTCCATGGCAATCTAAGGACCTTATCAATGCATAGTAAGTACTTTATGATTGATAAAATAAAATTATAGTTAACTCCAATACATCAAAATAAGATTTATTAAGGATAGATGTTTAGTTCTTGTGCAAAAACTATCAAACTAAACCACATGTTAAGTAAAAGCTCTAAAAGCAACTTGAAGTATTTAAAACCAATAATTAAAATATAGCAATGTATGCAACATTGTCTCATATCTTCTGGTACATATTTCAGGTTCTAAAAATACTACCAAGGATCGAGAGGGGGCGGGGGTGGTTGAATAAGTTCCCCAATTAAAACAAGCAAGTTAACCAAAACCACACATAGTTTTTACGTAGTTTCCCAACTTGGGTAATTCCACACTTAGAGGCTAGAATCCTTACACACCTCTAGAATTTGTTCCTTAGAAAATTGTGGTGTAAAGGATACCAAATCCTTTACAAAGTTTGAGCTCCACTCTGGAGTGTTTCGTCATTGTGAAAACACTTAACACCACAAGGTCCCAAAAAGCTCAAAATGTGGTTTGAAGGATCCCACAACCTTTACAAAACATGAGCTCCACATCGGAGTGTTTTGTCATTGCAAAACCGCTAACCCCTCAAGGTCCTGCTAAGCTCAATGAAGATGCCTTCTTGAAAGAAGCACATCAACCTCGTAGGGCTTAAAAGAAGAAGAAAAGTATCAAGGAAAGAGTGTAACTCAATTTACAAATTTTTTGTAATGAAGGCTGTCAAAACATTCAACACAATACAAATGATTGAAACAATGAAGAACAAAGTTAATTCTATTAACGCTTACAATGCTTGATATTCAATGAACAATGCTTATGCATTTCCCAAGAACTCCACATTATTTTATACCCTTTGAGTTTCAAAAAACTCCTCAAATTCCATGCAACAGTTATGAAATAGCTACCTTGGATATCTAATTTGAAGTTTAAACATCTAACTGAGATTAGCTCCCATTCAAGAGAGATCTCTACCTGAGAATGCAAACGTTTATCCTTAGATGTCTACTATTGAAGTGAGACATCTGCTGTCAATTGGAGACATCTACCCTCTAGGATTACTTCAAATTATAGAGCATTCCTCTATCATTTTGGAATCTTGGTAGTCCTCGGAGTAGCTTCATTTGACTTGTAGACTTTGTTTGCATTCTAACTCCCATCATTTCTTCTTAGGTCTCATTTAGTCATCTTAATGTAGCTCTTGTTCTAGCTTAATTCTCTTTTTGAAGTCTTAGCTCAACATGTTCCTTCTTGGTCCTACAAAACTACAAACACCATCCCACATTTTCCATTTTTCCTAAGATTTTCACATACCAAAAGGTCAACAATCTTCCCCTTTTTGGTGATGTCCAAAACTTAAGAAAATGGATTAGCACTTTTCATAATATATAAAATTAAAAATGCACAAATAAAAAATACCTCACATCCTTCAAAGTTGTTCAACTATATAAATTTCATCATGTCAATTTTAACACAAAGAGATGCATTAGAATCTTTCAAATGTAACGCTATAGTATTCCTATTTAGACCTGAAGATTGAGCATTGAAGATCAGGTATCCTATCTCTATAATGAATCATAACATCAATATCCATTAGAGTGAATCATAGCATTAATATCCATTAGTATATAATATCAAAAATATTATACATCTTCTCCCTTTTTTAATAGCATCAAAAAGTGTTCATGGATAAATTTCAAATCAAAAGGGATAGAGAGATAGCATATTTGATGTTGAGGAGTTGAGAACCAAAAACCAAAAAAATGATATAAGCCATAAATAGTCATTAAAACAAATATCCTTTAGCACATTTGACCTTTATGTCAACTTCTAAGATCTCTTTTCAACATACTCTCTCTTTTTGGAAGACCACAAAGATAAGGCAAAGCAATGCCTTGGTAAGGAGATTAGATATAATATGCACAATTTCTTGAACACTTTAGGTCCAAAGATATTCATTCACAAGAAAGATCATGCTGGATACTTTAAAATCAAAAGCAATAGATCATATCACAAAGATGTCCATATATCAATTTAAGATCAAATATCAGTACAATATATATATATATTAAGGTAATTTAATATCTTGTCCAGTATTTTCATGATTACCTTGAATACCTTACCAACAAAGATTATGAATACCTTATCTTGCTTTATATACCATTGAAGGTGCTTAAGATCCCTTTAGTAAGAGAGAGAGAGAGAGAGAGAGAGAGAGAGAGAGAGAACTCATATTTGCTATGAAGACCTCATATTTAACGTAAGGATAATCAAAATAATACAATTCTCAACAAAAAAATGTTAGACATATACCCTCATATCCTTAACATAATGCTCATAAATCAAATTGATATAACCAAGTTAACTCCAAATGCTTGCACTAATAAAGAAATTGTTAGATAAAAGATTACATCAAAATTTAATTACTCTTTTACTTCAAAAATTTACCATATTTTAGAATTAATAAAACTCTTTGTTACTCATATTTAGCCATGGATGCTAGAGTGGGAGATCTTACTGCTTGATTGTCTTTTGATGAGAGTTCCAAAAGAATCCTCCAACACCAATGGCCTATAAGATGATGACCATTGATGAGGTATAGACTCCCCCTGCATATATGCTAATTTCTTCCTAGCTTAAAGCTTTAGTTGTAGGGATAGTGATAATCTTTCCTTGAGCCTTTTAGGATCAGCTTGCTTTTTATGGAGACGTAATCTTGATTTTTCTCAAAAACATAAGATGGAACTAACAAAAATATCAACTTTGAAAATTATCTACAAAAAAATTATAAGATCAAATGTGGAGACTAAGGTCTCTCATTAGGAATATCTTTTAACATCAAAAACCATGATGCAAAAATTTCTAATGTATATGGAAAGTAGCAACAATAGTTCCCAAATTTTATAATGCACCTATTGCTTGTATGTCCTTTCATGGGTCATTTTTCCTTTATTGATATGCATCTTTGAATCTCATCAAAATGTGTGTAATTTATTAAAAAATATACAATGCCACACCAAGATCAACTATGGATACTTTTGAAAATCAAAGTCTCTCATTAGTAGGGTCTACGATTCTGGCCATTCAACATAGATAATCATATGCTGCCTTCCTAGAGGTCCATGAACTAGAGATGGATTGAGACCATCTTTAATCATGTCAAGACCTCAAAACACTTCATATATATACATATATTTTTAACTATTAGGACTTTAGAACCAACAAAATGAGGTAACATAATACATATGTCTATCAATAGCTTAACAAGTACTGTTGTCTAGATAATACAAGTCATATAATTACTAGCAACATAGAGATGGTCCTTTTACAATAGTTTATCTTACCATATATTACTTTGTGTGTTTTGGTTCATGATTATTTGTTTAGATATTCTTAGTCTAGTGTTCACTAGAACCTTGATGATCATATTCTTGTATCTACAACTTAATACCCAGAAGACCAAGTAAGAATATCTTTGGATAAATAAATATTTTTAATATAATCCATTTATAACAATTTCATACTTTTAATATTTTTACAAATGAACTAAAACTAAACTCAGAGAAAAAGAACAAACAATCAAACTAAATTTAGCAAGTTAAGGAATTACAACCATACTAACCATTTCTTACCTTGCTTGCTCCTAAGCAATGATATGATCATTGATGTTCAAGATGGAATCCTCCATCATAGAGTACCTCCTTACCTTTCTGATATCAACATATTTGTTTGAGTCTCTTACTTTATTTGAGGTTGATGCTTCATGCTTGTGTTTTAATCCTCCAATATCACTAGTTCTTTTATCAATGTGTAGTCATCCCTTCCTCTTTTGTTTTCTCTTTAGGTCTTCAAACGTTTCTAGCCTGTAAGTCATACTTTCTAGGCTTCTTTTGATAAGACCATGTAGTCAATTTATAAAAATTTGACTGTAAATAATAACAAGATTTATTATGTCCAAATTAACCATAGTACAAATACATAGTATTTTTCATTTGGGTTGCATGTGTAAACTTAGGTGTATACCTCCCATTTGATGAATTGCTTGAAGATGTCTTACAATGGTAATGACTTCTCAGTTTTCTTTCATTGTTTGGATCTTCACCTTGTCCCACCATGAGTTGTTGAGTCTCCTTCCCTTTTTTCAACTTATCATTGATGAGATTCAAATCTCCAAGATTGTTGTTAATCTGCTCATGGGAAAGGGTTAGCTTTTGATTCTTAGCCCTTAGGTCTTAGTTTTTCTTTACAAGATCTAAGCATTTCTGATTTAGTTGAGAAACATTCAATTCTTTTTCTTTTAAGTCCTTTCTCATTTTAGAGAACAGATTTTGAAAGGAAATATATTTATTCCATAGTAGATCATACCTTTCTTGAATTGTATCTTCACATTATTCATCTTCTTCTATAGTATTAGAGATGGAAGCTTCATGTGCAAGAGCTATGTAGATAAGATGTGAGTTTGCGGATAGGTCATCAGTTTCTATTTCATTAAATTCATTATCTCAGCTAATGTAGATATTTTTTGTCTTTTTCTCTTCTTAGATTGTGTCATCAAAGATTGGATCATTAATCGATTCTTGATTGTTCAAGGCTATGCACCAAAGATGTGAATCTTTGAGTGTATTGCTTGTTTCCTCTTCATCATCCTAGATTGTATATATGTTACTTCTTCTCTTTTCTTCACTATACTCTTTCTCTTATAACCTATAAGCATTGGAGCATTTGGAGGCCATATGGCCTCTTCCATCACATATCTAGCATTTCATAGAACAGATATCAAAATTTGAAAGTTTAGATTGCTTACCTTTGCTACCCAAAATGCTATTGATGAATTGAGTGCATTCATCTAAGATGAATGTTGATGAGTGGCGAGGTACCCCTACACTCAACCATACGAATACGAGCGTTTCACGCACGATCCAATTGAACTTCATAGACGGGCTAGTTGTGGTATCTAGACAATTACTCGTAGGTCGCAATTCGCTGTCTTCCCACTTGGACTAGTATTAGCTTTGTCACATATGGTTTAGTCCAAAGTGAGGTGTATGATGTGTTTCTACACTAGTACTACTCCTGAGTATGATGGAAAATAATATTAATTAAACTAGGGGGAGAGAGAGAGAGAGAATCTAACTAGCCTAAGTGCAATGAGTATTTGTTCCTTAATCATCCGTACACATCTTAGACCTCGTGCACAATTACCACTGGGATTACCAACCGCATGACCTAAGTACACTACTGAGTTACCAAGTAATCATACTAAATAGGAGATAAGGGTGAAGAGATATTAACTAGAAAAATAGTAAATAACAATTAAATAAATAATTAAGCTAAGTGGATGCTACAATGATGAAGTAATCTCGATCTTTATTGCCAGTCATGTGCGTGTCCAAGTACATCACACTCGAATAAGGATGTTGTACAATTACAATCACCACATTGCGGGCATGTACTAGGAGGAAAGGGTTGAGAGAAATATAAACTTAAAAACTTACAATAAAATCTAAGAACTAATGCCCAAAACCAAGTGTGCTGCCTTTTATTTATAGACATTACAGCGGGCCACGATATCATGACTCTGATAACTAGGCTCCAATAACTAGGCCTGACAGACCATATCTTGTATCAGGGCTCCGATAATAGGGCTTTGATAACTGGGCTTCGATAACTGGGCTTCGATAACTGGGCCTAACAGACCATGACTCATCATACCCCCATGACTGAATGAAAACTCGTTCTCGAGTTAAAGTGAGAACAAGCTCCATTAATTACACAGTGGATAGGTATGGGATTCTTGATTGACTAGAATGGATTCATGCCGCAGTGTGGATTTAGAAAAAATTTGAGACACGACACAAAAAAAATCCTATGATTATAAAATTGGATGGAACTCATGTAGTTCCTGGTGGCGGTGGCTCCTCCATGGGTGTCTTTCCCTTTTCTTGCACTTCAAGTCTTGCAATTTGATGGCGTTGAAGTATGGCCTAGATTTTCTCCTCTTGTAAGGCCTTGAGTGCCTTGGCGTGCGTGTAAGTTTGTGCTTGTGCCATAGAGGCATCCTAGTTAGCCTTCTCTTTTTCTTCCACCACCCTTTTATTCTCTGTCAACAATTTATCAAGTTGCTCAGTTCTAAAAGTGTCCAGCTAGTTCTCAGAAACCTTTGGCCCTATATTCGGAAGGTTTAATACTTTGGAAATGGCTTGAACAGAGAAATCAATAATCACACCATAATTGTTAACCGTGGTGCCTTCTTCTTTATTGTGCCAAAATTGGTATGTTTCCCCTAAGTACCAGGCACCGCTTTCAGAGAGGGTAGGCCATAATGGGGACCCTTTGAGGTGATCCCTAACGACCTCCGAAGCAAATTCTGTGAAAGGTTCAAAGTTTAATTCCATGATCACTACAGTGAATATGGACCTTTCATGGATGGTCTGAACACAATCCTGGGGCAACATGAGATATTGTCCCTATTCAGATGTTGTAGCAGCTCCTCCTTCCACCTGCCTTAATTGTACAGTAGTAGGGTCTTCTTGGTGGATACTAAATGATTGTTCCTCCTACTCTGCATGTTGTTTGGCAAGGACTTGTCCTTCACCTCTCCTAGGTCTTTTAATCGCACCTTGAGCAGGACCTTCCTGTTGTTCGCATTTCGAGGCCATCTGTAATCACACGAGGCCAATTGTTAGTAAGGTTGTTACCAAAGTTAGGTTATACCTTACTACTTGCCTTAATAGATTTACTTTATTTCCATGTGATGTTAATTATTGGAAGAACATGTCCCTGAAAGATTATAATGTTGAGTCCTCTTTGCTTAGGTGGTTTCCAAATTTAATTTTCTGGTATAGCTAAGGGGATGAAACTATTTTGAAACATTCTATTCTTAATTTTACAACTAATTACCCTTAAATATGTCCTTCGGATGATGATGAATTTCAAGAAATTTCAAAAAAATTTATGTGCTATTCGGCGTGTGCCCCTCCCCCACGACTAAGCTAAATACTTCGAGTTCAAGTTGGTTCAGACGGAATGAAAATCGAAGTACCATTGAGCAAGATATAGATATAAAAGCAAGGGTCTCACAATCGCAAGTCATAAAGAAAAATTTGAAAAACTCCCTCGCATGAATAGTGGAAAATGATGCTAAGTGTTGCGAGGGGGTCACGTATATATATTTTCATTGAAGTTAGGGTACTTAGAGAATGTACCGAATTTTTAATATTTTTTTGAAATTAAAGGATGTAAACTAAGGACATCTAGACGATTGTTAAAGGGTTCCAAGGTAATGCAACTAGTTCTGAAGACACGAAAATTATGATGGTGTGGAATTTATCAATAAGGACCTTGGATGGTAGAGAAAAAGGCTATGTGATGGTTCATAGGAACGTTGAATCGGAGGGATAGTAATAAGGGAGAGAAAATCGTTGGCAATATGCTAAGGGTAATAAATGGTGTGTGGAAGATTGGTCATGAGTGCAAATTACAAAAATTATGCAAGTGGGTCCTCCCCAAAGCAGGTTCCAACCTTTAATGTCGCTGCATAACCACACTTAAAAATGTTCGTGGACACTCGAAGGGTTAAATGTAATCCGCACTGGTTCCACAAAACACACACATGTAAATATCACGGGCATGAGGTAAGAACTCTACGCTATATGAGACACGAGCTATAATTACATGGACAACGAGATGAGATGGGGTATAGAAGGGATTGTAGAGATTGAAACATGAGGTACTTGACCCAGGGCACAATGAATCCTATGTGTAAAGCATGATTAATGTGTCATTAAACCGTCGTTCCAAGATCAGGACCAAGTCCATTCCTCTGATCAATGACACCGCATTGTTTCATCCCATGATGAGCAACTATGAGAGTACTAGAACAACAAGGTGTATAATCACTTGGCATTTTGTTTAAGGGAGGAGTGATTTTTGTTTTGTGGCACTTCCTTTGTTTGGTTTTTTTTTTCTTCTTTTTTTTTCGATTGCTGAATCCAGAGAAGTCGCCAACCTTCAGGCATGGGTGCATGTCTTTCTAGTGGGATCCCCCTAGAACAACATTGGATTTTTGAGTGCCTTTTGATTACTCTTACTCCCATTTTGTGTTAGATCTACAAGGATCTTAGTACAACCATATTGCATAATAACTCTCACAGACATTACCAAAGAGAATCCACAAGTCCCCTTGATTTCACACCCTAATCATTTCCTCTTGGTCCATCCTTCGTCATTCTGGGTACAATGAACATGAAATTAATTTTAAGTATTAAGAATGTCAAGAATATCACTGTACCCTCGATTAGAACCTCTTATTTGTAGAATGGATGAGTGGGTGTAATGGGCTCATTGTCCATATAATTGATCACTCGAGACTCGATAACATAGAACACATCTCAACCAATGAGCCACATGAGTGTTTTATTCATAGATGAGATTACTTACAAAAACGTAAACAGACAAAAAGACAAAAAGATAAAACAAGAAATTGAAAAGTGAAAAACTGGAAAACAAAAAATTGTAAAATTAAAGAAAATGAAAAATATTTATTAACCCTACTTGTATTGTAGAATGGGGGATATCCCCCATAACTAAACTATTGAGCATGGAAAGGGTTAATGAATGAAAGATGAGGATCCTTGCATGTTGGAAATATTGAAACTTGGTCATACTTACCCCATCGAGGTTCACACACCTGATTATAGTAAGCATAGTGGGGAAATTTATAAGATGTAGTTTCCAGATAACGAGTTGACCCACTATGATAATTGAGACCATAAGATGGTATGCAAGGATCAGGATATCGCCCTCCATGGCTGTATTCATTGGGTCGTATGGTTGTTGGAGTGTTAGTTGGTGGCCCTGATGAAGTGACATGAGGCATTGGGTTCGAAGATAAGGATGCATCACAGTGTTGGACTTGTGCTGAGTTGGAGGATGCAGTGGCCTTGGAATTATGTTATCCCTTCCTAGGGTCATTTCTAAAGAAGGGACGTCTTCGATGTTGCTGAGGTCTCTCACTTTTGTTGGCAATAGTAGCACAAGTAACGTTCGGGGGTTGTTGCTATGGTGCAAAAACCTTAGGAACAGTTGGTGGCAATGTAGAAGGAGGGAAAGGATGAGAATGTTGAAAATTAGGAGAAGTGTAAGGTGCACAAGGTGGTGGTTGTGTTGAGGACATGGGCTGATAGTATTGAGGAGAATGATAATGTAGTGAGATAGAGTATGTTGGCCCAGTTGGAGAAACAGGATATTGGACTAGATAAGCATTTGGATGCAGATGATATGAAGGGTGTCTCCAATTTAGGGGTGGCTTCCCCCACGACTGGGAATGTTGCCACTGTGATCGAACACAGTATCTCTGTATGAACTCGAGATGTAACGTGCTTCCCCAATGCTCATATAAATGTAACAAGATTTGGCATTGGCCCTTAGGGTGATTGTATAGGAAAATGTTGCATTCATACGTGTGATTGGTAGTTGAGCTCTTATTTTCCTTATCCCTTCTTTCCGAATGTCTACTGATACTTTGTCCTACTTCTCGAGTTGTCAAAACTCTATCTCCAATGATATTGATATATTCTCCACACTTTTTATGCATCCATTCCAACATCTTATTGATCTTTGCCTTAACTTCCTCTAACGATTGTTGTACCGGCAAAGGTGGTTCTTTCCCCTTGTGGTAGGTTGATTTCTCATTTTTGTGATTATGGACCTTTGTTAAGTTGAGATTTTGGTCCCATTGATTTTTTTCAACACTCTCCTATCTAGGCATTTCTCCTTCTTCTTTTGCTACCCGCTTAATAAGCTCATGGAATTGATGGATTCGTAGTTCGTATAGTTGACCTTGGGCATACATTCCTAGGTCTCTCTTGTTTCATCACGAAGCCCATCAATGATATGATACATTAGCCTTTCCTTAGAGAACTCATGGCCTGGATAGTTGTTTAATAGTGCATAATATCTTTCTAAGGCCATGTCCAAGAGTTCATGTTATGCTTGTTTCCACTCTTGGATTTGTTTCCTCAAGGCCGACACTCTTGTGTAGGTTTGATATCTTTCATTAAAGACTTCTACCATTGTTTGCCATAGTCATATTGAATTTGGTTTTAACGATCTATACCATAATTTTTCTTGGCCAATGAGTGTCATTGGGAAGAGCTTGAGTTTTTGCCAACCGTTATTAATGTTGTTCCATGCGCAAGCATCGCAGAAGGCTTGTAAATGTTGATGTGGATCTAAGTCATAGCCTCTTGAGAAATTAGGGAAGTTTTTTAAATCAAGCCTAGGTAGATGACTCTCTTTACGATGCCTATGGGAGATTCGAATAGCCTCTTGTATTTGTGTTAGGCTTGTAGTGGCTAGTAGGGGTTCATTATCATTAGGTAAGTTATGCTTTTGTGTGTTGGGACGATGTTGCCTTCGTTTATGTTTATAAGAAACCCCCACTTCGAATTGTGTACTCCAATCTTCATTGTCAAATAATTCGTTGGTTCTCCAATGAATTACCTCACTAGATGTGGCATTATCGTAGTCTTGTAGGAGAGGCATGGTTGTGAAATTGTGTGTGAATTTATATGTGACTTTTTATAGTTATTTCTTCCTAAAAGATATATCGTTAATTCCTATACAGTGACCTTGTATGATATAACTAATCTAGATAACTAGCACCGTCCTTGTCAACGATGCCAATGATGAGTGGCGAGGTACCCCTACACTCAACCATACAAATACGAGTGTTTCACGCACGATCCGTTCGAACTCTGTAGACGGGCTAGTTGTGGTATCTAGAAAATTACTTGTAGGTTGCAATTTGTTGTCTTCCCACCTGGACTAGTATTAGCTTTGTCACGTGTGGTTTAGTCCAGAGTGAGGTGTATGATGTGTTTCTACACTAGTACTACTCCTGAGTATGATGGAAAATAAAATTAATTAAACTAGGGGAGAGAGAGAGAGAGAGAATCTAACTAGCCTAAGTGTGATGAGTATTTATTCCTTAATCATCCGTACACATCTTGGACCTTGTGCACGACTACCACTGGGATTACCAAGTGCATGGCCTAAGTACACTACTGGGTTACCAAGTAATCACACTTGAATGCTCGTGATTAAGTCGTACTCATTCCACGTTTAATAGGAGATAAGGGTGAAGAGATATTAACTAGGAAAACAATAAATAACAATTAAATAAATAATTAAGCTAAGTGGATGCTGCAATGATGAAGTAATCTCGATTTTTATTGTTGGTCATGTGCATGTCCAAGTACATCACACTCGAATAAGGATGCCATAAAATTACAATCACCACACTGCGGGCATGCACTGGGGGGAAAGGGTTGAGAGAAATCTAAACTTAAAAACTTACAATAAAATCTAAGAACTAATGCCCAAAACCCAGTGTGCTGCCTTTTATTTATAGACATTGCGGCGGGCCGCAATATCACAGGGGTAGACGCGATATCGTGGTTGATGCGATATTGCGGCTCCGATAATTGGGCTCCGATAACTGGACCTGACAAACCATATCTTGTATCAGGGCTTTGATAACTGGGCTCCGATAACTGGGCCTGACAAACCATGACTCATCAAATGCCCAAACTATGAACCTCACGTACTTAAAGAAATCTTACATTCAAGTCTTCTATCATGTAAAATTGGTCCCATTGAAAATTGATGTATTAGTGTATGATGCTCCCTTCATCATTTACTCTTGAGTTGTTATGCTTAAAATCAGGAGTAGCAAGCTCTGATACCACTTGAGGATCGAGAACTTAGAAGGGGGGTTGAATAAGTTCCCCAATTAAAATAACCAAGGTAACCAAAACCAAACATAATTTTTACATAGTTCCCCAACTTGGGTACTTCCACACTTGGAGTGTAGAATCCTTACATACCTCTAGACTTTGTTCCTTAGAAAAATGTTGTTTAGAGGGTACCACAACCTTTACAAAGTTTGAGCTCCACTCTAGAGTGTTTCATCACTGCAAAAATACTCAACCCCACAAAGTCCCAACAAGCTCAAAATGTGCTTTGAAAGATCTCATAACCTTTACAAAATGTAAGCTTTGCACTGGAGTGTTTTGTGATTGCAAAACCATTCAATCCCTTAAGGTCCTGACAAGCTCAACGAAGATGCCTTCCTGCAAGAAGCACATTAACCCTACAAGGATTACAAGCACAAAATGAGTACGACTTTCAACACATTTTTTGTCACATGTGAACATTATCGCTTTGAAGATCAATGAGGTTATTGGAATGAATCTTTTTTCTGGTTTTCGTCCAAGGCCAACTTATTAGGTATGTGTAAAAATTGATATGCAAAAATCAAGACCAAATTCCGTATTGTACACTACCAAATCAATGTACTACTACCATGATCATAATCATAGAAGAGCTCAATGTCCTAAGCTATTGGCTAAGCTTGAAGTTGAGCAACTTTTAGTTTAAAAAAAAGATGCTAAAGAGTTAGAAGAGAAAAATAAATTTGTATAAGAAGAAATCAATAATGCTGGGTTAATTTCCATAAATATTTCATTCAACTCCAATAAGGAAGGTATTGAAGATATGAACATTAACGACATTGATACTACATCTTGAAAGAATTCTTATAATCAACAAGCAAATCATGATGGAAATGCAAGTGGTTGGGAGTAGGTTACTAAAAAGTCTTATACTTCAACTACTTGTGATCATTCTTTCTTGAGTGACTTTCCTAAAGGGTAACAAACTTAATGAGTTATAATAAGTGATTTAAATTCCCTTGTTAGAAGGTCAAGTACTCATCACCCTGTAATGAATAGCTTCAAATGTAAAAATTCTTTTTAAGGGTTTAGTTGTAGAGAGAAAGATCTTGTCTCATTTACATAGATTTAATGAATTGTTTCTCTTGAAATGTGAGGGAACTCTTGAACTTCAAAGAAGATACATAGTTTAGATCATATTTATAAAAATTATTTGGATTTGGTTTTTCTTTCAAAGATTTACTCTTTAAAATTGTTATACGTGTATTTTTCTTAATAGTTATTGTGTCTCCTCAACTCATAAGAATGAAAAAGGTAGATCTGTGGTCCTTCTTCACAATAAATGGAAAAGGTTTGTTAGTGATCAAGGCATTGATAGTTTGGATAATTGTAACTAGATTCAACTTCAATATGCAAATGATGGGCTTTATTTCTATTTATGCTCCTATAATCTTAATGATAAAACATTGCTTTGGAATTGGTAAGGTTCCATCTCTACTTGATCTTCCATGTGTGCGCATAGTCTTGAATTGGTAAAGAAAATCATAAAGTTTTTCATCAAATAAACAAGGATATTTGCCTTCTAAGCAAGGATCAAGATGGTTTGGAATTTCCATCTATATCACAGCAAAGTATTCTTTTGGCTTCTAAATGGTTTGTTAACTGTATCAAAGACAAGAAAGCTTGGAAAATTCTATTCATGCATAATATTTCATGTATAGACAAAATTCAAAGATGGAGGAATATTCATTAGAGAAATTGGATGATTAGCATAGGAACACTTAAAGATACATACTCTTATTTTTAAAATAGATATGGCTTTGGAAGAGTAAATTGAAAGGCTTTCTTTAATGGAAGCCTACCCACTTAAGTTTGGAAAACTTGAACCAACATTCTATTTGGTGGATGATGCATATTCTTTAAAAATGTTCCAAGCTGATAAATTTTCAAATAGAGCAAATGGATTTACCAATCACAATCTTTTGCATATTGGTCAATTGTTTTCTTTAATTAAAAATGTAAATATTACTCTCTCTTGGCATCAAGCTAAAATTAAGTAGAGATTTCAAAGGCAAGTGCTTTTTATTTACAAGCATGTTAAAGATGTTTTCTCTAACTTTGAGATTATTCAAATGCACACTAATACTCATTGGCATGGAGAGTAGTTTTGGCCTAATGGATCTCCTTTGTGTTCTCTTGATATGGCTAAAAAGCTAAATCTTGGTTTCACTTATATAACTTTCATTACTCCACCTTAAACATAAGGTGGAATATGCACTTAGAAGATTGCCATTGGAAAGTTGTTTTTCATAGAGAGTTGTACCATTCTCATTTCTTAGCTACAATTTGGAGCTCAAAGGCCTAACCAAAGCATCAACTTCTTTTTTGGTCCTTGATTCATCAAGGATTTCCCATTGGACACAAGCTTCACATTGTAAGAATTAATTTTCCTAGATGTGTTGTTTGTCAAATAGAGGGTTCATTCACTCTTATTTTTTGGAAGTGCTTGTTTTCTAAATAGATTTGAAACTAGTGTCATTCCCTTCAAAATTTTCATCAATAATCGATTTATTACATTTCCTCACTGCATTTTTAAAGATGATTGCATTATTCAACATTTTTAGAAGGCTTGGAAGACCCTACATTTTGAAATTATTTTCTTCATATGGAAATGCATATTAACTGCATGGTACCAAATCATGAGATATACTACTTTTAGTTATGGTACAAAGTTTTGTATTGCCAGTGTAATCCAACTACAATGCCATGTGATAGGCTTTATAAAGTTCTTTTGAAAAGTGCATATTGTTGGAGGTTTTTAAGTTTCAATAGCAATCGTCCCCTTGAGCACAATTTTTGTGTTAAGCCTATTCATCTCTAAAGTACTTTTTAAAATATCTTTGGTTAACTTTTTGAAATACCTTTTATTTACAAATAAAAAGGTAGGTGAAGACCAACACAACCTACAAATACCTATAATGATCATGAAAAAATTAAGTTCTAAAAAACAATTCATGGCGTGAACAATGGCTTATACCCACCTACCTTGTGTTAATGTAACAAAGAGGTGTATTCAAGATTGAAAATATGCATGTATGGTAAAAACTCAAATACTATTTATATTCACAGCAATATGTGTACATAAATGCCATGTATCTATACTTTGGATGTGATTACATAATGAGAGAAAATAATTAATTATATGTTTAATAATAAATCTTGTGCTGGAAAATATTATGAATTCTCATGGATTGTTGTTTCCCATGCATGCTCCCTTGCCCTTCTAAATTTTATTACTTGTGCATTGCAATGCGAAGATATAAATATAGAAGCTTCAGATTCACTTGTAATAGATATGGTGGCATTATGGATAAAATATGATTTAACATTACTAATAGGCTTTCATAGAGCATTATGGATGAAATATTATTTTGGGTTACCAACCTATAACTCATAATGGCCTGGTGGCCAAAATACCTAAAGGTGTTTGCCATTCTTTTAAAAATAAATATGCCATGTGTTTGTGGGTGGTATATGTCCTGCATAACAAGGTTTTGCTTGAGCAAATATTTCTCAAATCTAAGATTACAAATTCTAAATTTTCATGGGGTATCAAACGGGGAGGAAATTAGGGTATCACTGACCAATAATCAACTGAAATAATAGATCTTTCAAAGTGGATGTACAACCTTCATATGTGCCATAAGTAAATAAGCAAATAAAAGGTTGCAGGGTTCGAAATATACGGTCAAGTTGTCCTGTGTCCACGCCTGTATTATACCATTTATATTTTTACGAAACCGTAGGAAACTATGAAAATGTCTGTGTGGAGGTAAAATATCCAACTTTTGCAGAATACAGTAGAAAATTTGAAATTTCAGAGCTGGTTGAACTTTAGGGTATCATTAAGCGCGAAAAATAAAAGCTTTAACATGATTTAAGATGGACATGTATTTTCAAATCCATCAACTCAACGATAATGAATGATAAGGGCACCCTGGCCACAAAATATGCTACAAGGCCTGTTTGTTTGACTGTTGTAAATAAATAAACTTTTGGAGCACAAAATTTTCTACCGCTTGCATAGTAAAATTACACGGCAGAAGAAAATACGTCAGACAATTATTTTTATAGGTCATTTGAACTTTGCCGAACCTTTATGTTTCACCAGTTGGGATGATCTTCTGCTATGCTTGCAGGAGGCCTTGGTTTCCAATCAGTCTTCTCATCCCAATACATGTCATACCATATATGACCACGTTGCAACCCTTCAAGGCAACACCAAATTCCCACGTATCTTTTGACTCTCCTCCTAAATTTTTCATCTTTAATCTATTAAGAAATTGTAAAAAATTAAATTGGTGAGAGCAAATCAGTAATTAAGGAATTAACATCCATGCTCAATATTGAGGTTTAACCAAGGACTCGGCATGTCATCTTACCTTATCTACAAAACCACCAAATGCATTTTGCATGGATGAAAATTGTAGTACTCTTTTGTCCTTAAAAGACGATAGCATGACTCTAATCTGCAACAACATATAACTAGTTTAGTTATATATTTATTATATATATCTATTATTTGGTCAATAGAATTTTTTATATTTTTCAAATTAATAAAATCTCAAAGTATTTCACTTAGAATTGATTTTCACATTGAAAACAAAAATCAAAACCAATATACATTATCTCAACCAAAAGAATAATTCAATGAAAAAGTTATCTATTAATCAAGCATCATGATGATAACTATTTATTTACATTGACCTTCACCATTATAACAATTTTATCCTGACCAAAGATGACTCAGGGCTAGTCATGATGATAACTACTTATTTACCTTGAACCTCATTGTTATGACAATAAAATTATTAAATTATTTTACCATGCTCAAAGAGAACTCTCTTGAACAAGGCTGGTAGTTGACCTCTAGGAAAAAATGAATAATATGTGCTCTATGACTAAATATCAAGCTGCATACTAATGACAGATTTTGGAAAAGTTCTGCAATAATATTTGATGATCCATCTACCAATGTAAGCAAGCAAATGC
This sequence comes from Gnetum montanum, assembly GCA_015680685.1. Taxonomy (NCBI): domain Eukaryota; kingdom Viridiplantae; phylum Streptophyta; class Gnetopsida; order Gnetales; family Gnetaceae; genus Gnetum; species Gnetum montanum. The sequence continues at coordinate 509,068 of MNCI01005835.1, forward strand.
TTAAACTCCTCGCTAACATTGCAAACACAACAAAGTACCTGCTCATCTGATTGATTTCTTGACAATAGAACAACTTCTTTATGGGTAGCATTAGTCTCCTGACTACAACTACCAGTATCCTCATTGCAAAGGTGTACTAGCAGAGTTGATTCCTTAACCTATCCACATTAATAATTCTCAAGTCAAAGAAAGATATCAAGAATCAATAGTCTTGAATATAATGCATTGAAGCAGCAGTAAAAAAAAAAACATGAACAGAAGTCGCACCGATGTTGGCAGCCTTGGATTCTCAAGGAAAGAATACTCCCGAAATTTTATTTTGGGACCAAATTCTTTTTCATTCAGATTTTGCAGCATTACGTTTACCTGCAGGTAAATGATTTCATTTCATGCCAAGTACAGCCATTATCATACTAATGAAAGTAGAGAATGTGTACAAGTAAACAAAGCATTAAATAGACTTCATCGAATGCACACATTTTCAGATGGTACTCCACATTGTTAGTATGTATTAACGACAATCTCATATACTAACAGGTCATCTTTATCAAGCTTAGAATGTTCATTTCCTGATGGTTATAAAGTTTGGCTCTCAAGTGCTGTGGTACTGTAAGAAACCTTCAGAAATTTTTTATCATCGGAATCAAATAACTTTATCAATGTATAACTACATTATACAGTAAACGATTGTAATGTAACAGCCCTGCAATTAGATCTCAAGATCATTTCACTCTTCTTGCATTTCAAAGGACGGTAACTTATCCTTTGTTAATATCTACCAATTTGTATGTTTGTCGTAAACAATCACAGCAGAAACCATATCATTGCAAACCCAACAAATAATATCCGGCATCAATGGGAAATTTTAAGAAAAAATGACTCGTTTGATTAATTCTGTGCTATACTATTTTGTGTCGCTAACCTAAAATACCTCAAACACATGATCCAAAGGACAGAGAAATGGTTGCTTTGTTTTTGATCCTGGCAATATCCCTGGGTGACCGAACCACATTCGATCTAATCTACACCAAAGAGGAGGCATCACCTGTACAGACATACACACTTTTTAAAATCCTAACAAGAAAAGCATTATTAAAAACACCGGACAAAAATTAACCAAGATAACCTAAAATGTTATGCATTGCGCACCATTATTTAAGACGGAACAATGCAAAGCACGTACCAGTGTTCGATTTAGCGTATAGGCAATTGCAAGTGCATTTCGGATTTGCTTGATCTGCATTAAATAAAAAACGTAAAATAACTTTCTACCATTTTAATAATTCGTGTGTATAGGGGTATATAATGTTCAGAAAAATTACATGTAAAATCAATCATCAAAACTTACAACCGGTTTTTAAAGTTTATTCTACTCGGTAGATATGTTGCATGCCGTTGTATCAAGGATTCTAGTAGGAATCCTTGATTACTGTAACTATATTGTTTGGATCCATTACTATATTTCCACTCCAGAAATGCTCGACTCTGTTATGTATTATGTTTTCCATGTTGATTAATTTTCTGATTGCTTTGCTTCAAAAAATTTTAGATTTTCACGGCATATCCATGACCTGTATTTAATATTCTCTAACCGTCTTTAATGTTGCTTGCATAGTTTACATTGCATAGCTATATCTAGCTGTAGTACAGGCTTACATATTTGAAAGAATGCCATCAGTATTTCATAAAGCCTGCTTAAATTTAGAAAAACTTGTATATCAGAAATGAACGTAATTTATCAATTCCTAGGGGGTGTTGGAACCTGAAAGAATGACTATCATTACACCAAAGACATATAGCCAATATGATATATTAGAAGAGGAATATAACAATGCCTCAAGTATAACTTGCACTGGCAACCTCTTGCCTAACAATGCAATGAGCTAACCACTTGAACCACCTATCACGGGCAATGATTTATCACTTTCATTCAAGGCTTCAAAAGTTAAAGAATCGGTCACATGTATTTGTGAATTTTGATTTGGCACAACTTTACTGAAAAAATACCTCTCAATGCTGACAGAAAAGTAATAACAAAATTAATATCAAAAGAAAAAACCGATCTCATAAGACTGCATTTAGAGTCAATTACCAGTTTTATGAGATATTAGGAACAAGAAAGGGGAAAAAACCTATTTTGAAATTGGCAAAAAACATAAATAAGAAATGTAAGGACATTGATTTTGTCAAATGCATCAAGAAAGCAGATGAAAGAATTTTGGTAACAGACAATGAAATTTTGGATAGGTGAAAATTTTATTTTCAAGAATCATTAAATAAAGAATTCCAAACAGAAAATAACCAAGAAGAAGAACCAAATTTCGGTTTGGTTAGTGAGAACTTTCCTTCTTTGAGGTGAAGATAGCCTTATCAAAAATGAAAAATGGAAAAGCTATTGGACTAGACAACGTTCCTATAGAAGCTTGGAAAGCATTAGGAGATATAGGAGTTTTTTGGCTGACAAAATTATTTAACAAAATTTTAAAAGATGGAGAAATGCCCAACAATTGGAGAAAAAGCTTTGTTGTTCCCATTTACAAAAATAAACGAGATGTACAAAATTGTGCAAACTATAGAGGGATTAAGCTAATGAACCATACTATGAAGCTGTGGGAGAGAGTCATAGCACAACATCATAGACTTGAATCAACAGTATCAAAAAAACAATTTGGATTTATGCTAGGGAGATCTACTATAGAGACTATTTTCCTGATACAACAATTGATGAAGAAATTTAGAAAACATAGAAAAAATCTTCATATGATCTTCATTAACTTGGAAAAAGCATATGATAGAGTACCTAGAAATATTATTAGGTGAGCATTTTGGAGAAAAAAAGATCCTTGATAAATATATTAAAGTGATTCAAGACATGTATGAAGGAGCTACCACTAAAATTAGAACAACTTGTGAAATAACATCTAATTTTCTAGTTATAGTATGTCAACATCAAGGGTCTGCAGTTAACTTGTACTTATTTGCCATTATTATGGATGAATTAACGAAAAAAATACAAAATCAAATCCCTTGGTATATACTATTTGCAAATGATATTAAGTTGGTGGATACAGCTCAAGAAAATATTGCTGCTAAAATCGAGAAGTGAAAACATGCTTTAGAATCAAAGGGCTTAAAAATTAGCAGAAGTACAATAGAATATATGGAATGCAATTTTAATAACAGCATAAATAGTGGTAAAATAGAAGTGACAATCCAATGCAACAAAGTCTCTCACTGCAAACAATTCTGCGATCAATTCTCTAATCAGATGGTGAAATTGATAAAAATATCAGAAATAGAAATGAGGCAGAATGGTCAAAATGAAGACAGGCTAGTTCTCTATAATAAAAGAATACTAATAAAATTAAAAGACAAATTTTATAAGATAGCAATCAGGTCTGCTATCTTGTATGGTGCTGAATGTTGGGCAATACAAAAGAGGCATGAACAACAAATTAATATGGTAAAAATGCAAATGTTTTGATGGATGTTGAATATTACTAGAAGAGACAAACTACATAATATAGACATTAGAGGACGACTTGGAGTGGCTTCTATTTCAAATAAGCTACATAAATGAAGGCTTAGATAGTTTGGACATGTGCAGAGAAGATCAAACAATGAGACTATAAACAAAGGTTGCTACATCACTGTTTCAGGAAAGCCACTGAAAGGAAGACCAAAGAAGATATAGGGAATAAATGACATGATTTGACAAAACTGCAAATAAACAAAGATCTAGCTCTTCATAGAGGCAAATGGCGAAAACGAGCTCATGTAGCCGACCCCATTTTGTTGGAACAAGGCTAGGATGATGATATAAAGACAATTACTTGAGTAAATCCACAAAGCTACCATGCGATCACCTTTATCAACTAAAGTTGCAAACTAGTCCATTATATAATGTGAAAGAAAAGTGATTGGCTTATACATGATAAAATCAATATTATGGAACCGGTAAATGGATGAAATGTATAGATCATGGCTACAAATCTTAATAATAAAAGAAAAGATCCAAACTATAGATGATATGCATAAAAGAGAAGAAAAAATAAGTAAGATGAAACTAAACATCTTAATCATGTTGTAAAACCCTAAGGCTATAATACAGATCAGCAAAGCAAATGTGAGATTCCATTATTTGAAAATTAAGACAGAGATCACTTGATATCTCAACTTGAGCAAGAGTAGTGATTGATTATGATGAGCATGGAAATACTAATATTAATATTAATAGTAGTAACATTATTTAAAAACGCTATTGATTTTGCCCTTGATCCAAATTTGTGCAATCTTAATCCATTTGGAACATATACAGTACATGTTTGTTTCCTTTTAGTTGCGTCTATCTTTTGCGCTCTGGGCAGTCTAGTTTATGTATTTTGAGATCTCTAAAAACAATAATAAAGAAAATTATAGCTTCAGAACTATACATTAGTCTGTATCTGGTTTTATCATTTTAAAGTGTAATGCTGGACATTGTAGCAGAAAAAATAATTAAGTATGGATCAAGTGATCATTAAAAGTGGAGTGACATTACTCTTATAAACAAATACAAGGAAATCCACATCAAAAAGACAATACCTGATAATTAACCAGAGCAAAGTGTGATTCAACTGTGTGTTCACCCCCAGTAAGCAACTGCTCAGGGATAGATGCATTAAATGACAAGAAACCTTCTGCAAATTATATTCAAGATATCATGTTAAATATAACATACTTCTCTATCCACTGGAAGAGGTAAAAGTCTTGATGCATCCCGATGAAAACTCAAGCACACAAAGTTGCAAACAGAACTACCAGAACAGTGAAGCAAAAGAGGGAGAAGTATGGTCCAGTAAAACATTAAAATATTCTTTGGAGAAAAACATCAAATCCGATGTTGCTATTGGTCAAATCATAACTCGGATGGCACAAAACAAATGAATGCATATTTTTAGAGTGCGGAGTACCTTCTGAATCATAGTACTCAGGCTTATCATAAAATTGTTTTGCCTCACGCAAACGATGCCGTTTACCATCAGTTCCTGCATACTGAAAAGTGGTATGCACAGCATACGGTTTGAGACCAAACTGCTTGTATTGGACCTGCCCTTCATCACAATATTAAACGACAAGGAATATTTAGAATCACTAATCATTCAATTTGTGAATGAAATATCAATGCATAAAAATATTGTGCAATTAAAAACAAACTAAATACATTCAAAGAATTAAATTGATGAAAAATTGTCAATTCAAAATTATACAACTGAACAGTGGCTAAATCCATGCCTGAACAAAATATGTATGCCCACTGCAGAAAATGCTTGCTGGCAGTATGCCTAGTTTAAGAGTTCCATCAAAAGCATAAACAAGTCCACTCTCTGGATCAACGGCTGGGCCATAATGCTTACGCATCATGTCATTGAATCCATTTTGATCCCAAATTTTATCATCTGCAATAAGCATCTGATACCATTCCTTTGCAAATCTTTTAGAAACATTGGATGGCCTCCAATAGAAAATTCCGATGTTGAAAGCACCGGACTCTGGACAGACAAAAATAAAAAAAATAGCATTAATTTAGCACATTCAATCAAAAGGAAAATTGAAATAATCTAATCAATATTCACTGCAATAGCGTCAGCACAGAATCTGTCAAAAAAGTCTCTCTCCCAAAGCTATTCAACTGTTTGTAAAAGTTATATGAATTTAGGGCAACCTTTAGTTGGCCATTCCTTATAGAAGCTGTGCGATGACGGGTTATTTGGCTAGGTAATGAGATAAAAATGGTATGATCAGACATTCACTAGTGCGAAAGACCAAAGGAAATTTGCCTTGAACACCATACGAAACTTCAACACCAAACATTTTGATCTTTTCAAGTGAATCAATTCTTCTGAAGTAACATAACAATTAGAAGAAGGAATCCATTCTGCATTAATGTTCCTTGTTAACCGTGACTCCATCTCCATAAAGGAAAATAAAATCATTAGCTTAAGGACAATTGTCAAGCTCCGTCTCCTTGACCAATTGTCTCATCCATGCTTCAACCATGGAATTCACTGATTTTAACCATCTCTCCTCATTTTCCGTCTGATTTCCAGTATCATCATGTACATAAAGACCAAACCAAAGTCCATGTATGTGCCCAGTATGAATCAAAACATCATCAAACACAAAAGTCCTCTAAATGAACTCACCAACAGCCCTCCTAGCCGTCCACATGGCATTCTCTTTGCTAAAACACACACCAAGACTCCTCACACAACAAAAAGACAGCATTGTAAGGATGGCACAACACAAAAATATTTTCCAAATCTCATGAAAGGAATTAACCGAGGCAGATTTAGAGGTGAAATCATCAATAAAATGTCCAACATCATAGTGGTAAGCATCATCAAAAACAAGAATTTTCATTACCACAATCAGACCAAGCTAACTCCCTAACTTCAGCTGCTTGAAAAACCATACCAATCTATGGAAGATCAGGTAAAAAGTGAGTTTACCTTTTATCTTGGCTTCCCCATATTGATGGAAAATAATGCCTTCAAATGGCTGTCCTTCACAAATAAGAAATAACAATTCATCATCCATCCTCTCATACTTCCTTGAGGTAACCAGCATCAATGCATTTTTTCCATACTTCCTAATGGCCTTATCATTTGTCCTAGGAATCAATTTGTGTGTTGTCTTCCTCAGAATTCTCCACCCATTGCTTGCACCAACAAATGTAGATCTATTATCATAATTCCGTGGTATTCCTAAAAAGATTTCTGAATAATCAATGGGCAGCGCATCACGCACAATTGTGTCCTTGAAATATCCTATCTTATACTCCAAGGGACATTGCTCCCTCACATCCTTGTGGTACTATTTCATTAACCAAAACACTATGGAAGGAGTGGGATGTGGCTTTATTTCTAGCTGAAGACTCTTCACAACCTTCGAAGAAATCACACTTTTTTTTGCTCCTTCATCAATAAGCACATTCAACAAATAACCTGCAGCATTAAAGCTGGTCCTAAAAAGCAATTTTCTTCATGAATCCTCAGCAATGTTCAAATTTCAAATGAATATGCATCTGTTAAACTCAAGAAGTTCTTCTTCCTCACAAGCACTTGGATTATTGAGCATACCGTGGAGTGAAGTATCAACCTTGCCTACCTTTTGAGGATTCTTTTAAATTGTTTGTACCTCCTTGCCTTTTGCTACTCTTGCGGCCCTTCGACAGTCCCATTGCCTATATCCAAACTCAATACACTTAAAACATTGTATTTTGGAAGCATCTGATCCCGTATCCTTCCTTAGAGACTTGTCTTGAATTCTCTCCCTCTTAGAAGCCTTCAATTGATCCTTGTCTTGGTCCTTGAACTCATCTTAAACCTCTTGGTTTTCCTTCCTCTCTTTTGATGAAGAATTCTTGTCCTTTACCTTAGACAACTTATGGTTCTTAACTCCAAATAGAATCATCTTCTTTTCATCCCTTATAGCCAAGTCAAATGCTTCTTAAAGAGTTTGAGTCTCAACGACAGTCAACTTTTGCTGGCATGCCCTCCTTGGACCTCCAATAAAGTTTGAGGCTTGCTCATGACCAAAACACACCTGCCTAGTTCAAAACCTCTACAAATTAAATACAAAATTCCCTTAACTCCATTTCCCCTTGCCTCTTGAACTTCAACTTCTTGATTAACTTTCCATGAAGGAAGATTTGTCAAACTTGCCTCTCAACAAGTGCTCTATGGATAGTCAATACTTGACAGGTGTCTGATGCCACTTGAAGTAAATATCACACTCTCTATCCCACCAAGTGTTTCCCATTCCTTCAAGTCTAGCCTTGACAATGGAAACTCTGAGGTTATCAGACACAACTTCAACTTGAAAATGCTTCTTGATGAATCTCATCCATGCAAGAAACACGTGTACGTTTAACTCCATTAAAGTTAGGAATCTGCACATGAGGAAGCCTTAAAAAAATTCCTAAAAGCCTTGGCCAACCTGATTTCTTCATCTTCATACTGTCTGAACACTCTGGATCAAGACTTTGAAGGGGAATTGGAATGTGCTGATTCCTCAACTCTTGAAACACTTGGCTCATAAAGCCTCCCTGCCTCATGCGTTAGAGCAAAATGAATTTCTTCATCCTCTGCCTCCAAATGTTTGCCTTTTCTTTCGTCTTCAATCATGTTACGAAGGTTGGCAATCCACGCACCTCTTCCACTAAAGTCTTGAAAGGATTATTCAAGTCTTCAACATCCTTACTAAAACTTTCAATTGTCTTCTTCTTGGAAGCCATGACTAGAAACAGTTGACTTCAAGAAAAAGTTAACCAGAAGCAACAAGATCTTCAAGCAATCATCAAATTTGAACACCCTTCAACGCAGAACTCAACCAAATGGAGTTATTTCAACTAAGATACTCTAAATGAAACATCAATTCCACTAGATCTGAAGCAATTCACTTCAATTCCAAACCAACTTTTGTAAATGATCATCAAAATGAATATTATCTCCGCAAGATCCAACAAATTCCATAAAGTATCAAGCCAAAATGACATGATCAAACCCTCACTACTTCAGATCCCATCAAAAAACAACATTAAACATCAAATTCTTATCAAAAGCATCAAGAAATAGCTCATATTATGACCTTTAAAGCAAAAAGAAGACCCATACAACCTCAGAATCTGCTCCAAAGCTAGCTCTAACACCAATCTGGTGTTAAGGACCAAAGGAAATTGCCTTGAACACCAAGCCCTTTGATCTTTTCACTTGATTATCAAGGACCTTTTTGAGCACAAAACACAAAATTTCAAGATAAGAGAACAATTAGAAGAAGGAGTTCACTCTTCATTCATGCTAAACCAGGTATCAAGCCAAGTTACAAACATCAAGAATGGAGGGTCACTCTTCAAAATCACTCAAACCCTTACCAATGACTTTCAAGGCCCAGTCACATGTCATGGTTTTCACAGAATGGCGTAGTCAATATTTATGGTAGTCAAATAACCATATCCCATTTATTTGTCACATGCATTGTCTTATCATGATGCTGTTTAAGAAGATCTTCATGGTGAGGAGCCCCCTTGGATTCCACAATCCAGGCCCACTCAAGATACCAAAACCCCAATTCAAGATGTCTCAATGACAAGAAAGGAAAACTAATCTTCATTCTTGCATAAAACAATTAAATGGAATACAAAATGAAATGGAAGCATATGTCCCAACGGTACACAAAACACTCAAAATCCTTGCAGCACTCCATAATTACACAAGAAACACACAGCCACCATGATTTATGATTTTCACTTTCTCACTCATTGTTCCAAATGGCTCACAAACAATGCTCAAGATGAGCCCAAGAAGTCTCTCATTTCTCCCTTTCAAGACTCCTTCAAATGACCCTTCAATTACCCCTCCAATAGGCCTTCAAGACTTGACCCATGGTGTCAATTTATCACTTAAAGATGACGATTCATCTCCCTGCTTGGAACCTCATTTAAATCCAAGAAGTGTGGGATCAAATTGGGATGTCTGACTAAAAAATGACCATAAATTCTGTCAAGATGTCTTAAGGGTCCGAGTCCTCTTGAAGTGCACTGTTAAGACGTCTGGGAAATGCAAGACATCTGCACAGTCTGAAACAGAAACCTCTGCCAAGACATGTGGACTCTGGAGACATCTGGCCTGCAAACACCATGAACTTGCCAAATAACTCCCGAAATCCATCCTTTGACATCCCTTGACCTTCTCATGGCCCTAAGAACACCCAAAAACACAAACATAACATGCGCAAACATCAAGACACATGCACAAAGACACACATAATTGAGTAACAAATACATTAGGGTAGCTGATGTCTTCATCACTTCGCATGGTGATCAATTAAATCTTCAAAACTTTTCTAAGTGATGCCAAGTAGCTAGAAATTTTATTCAATGAAATTGATTACCGATTGCTATGGCTAGGCCATAAAAAACAATTATCATCATGGCTAGTTTGGTGTTGTATGATCTCCTTTGTCACATGGCCATAATTAGCCATAATGGCCAAAAAAACATGTGATTAGGCCCTTAATCTTACTTGACTTCTTTCTTGAGCCCAACTTAATGCACCCTTGGCCAATGACAAATGGATAACCTCTCCAAATGTATCGACATTTAAAAGCCAAAAGTCTTAATTTTGTATTTTCTTGTTGATCACAAGCTAACTGTAACCACTACTCATGGTCACAAAATCCTTAAAATCATTAAAATGGAAATAGAGAGTGAGTGCGACCCGTTCATGACCACAAACAACCCACAATTTGCAGTCAACTCATGGAAAACCGTACGAGTCAAAACACCTACCACAACTTATTCACGACTTGTGGTCACTGCTGCAACCTGTGATCAGCCACCACAACACAATCGTGATTCATTATAAGTGGCAACCATTGGAATCTAACTTTTAAATATACCATGATTTAACTATGATTCCACAGGAAATTTACAAGGAATTAAAATATGGTTACCAAAATGATCAAAAATAAATCTCCTACAAGCTTTTCAAAATACCAAGGACTCCACCACATCAAAGGGTATATAAATGGGTCAAAGAGAGGTGTTCCGATACCATGCACTCCAGAATATGTTGAGATTTATCATACCATTTCAATGGTAACAGTTTAGATTACAATAAAAATACTAAAACAGCAATCCGTCTGGTCTGTATGGTAGACACCAAGGCCTATACTGTATGACATTAGCTATATCTTCGTATGTTATTTCCTTTGGTATTTTCAGTGATATTACCAAAAAAAGGACTTCTTCAACCATAATTAAGAAAAGACCAATGTAAGCTTGATAGAAATAACTGGCATCTATGAAGAACAACAAGATGGGCATTTTTACATGGGATTGTCAATATGTATTAAAAAAGACATTCTTACATTCACAGGATGATAACATCATAGACTGATATTGTAGACTTATACAGTAGTGTCTCAGACATTATTAGAAAATAAATTAGGATTTATAAAATATTTGATGGGTTGGATACATGTGTTCCTCCCAAACTTTTAACCAGTCCACAAAATGTAACAAAAAGTCACTTGACTTTTGTGTTGGTGACAAATTAATAGAATCTCCACACAATTTTCTATTAAGGTAAGGTACTATAGCAATATGCAGTACAAGACAACAAGCAGTATTACAGCTAGAAATACAGAAGCTTTTCAACAAGTGTTACAAAACATGTTAAAAACAAAGAAATCCAAATTCATGTGAGAAGAGATTTTAATGGAGGCTGTCGTAAAAGTTAGTATGCCTAAAAAGGTTCATAGGTAAGAAGAAGTGGTTTTACAAAGAATGTCTTCAAGCACGGTTAGATATCAAAAATTCTTTGTAATAATGAAGCTTTAACCAATGAATACATAAGCCTAATTCAGTCGAAGAAAGAAAATTTCTAAAAAAGCATCAAGAAAGTATGGTGTAAATGATAAAGCAGGATCCCCGAAATCTTTGGAAACTTTTCAAAAGCAAATTATCTTCACGCAATGATATTCCATTTTCAAAAAGTATAGTATTCTACAAAGATTTGTTTTACCATAAGGTAAATCACGTAACTCGCTGCATAAACCTAGACACATTGCAACTTACATATGATGAAATAGTAGAGGGGATGGGGGGAGGGGTGGAAGGGGGGAATTAGTTTCTAGAAAAGTGGTAGATGCAAAAGGATTATATATTGAATTATTCAAATGTGGTGAAAAATTCATTTAGAGAAAGACTTTGAAATTGATTGTTGAAGGGCTTCAAAGTCGTTTGACTAGACAATGGATAATTATTAAAGCTGTTATAAAAAGGATCACCACCCAAAGGCTCAATTCTCATCCTGCAAAGGCAAAGTCCTAGGAGGATGGTGGATGAGTGAAAGCCTAACCTCTTTTGAGTGGCTCTGGTTAGGCTTAGACCCAAGTCTTGCAACTTGAGAAGCAAGCACCTTACCATCACTCGAAGTGGTGGTCCCTAATTACTAAAGTTGTTATGCTTTATTAAACAGGAGACGAATCAGATTTAAACAATTACAAATTGATAATGACCAATAACTTGTTTGCAAAATTGCTAGGTACCATTCTGGAAAAAAATCAAGATGTTGGGTGGAAAAAAATAGTTTACATGCAAGCTACTCTCATATACTACATTGAACAAGATAATGGAAAAAGAAATGAAGACAGCTGTCTGCTTTGTTAACTTCCATAAGGCATCTAATTCAGTTATAAGAGGAAAATTATGAAACAAATAAAGTCAATCCTGGCTTACTCAATGCTATTCAAAAATTATGCAAAGAAATAATTTTATACAGAGAAATAATTTTTGAACTAAGAGATGAAGACACTACAGAATCTTATCAGTTTTACAACAATATTAAAATAAAGCAACGTTGTTTTCATTCACTAACAGTATTTAGTATTCTCATTGATGAACTAAATGAGTGGATAAAACAGGTACCCACAAATTATGTTATTCAAGTGGATCAAGCATGGATACAACTCTTAATGTTTGTAGATAATGTAGCACTAGCTGCAAATTCAGAAACAAGGTTAGAAACAATGCTGCATCAACTAGAAAATTTTGTAATCATAAAGGGATGAACATGAATATCGACAAAACAAAAAATGTTAAGATGTAAAACGAATAAGAGATAATAATTTCCAATTCACTAATAAAGTATTTGAGATTGCAAATATGTATAGATATTTGGAAATAGAATGCTAGTTCTAAGTGGAAGCATTGTGTATCAAATGTGTTGCAAATAGGTGAAAAGCTTTGTACACAATGAAGAACATATGTATCTATCAAAATATTTGTACTTGGGAAATTTAAAAATATCTATTTTAAACAATTGTGCAACCTACAGTATCATATGGATGTGTAGCTATGTGTAGCTTGGGGTCCATATCTTGATCAAGAAACTTACAAGAAAATTGAAAAACTTCAAAAATATTTTTTATGAGATGAATTCAATCTCAACGCTCAGGTCCGAAATGAAATATTTTTATTTGAAGCCAATATGTTGACATGCAAAGCTAAGGCACTATATCAGTCTTTAACATTCTTTTGAATAATAAAAATAGCATTAAGATCTTAGGATAGATCATCCAAAAATCTCAGCAATAAGAATGATATCATTAAAGAGAACTATGGCTACAAAAATGGAGTATTGAAAATTTTAATGTAATAATGAATTCATGACAAGCTCAAATTTTAGTTAAAGAGAAGATTCTAGAAAGATGACAAAATGAAGCACAGACACAAACAAAGCTTCAATTTTATTGGGAAAACATTAGAGGTAGCATGCATGATGAAGCAGAATATCTGCATATAGCTATTCCTATATTCATGTCAATACTAATGAGTCAAGCAAGAATAGGATTACATCACCTTCAAGTTAAATCTTAAAAAATGGGATAATGTGCAATATGAGGATAAAACATGCCAATTGTGCCTACTGCAAATGGTAGAAGATAAGCAATATGTAATAGTAGACTGTTGCAGAACAGATTTCCTTCAAAAAGTTGCAAATTTCAATCAAACTTTGTATGATCTTTTCAAGCTACCAATGTTGGTTCTAGGGCATTATCTAAAAGAAGTATTCAAACTAAATGAATATTGGACACATATTGTACTCAAAAATAATTGCTAATGATGTGTTTTGTACAAACTAATTCATCTGAGGATCTACACAGACATAATTAAACTTCAGTTTATTTGCCAAATATTATATTTACATCACTTATACATATACAAGCAGCAAGAGAGAAACAAACTAAGCAAAGTATGTAAGTACTAAAAGACAAAAAGACATGCAACAGTTGGCCTGATGTCATGTTCACTTCTTAAGCTGCTAATTAATGTAGATGAGCTCTTAGTAATTCATCTCCATTGATACTGCAGCTCCCAGTTGCATAACAAAAACGTGCAACTAATGAAAGTTTCTATCCAAAAGCAACTATTTTAGCAACAGAATTTTCTTTAAAGAATGTCAAATTCACCTTTTTCCCAGAACTCCAAGCTATCATCCTGTACAGTGGGTACCACCTGGTCACTTGATGTTAAAATATCAGCAGCAGGAAAGCGAGCAAAATATGGAAGGGGATCCTGTTTAGAAAGTACAAGTGCAAAGACTATTATTTAATGTTAGTAGAATATCCCTCAAACTTCAAACAACTTTGACAAAGGAAAAGAATAAGAGAGCAATACATCACATTTACATAATTCATCCTAGCTTTTGTAGGATTTTTTCCAGGATTTGTGGCAAGCCAATGTTACACACTGACAGGATTTTAGTGTTAGTGATTTGTAAAGTCATCTCTTAATATTTTATTCAGTAGTCCCAAAGATTTAGCTAATTTCTCTAACTCTCAAATAAGAAGCATAAATATGACTCCCTAGGTTCGGTTCAGAGCATCTATGAACAAAACACATAAAAAGCATCTGGGTAGTATCTCTAATGGTCACGGGTTCTCACCCTCCTACAAAAATTGATGGGTAAAACAGTAATGAACCTCTAATTTTTTCTTTTAGAATTTCAGTTGCATCTTGATATATTATTTATTAGACAGAACCTGGGAACATATATAGTTTGGTATGGTTCTTGATCTCACAGAAATTTTATTTTGTTTGGATTTTTTTGGAATGTTTATTTAAAAGAAGTTTTAAGAATGCATGTCTAGAACATTTTGTTCACAGTAATAATTATGCATGTATAAGACAAAATTTGCTTTGTCTAGTAGTTGACAAATAAACAGCGTTCTAATGCTGTCATCTGTATCACAGCCAGTGAAATTGTAACAGCTTTTCAGTGTCTTGTACTTTATGCACATGTATCATCAATATCCAGCATAGAAATTCTATGCAATCATTCTTTTAGGTAGTTAACAAATCAATATCATTTCAACTTAATAAACTGATTAATATCATTCAATCTACAGTTATCATTTAAAAATATGCAATTTTGAAACTCAACTTGTGACAGTAAATTGTTTAGAAATTATAGAATTTTTCAATGACAGAAATTTAATTCTTTTCAGCATAATTAATCATTTAGAAGAAAAGAAAAATATTAACTAACAATAAGTTTAAAAGAAACCTTATGCATGAAATAAATAATTTTCCTTAGGATCTGCTGATATGCTAATACCTTAAGCCAGACCATGTCCGTGTCACAAATGAGTAGCTCATAATCAAATGATAGAAAAGCATTTATTAATGAAACTTTTTCTCGGCCCATCTTATGAAATAAGGGTGATCCCCAGCCAGGATCCAATGTGGCCATATTACTGCCCATATCATAGACTGGAACTCCTTTCCAATAAAGAGCCTTCAGAAGTTCAGTATCCATTGCACCTATGTAGTCCAAAAGTTAGGGTCAGTAATGTATTTTTGTATTGTCCCTTTGCCTTCGGAAAAAGAGCAAAAAAGGCTAAGATATCCATCTACATATTTGCACTATAGAATCAAGACAAAATAACTATTTTAAAGGGTTCCGAGTATTACCAACAAGAACATTATCCAGCCCCAAGTCTGTAAGATGCTTCACCCAATTAATGATAAAGTCCATAAATGCATAGTTCCCAAATGTAACTATAGTAATGTTGTCCTTTGCACGGTAACTAACCATTTCCTTTGACAGGACAAAAGCCTTGCGTGAGGGCATTTTACTACCATGAACTGGCTCTTTCCATATAGGCTTTTTCCAAACTGAACGAATTGCTGGCTTTTGAGAAGTATCGTGATCTTTTCTAGTAGAAGCATCAACTTTCATTTCTGACATCAACAAGACCCAGTAAACATCTCAATCAAAACCATAATTAGAAAATATAATTCATGATTTCACATTTTATGGCAGAATGTGTATTAAAAGTTACTGGGAAGCTTGACAGAATATGCATTAATAGCTTTGATATCACATTTCATGTAGTATGCCTTCATTCTAACTTGCAAGAAAGAAATAATAGTTTCTTTAATATAACTAATAAGCACGTCTTTGAATCAATGCCATACATTTCACTGCAGTTAAAAAAAATATTCATGTGCATTCATATGCTTTATAAGCCACAATTATATTCACTGAACCTAAAGTTTAGATTTTTATTTACAATACATGAAAATAATAATTTGAACACATTCTGTGCTCACAAACTTTTTAATGTCTCCTACAAACAATATAATACTATCTAAAGAAAACCATTGATCCAACTCACTTCACTCTCTTATCATGTACTTTCTCAAGAACCATAAGGTATCATCAATCAACAGTGTCGGCTACTGCTTTACGGTCCCGTAATGCAGAAAATATTCCATAATTTAGAAGGGGAAAAAGTACTGTAAAGCAATAACATAATTAAATGGAAGAGATACTGTAAAGCATTTAGGCTTATAAGCATTATGACTATACCATCCAATCATATGAACTTTACAATGGTCATGTATCATAAACTTAAGTGACACCAAATTTCTGTGGCAAATTAAAGATTCACACTCGCTGATCTGTTGTGGAAGGGCACTGATATGTACCAGAGCATTTTAAAGTTTATAAAAACACTGAACCAAATGATTGAGAACAAAAAACACTTTCATATAGTACGGGAAAGACCAGATACCGTGCAAAAATAAGTACAGTGAAACATACCACTACTTGAAATGAACTGATCTGCTGAGGCGGTGGCATCCCACAAAAAATTCTTGCCCAGGTAAATGATCACGAGTAGTGTACCCACTGCTACGCAGAATTGCAATGCAATGAAAACCGGCTTCATCTTGGTGGATTCCACCATTCCGTTAATTTGCTTCTTTCCCTTCTCTGACCAATTTCCTTGAATTAAATTTAACCAACAATCAAACTTCTACTTCTGTTTATGCCGTTTCATCGTTTGATTTCAGCATTTTTTCTGTCAGAATGTACGATACAGACCGCTGCCGGACTGTATAGAAAGGCCGGCATGATGTTACAAATAGATAGGAATTACTGTTGGGCATTGCGAACCAACAAACAAGAAAATTTCAAGAGATGGATGGAGGCACTGATATGACTTATGTGCTATTCTGTGATTAAACAACTCTACCACACGTCATCGCCACTACCTCTGGTGCGTTAGTCAATTTTCATTGCAAATATTCGTCGTGCCTCGCCTGGCATTGCAACTTTATTCAAGGCAACCTACCGGTCCGAAATTAGAGCTGCACACTGCCCTATATTCCTGAATTTTCAAAGCCCTGGTTCTCCGCAGCAGCAGGATCCTTTTAGTAATTAATCTTGGGCGATAGCGTTGCAATACAGGACAGGACAGTGCTAGATATCTCATTGCTGTTACCTCAAATTTTGTCTCCATGTATAACAAATCCTTGATTGAAACATAGTTATTTGGGCAAGGTCAACCGTCTGTCCTCGAACTCATATATAAAGAAGGAGACACTACATTGATTAGAAATTCAAACCTATCACTTTGCTTAATACACAGGTTATAAAATTATTGTCCACATTGTGGCAACAAATCTTAAAAAGCATACCATGAGCATTGTTAATGAAGAGAAATCTAGATTTGTTTAAGGACAATGCATCATTGATAACGTTTTAGCTATTATAGAAGTTGCTTTGGGTAAAAGAATTTGATTAACAATGCTTTGTTTTAAAGTTAGATTTTGCAAAAGCTTATGATAAGATTGAATAGCCTTTTATTTATCATTGATACAAGACAACAGCAAGAGTAAGAGTGTTACCACTAGACTAACAACCAAAAATGCAAATGCCCAAGGCATCCCATAGAGTCCAATATTTATGAACTAGATTGAGATAGGACACACCCACAAACTATTAAAAATTTGATATGTTTTATCAAGCTCAACATTCAAAATAAGGTCTATATCTAGTAACACAGTGAACTTAGGTTTACATCATCATGATGTGAAACACCACCGTGGTGTTTATATACTTTAACATTTACTAATTAAGATTTGTTAAGTAAAATTATTTTATTAACTTTTGTTAGTTACTCCTAACTATTCGTTGTGTCTGTTTTGCCAACTAGAATGATGGTTCTCTCAAACCTATGTAAACTTCATGTTCTCCTACTTTGACACATACAACAACATAACTGAAAAACAAATAGAACTTAAGTACACATCTCAAATTATGTTTTCACAATTTTAATTCAATCATGATATTTGGACCACTAATACCTAACTAATTAAGCTTTGCGAGGTAATTAAAATAATTAATATTTCTCGTTGATCTAAGTCAACATAGTTATTTCTCTAGTTTCCTTGGACCTTTTGACCATTATGTCACATAATTCAACATAGTATTAGAGCTTGGATATGATGACTTAGCTCCTCATCAACACCATTAATGAGTAGCTGAGTATTTCCAATGTCCAACCATACGATCTACAAGTGCTGTGGTAGATCGTGTTGTCATCCATGAAAGGGACTAGTGTGGTATCTAAATCGCTAAACGTTAATTGCATGTTGTTGTCTTTCCATTTGTACTAGTAGTAGATCTATCATGTATGGTTTAGTCCAAAACGAGGCATGTGATCATGATGTTAATGAGGCCTTGAACTAAACTAATCAATAACATATAAATTAATTATTTAATATAATTAATAATTGATGAATCGTGGTTTTTTAGGTGCTAATATCGGACCCTTGTTAACTAGGTGCTAATATTGGACCCTTGATAACCAAGTGCTAACATCGAACCCTTGATATTAGACCCCTGATATCGGACCCTCAATATCGAGTACGCAATATTGCGGCTTGGACGATATCGAATACACGATATTGTGGTTCCTGTGTAAGCCTATAAATACCACATTTGAGTACACATGAAAGCATAGAAAAAGTAGTGTTAGAGTAGGATCTTTTTGTCAGATTTCAATTCCTCTCAACCCTTTCCCTAGTGCATGCCTGCAGTGTGATGATTGTAATTGTACGAAACCTTTATTTGAGTGTGACGTACTTGGACATGCACATGACCGATAATAAAGATCAAGATTACTTCATCATTGCAACATTCACTTAGTTTAACTATTATTTGTTGCTTTCTTACTTTATATCTCTTTACCTTCCTCTCCTATCCCTATTATTAAACATGGAATGAGTACGACTTAATCATGAGTGTTTAAGTGTGACTACTTGGTATCTAAGTAGCGTACCTAGGACATGCGCTTGGTAATCCCAATAGTAGTACATGAGGTCCAAGATGTGTATGGATGATTAAGGGACAAATGCTCATCGCACTTAGGTTAGCTTAGACTCTCTTCAGCCTTTCCCTCTTAGCTTAATCAAAGTTACTATCCATTGCCTCTAGGAGTAGCACTAGTCTAGGACCACATCATATACCTCACTTTGGACTAAACCATATATGACAAAGCAAATACTAGTCCAAGTGGGAAGACAGTGAACTGCGATCAACGAGTAACTATCTATATACCACAACTAGCTCGTCTGCGAAGTTCAACCGGATCATGTGTAAACGCTCGTATTCATATGGTTGAGTGTAGGGGTACCTCGCCACTCATCATTGGTGTTATTGCTAGGGATGGTGCTAGTTATTTAGATTAGTGATATCATACAAGATCGTTGTAACAAAGTATTCATGATATATCTTTTAGAAAAGAAATTAATTTTAACTAAGTCACACACGATTCACAACAATGTCTCTCTCACAAGACTATGACAATGTAACAACTAGTAAGGCAATTCATTGGAGAACCAACGAATTATATGATGATGAAGATGAAGTTTGGAGTACTCAATCTTATGCAGGGGTCTCCTATGTACATAAACAAAGACAACATCATCCCAACTCACAAATCCATAACATACCTAGTGACGATGAACTCTTGCTGGCCACTAAGAGCCTAATGCATATACAAGAGGCTGTTCAAATATCCCGTAGGCATCATAAAGAAGAATGTCTACCCAGGCTTGATTTAAACAACTTTCCCAAATTTTCAGGAGGCTATGATTTAGATCTGCAACACCATCTACAATCCTTCCATGATGCCTGTGTATGAAACAATATTGATAATGGGTGGCAAAAACTTAAGCTCTTTCCTTTAACACTTGTTGGCCAAGCAAAAGTATGGTATAGGTCTTTAAAACCAAAATTAATTCAATGTTGGCCGACAATGGTGGAACTATTTAACAAAAGATATCAAACCTATGCAAGAGTGTCAGCCTTGAGGAAACAAATCCAAGAGTGGAAACAAGCACAACATGAATCCTTGAACATGGCCTTAGAAAGATATTATGCATTGTTAAACAACTGCCTAAGCCATGGGTTCTCCGAGGAAAGGCTAATGTATCACATCATGGATGGGCTTCGTAATGAAACAAGGGAGACCCTAGGGTTGTATGGCCAAGGTCAACTATACAAGCTACAAACCCACCAACTCCAAGAGCTTATTAAGTGAGTAGCAAAAGAAGAAGGGGAGTTAGCTAAATGGGAGAATGTTGAAAGCTCTCAACAGGACCAAAATCTTGAATTAGCAAAGGTCCATGATCATGAAGAGGAGAAATCAACTCACTTCAAGGAGGTGGAATCATCTTTGCCAATCCTACAATCACAGATGAAATTGAGGCAAAGATTAATAAGATGACGGAATGGGTACATAAAAAATATGGAGAATATGCTAACATTAGTAGAGGTAGAACTATGCCAAATCAAGAAATAGGACAGGACACCACACAACAATTAAAATGAATGGTTGAAGACAATAAGAATAGGAGCTCAACTACCAATCTTACGTATCAATGTAATGTCTATCTATACAATCACCCCAAAGGCCAATGCTTAATCTTGTCACATTTACATGACCATTAGGAAGGAATGCTACATCCAAATTTCGTACAGAAATATCAGGTTCAACCGTAGTGGCAAAAACCCCAGTCATGGGGGAAACCACTGCCAACTAAACCATACCCTTTGTATGTCCCAACGCTAAATGCTTATTATGTGCAACACCTTATTTCTCCAACCGGATCAACATCCTCTACTTCACCTCATCACTATCATTCTCCCAAGTACTATCCACCCATGTCCTCTTCAACAAGATCACCACCTTATGTGCCTTACACTTTTCCTCAACCTCAATATTTCCATCCTTCACCTCCTTCTACATCGCCACCAATTGTACTAGAAGGTTTTGCATCACAGCACCAACCCACGAACATCACTTGTGCTACTACTATCAACAGCAGTGGAGGTACTCAAAAGCATTCTTTCTTCAAGCATGACCATAGAAAGAAATAGCACGATTCTAAAACCATTGCATCCTCCAACTCAGCACAAGCCAAATGTTGTGATGCATCTTTATCCTCGAACTTAATGCCTCCTGTTACTTTATCTGGCCACCAATCAATGCTCCAATAACCATGCGGCCCAATGAATATAACCACATAGGGAGACATATTGATCCTTGCATACCATCTTACAGTCACGGGTGCCATAGTGGGTTAGCTCCTTATCACATGACCACATCTTATAATCTGCCCCACTATGCCTACTACAATCAAGTGTGTGAATCCCAATTTGGGTATATTCCTACCACCACCTCAAAAGACACCCGGTGGTTTGGGACTGGACTCCAATGTTTCCAAAGTGCTTGGATCCAAATTTTCCATTTATTAATTCTAGCCATACTCAAAGGTTTAATCATGGGAGATATCCTCCATTTTAACAAGCAGAATTAATAAATAATTTTCATTTTCTTCAATTTTACAATTTTTTGTTTTCTAGTTTTTCATCTTTCAATTTGTTATTTTATCTTTTTATTTGTTGTTTTATCTTTTTATTTATTGTTTTGTCTTTTTATCTTTTTATGAATAATCTCATCTATAAATAAAACACTCATGTGACTTGTTGGTCAAGGTGTTGTTCTATGCTATCAAGTCTCAGGTGACTAACTATTTGGACAGTGAGCTCGCCACATCCACCCAACCATTCTATTAATAAGAGGTTCTACTCAAGGTACAATGATATTCTTGTCATCATGAAAACTTAAAAGTAATTTTGTGCTCATTATGCCCAGAGCAAAAAATGATGGACTTAGCGGGAATGGCCAAGGTGTGACATCAAGGGGACTTGTGGATTCTCTTTGGTGACATTTGTAGGAGTTATCATGCAACTTGGTTGTACTAAGATCCTTGTAGATCTAATGACAAATGGGAGTAAGAGTAATAAAGGCACTTAATAAAGAAACCCAATGTTATTTTGGGGGGGTCCCACTAGAAAGATATGCACCCATGCTTGAAGGTAGGCGGCTTCTTTGGATTACGCATAAAAAAATATGTGCCAAAGCGGCCAGATAAAAACAAATATGCCACAAAAAAATTCCAAATCACTCCTCCCTTGAAAAAAATGCCAAGTGATCGTATGCGTTGCTATCATGATGCTCTTATGGTTGTCCATCATTGGATAAAACAATGCAATGTCACTAATCAAAGGAATGGACTTGGTCTTGATTTTGGAGTGATGGGCTAATGACACATTAATCATGTCTACACTCAAGATTCATTGTGCCCTGGGTCAGTTACCTCATGTCCCAATCTCTGCAATCCCTTCTACGATTCATCCCATCTCGTTGTTCATGTATTTGTGACTTGTGTCTTGTGTAGCATTGAATTTATATCTCATCATGGTGGTATCTACATGTGTGTGTTTTGTGTAATTGATGGGGATTACATTTAAACCTTTTAGTGCCTATAGACATTTTTGGATATAGTTACACAAGGGCATGATAGGTAGGAACCTACTTTAGGGAGGATCCACTTACATGAATTCTGTAATTTGTATTTGTTGCACACCACCACATCATTTTATACCCTCCAAGTACTTCATTGCCAAATCTATTCTTTCCCTTGTCATCATTTTATCAAACTTTCCTCAAACCATTACATGTTCTTTTATGTGTCACCTAAACAAATTAGGTTTGACATTAAACTTTTAGGGAAACTTCCTTGAAAAATTTTCTAAATCTAAAATCACACTAAGCAAACAATTCAACATTTATTAAAGGTAATGAGTAAGGTATGAAATCATTGAACTTCTTTCAATAACCTTACTAACAATTGATCTTTGTGTGATTATAGATGGCCCCTAAAAGAGGACAATAAGGAGGACCTTCTCAAGATGCAACTGAACATCCAGGGAGAGGCAGAGGCCAAGGACCTCATGCAGAACATGCAGGGTAGAAGGCACAATCATTTAGCATCCATTAGGGAACTCTTGTCACTACACAATCTGGCCAAGCAAAACATGGAGAGGTCAGGACCCGAGCCTATGAGGAGGAACAATGGCTGTTTGTGGCCTGGTATGTCAAAGCAAATCAAATGTTCTTGCAACTACCATGTCCATGGGAGGTACCGACTCTATCAAACATTGGAGCATTAGCATGGACATAGGACCCTCGAACTGAAGAGGAAAATCTCCAAGCACTTCTTCAGAGCCATCAAATTCCAAAAACTGGAGCACAAGATAAGGGGAAGCGACCCATGGAGGAACCACCACCACCAGGAACCACATGAGTTTCAATAAATTATGTAATTTTGTGTCTATGTCCCAATTTTTTCATATTAAATTCTCCATTGCGGCATGAATAAATTTCTAGTTAGTCAATAATCCCATACCTATCCACTATGTAATCAATTAAGCTTGTTCCTCACTTTCTTTGGCTTGAGGAAGAGTTGTTATTTAGTTGTGGGGGTATGATGAATCATGGTTTGTCATATGCTGATATCGAACCCTTGATATCAGACCCTTGATAACCAGGTGTTGATATCGGACCCTTGATATTAGACCCTCAATATCGAACCCTCGATATTAGGTATGCAATATCGTGGTCTGGACGATATCGGATACACGATATCATGGTTCCTGTGTAAGCCTATAAATACCACATTTGGGTGCACAGGAAAGCATAGAAAAACTAGTGTTAAAGTAGGATCTTTTTGTTAGTTTTCAATTCCTCTCAACCCTTTCCTTAGTGCATGACCATAGTGTGATGATTGTAATTGTACGGAACCTTTATTCGAGTGTGACGTACTTGGACACGCACATGACCAACAATAAAGATCAAGATTACTTTATCATTGTAGCATTCACTTAGTTTAACTATTATTTATTGCTTTCCTACTTAATATCTCTTTACCTTCCTCTCCTATCCCTGTTATTAAATGTGGACTGAGTACGACTTAATCACGAGCATTTAAGTGTGACTACTTGGTATCTCATTAGCATACCTAGGACATGCACTTGGTAATCCCAGTAGTAGTACATGAGGTCCAAGATGTGTATAGATGATTAAGGGATGGATGCTCATCGCAATTATCCTAGCATAGACTCTCTTCAGCCTTTCCCTCTTAGCTTAATCAAAGTTACTTTCCATTGCCTCTAGGAGTAGCACTAGTCTAAGACCACATCATACACCTCACTTTGGACTAAACCATACATGACAAAGAAAATACTAGTCCAAGTGGGAAGACAGTGAACTGTGATCAACGAGTAACTATCTATATACCACAACTAGCCCATCTACGAAGCTTGACCGGATCATGTGTAAACACTCGTATTTGTATGGTTGACTGTAGGGGTACCTTGCCACTCATCAATAATGAAGTCAAATCCTAAGCTAGCCTAAGGAAAATGTTTGTTTCCACCTTGTCATACATATCATGAACTCATGTATCCATTATTGGGATTTTCAAGCTTTATGCTACAGGGTGAACCAAGAAATAACATTGTTAAAATTACCAAGTGAATACGTGTTTTTACTTGAAACTAGTCATATTTATTTAGTTAATGATTACTATGTATGAAAATATAAATATTAAGCTAACTGCATCGAAAATAAATTGCATTGAAAGTAAATTCTATTCTAAGTCAAAGTACTACAATGAATATGAATCAATCTCGATCTTATTGTTGGTCATGGATTATGTTTAGGCATAATGCCACTCGAATAAGATGTTGTACAATTAACTCAAATTTACATTATAGGCACTTGTTGACTATTTACAAAAATTATGGAAACAAACTATAAGAGTTTGGTTGCACTAGTGATCAAAATGATGTTTAAACATGGTAAGTGAATTGTATTTATAAGAAATTTTTGTGACAACATCAATGTAGCTGCATTGATGTAGCAAAGGCTTTCTCAATGAAGTTGTGTTGATGCGTCAGTGTTAACTAAGTTCTTATATAATAATACTTTTATTATTCATCAATAGTAAGGTAAATATCATGTTGAAGTTGGCGGACACATTAAATGCACTAGTAAGTATAAAGGCAAAATCTCATTTTTATCCTTTTAGAATTTACGCAAACATTTGTAAAGCTCTTGAAGCAATAAAAATCTACAAATTACTAATTGAGATTCAAATTTAACTTCTATACCATTGTGTTATTTCTATTAAGTATTTAAATTATGTATTTACCTAGAATTTTGCATATTTTGGAAGAAATACTACGTAAAATAGAGGTTTTCTTGATTTTTGATTTTTAATAGTTGTTAGCTATTCTAACCTTTAATTTTAATTATAGATACATATCTCTTGATTGGGACAATTGTAAAAACAATTAAATAGAATATGAATGATTATAATCTTTTCTTATTTTATTATTTTTTTAACAAAACCCTAGTTCTTTACAGTTTATGTGATAACTATTTGTAAAAATGGTTCACAATGGAAGAGGACATAGACAGTTACGAGGGTCAACTAGAAGGAAGTGTGACACCTAAACCACCACTCCAAAATCATTTGAACATGAGCTTTCCAAAACACCATCAATGTCACCACTACCATCATCATAATCAAAGGGCCATGCTGGTAACACTTATAGTGAAGCCTTATCTTTAGTTGCAAAAGACATGAAGAAAAAATAAAACTCCACTTTGCAATGACAACACATTATTAGGTTGTGACAAATGAGTCATAGAGTTTTGATTTGCTTTTATTATTAAAACATGAGTACACATGGTATCTAGCCCTAAGGATTCGCATACAATATCATTACTTTGACCTTATTCTAGCTATGTAGTTAGTAGACAATAGTTTTTATGCTAAGTCCAATATTTTTTGTAAAATTCATAGTGTTAAAACACCAATCATAATTTTGTTAAGACTTATAACAATGTTTGGTTCATTTTTTGCTTTAGAAAAACCTCACAACTTATAAATTTAGAAGAGGATTCTATGGTTTTGTTTTTAGAAAATGACAAAAAATTACACATTAAAAGAAATTGATGGGACGTGATATTGCATGGGCTGCGATATTGCATACACGATGTATCGTACGTGATATTGTGTCTTTCCTACGATATCGCGCAGTCTGCCACCATTTCTATAAATAAGAAGTGGCTCTCCCTTATTTCTCACTCTAGATCTAGACCCTTAGTGAAACTTTGGTAGTTTTACCTCTCCAGAGATAGAATAATTTCCATGTGCCCGCAGTAGGAGCTCCAAAGTGAACGGATCTTTATTCGAGCAAATATTGTACTTGAGCACAAGTTTGTATATGGCAATAAAGACGAACTGTTGGATAAACCTTGTAGTGCATGGACTAAGCTAAATAGGACTTTAATTATTGTTATTTATTGTTTATCGTTTAAATGCTTTATTAGTTAATTAATCTTTCTCAACCCTCAACACTCCTAAGTGCATTTAGTACGACCACTTCAAGCACATGCGTTACGCTTGGTAATCCCAACAACGAATAGCATTTGGTAATCCTAGAAGGTTGCATCGGCTTAGGGTGTGAACGGTAAGTGGGAACAGATACTGATGCTAGGCATTAGAACTTAGTTAGTTAAAGTTAGTTACTTAGTTTCTTCACCCTTTACCTCATTAGCATAGGCAATAAAACATAAAAGACATAAAAATCACATAGCTCAAACTTACTTAACCATACAACCGTGACAAATACAAGTAAGTCTGGGAAGATAATGAACGATTAACCTTAGGTGTTCCATAAGGCGTGTAGGCACTTAGTTTGCGGAGTTCGACCAAATTGCGCGTGTAATGCTCGTATTCGTATGGTTGAGTGTAGGGATACCTCGCCACTCATCATTGGTGCCGTTGCCGGGAACTAAGTTGTTTGTGCGCTAAGTAGAACATAGGAAATCATCCACATCATTGGAAAGCTTAAACAAACCCTTAGGGTTAATCAGAAGAAAATTTAAACAACAGTCAATAGCACACCAAAAAAATAACAATGTCTTCTTCTTCTCATAAAGGCACTTCATCACCTAGGGATCACATAAGAGACAGTCGGCAGTCTAACATGCATAACCGAGAACTGCCAGTTCCTCAACAATATCGGGTGGTATATACTCATCATGATGAGCATATACTCAATTTTACTTTTATCCTCCATCAGGATGAACAATTGCACTAGAGAGACCTGCAAGGTAACATAGTGTTACCCCCAAATCAGGCAGTCCCTAACATGCTCCTTCGTGCTCTTGCACAGATAGGCATGATGTAGCTATACATTGAATATGTTGGAGGTGATTTTGACATAAGGGATTACGATCCCACAGCAGCACAACATTTAAGGAATTCGCAGTAGGAGAGCTACCATACATCATTGAAGGGCAAAGGGGTCCCGCACGTTCTAAGCGAAATTGGAGATGGTGAACCAATTATAACCGGTTCTTCATTAAATAATGTTCCCCCTCCTCACGATGGTGAGGAGGTAGGATATTAGAACCTACACTCTATGATTCAAAACCCTGGTTCTGATGCCCATGAACACCAAGTGTTCACTGAGGGAACAAAAACACATGACAAGGATGGGCATTCAAATTGTTATCATGATCGGGGCTGTAGCCACCAAAGAGAAGGTAAGAAACATCATTATGGCGATGGTTCCCCTTCTTCTTCCCCTTCATCACATCATTCACCCTCTCCTTCCACATTAGGACGTAGTCACAAAGAGCACAACAATGAGGATAAGGGTAAGCGAAATGAGAGACCTTGACGAGAGAGTTGAGAGCAAGGAAGAGGGCATTCTAGAGAGTCTAGGCATGGAAGAAGGAAAAGTAGGGAACCACGTAGGCATCATAGACGTCATGAGAGAGATGATCATGATGAGCCCCTACTTGCCACCCGAAGTATGTTAGACATTACAGAGGCCGTGAGGATACCTACAAGGCACCAAAAAGACAATCAAATCAAAAGACTAGACATGAATAATATCCCACAATTTGAGGGGGGATACAATGCTGATCCACAAAATCACTTACAGGCATTCCACGATGCCTACACCTTGCAAAATATTGAAAACGAGTGGCAAAAGTTAAAGTTGTTTCCTAGGAGACTCATAAAAGAAGCAGAGAGTTGGTACTGGTCCTTAGAACCGGAAACCATTAGGAGGTGGAGTACAATGCTAGAATTGTTTAACGATAAATACCAAACATACTTTAGAGTGTCCAACTTGCATAAGCAAATCCAAGGATGGAAGCAGGGTAATCATGAACCCTTGGATGCTGCCATGGGCCAATATTATGCATTGCTACATCGTTGTCCAGGCCATGGTTATGCACAACGAGATCAACTACGCCACCTCGTAGATGGGCTAAGACACGAAACTAGGAGAACCCTTGGGACATATGCCCAAGGGAGATTATCTGAACTTAGATCCCATGAAGTTCATAGATTGTTGGATCAAGTAGCTAAAGAAGAAGGGGAGGTATAGAAAAGAGAAAGTGCGGAAGAATATAACTGTGATCCTTCCCTCCAAAAGAAGGGAGTAAGATTCTGTGAGGAAGAGGATGAGTCACGACTTGAAGAGTTGGTGAATAGAAAAACCTTGTTGCTTCAAAAGCTAACTGAAGTGTTGGCTAAGGTAGATCAAATGTGGGACTCCTTAGACAGTAGATTCGAAATCGTTATCAAAATTATAGAAGAGTCTAAGGAGCGAAGTAGTGACCATGATAAGAAAAAGAGGAGAGATTTAGGTCATGCACATGACAAGGGTAAGGGAAAAATGACTATCGCTGATGAGGTTGTGGATTCAGATACAAAAAATGACGGTGGATGTGAGATCTGCCAATATGACCATCCTAAGGGATGTTGCCCAATAATCTCACATCTACAAGAGTCTGGGGTGTATGCACTCAACCCAAGACTTAACAGATGACAAGCATCCCAAAGGTTATGTTATCCCCAAGGTAACCCAAGGTAGTTCCACCAACCGTTAACATATTATCCAAGTGGAACTCCACCACAACCTATCGGGCAACATTAGCAGTGGCAATACCCATAGTAGTGGGGGATTCCACTGCCAGGGCAATAATACCCTTACCAGCAACCAGACTCGTATGGCTATTACGTGCAGCAGCTAGTTTCTCCAAGTGACTCTATGGGTCATGCAACCCCACAATGTCACTATCAAGTTCGGGAGTATTTTAGGCCTCCTTCTCCTCCGGGAGACACACCACATGCATACCATCCTCCAAATCCATCCACCACCCATACGCCGATAGTTCCACTACCACCCGCTCCAACGATGCAAGGGGAGCTCCCCACTCAACCATAGCAATGTAATGCTATGAGAGCTATAAACCTTCAACCCGCTACTGGTTCTGACAACCACAGGAAGAGAAGACCTTTCTTCAGAACCAAAAGCCCAAACAAGCTCTCCCAACCACAAGTGGTTGAGTCTATGCAAGCTCCTACAACAAATAAGGCTTCGGAGCTCCCTTCAAACCAACAATAGGGCTCAACACATACGGTTATGTTAACACATACCATTACTGATTGGATCAAGGTAGGCCACCTTCCCAGGAAACTCTCTAACCCTGGAAGTCCCTTAATCTACCTCCAAGTCGCCAAGAACAAACCACGTAAGGCTCTTCTTGACTCAGGTTCCAGAGTCAACTTAATATCATGAGAAATGTATAAAGCCTAGAACTTGCCTCCACTCAAGAAGAACAATATTCAACTAAATCTGGCTGACCAGTCCATCACCATTCCCCTGGGATTGGTGGAGGACATCGTTACCACTGTGTGTGGTTGGTCATACTCGGTCAATTTCCTGGTGATAGAAGTCAACAGTAACAAAGGGGACTTCCCAATTATAATGGGGAGGGCATGGCTCAGCACCATCAACATGTGCCTAGGAATCCACAATCTTTCCTTGGAAATATCTAAGGAAAACATTTATGGAAAGATTGAGAAGAAGAAAGTTCCATGCATCACATACAGTGACTCAGAGGGTGATGACATGGACAAATGCTCAGCATGTCCTGCATGTAACTAGTGTGCCCAAGAAACTCAGATACAAAGGTGCCTGTATGTAGAAACCACACAACAAGAGAACACCTAGTGGTTGATAGCTCATCAAGAGTGTAGCCCACCAACATGCATGGAATGAACTAGGAAAACAACTCACGCCCATAATGAAGGCATAGATACATTGGAGTATGAGCATCGCGAACTTCCACCCCATAACCTGAAAACATCAATCGGGAGAAGTTGGACACTTCTAAAAAATTCAAATAGACGTTCATTATTTTAGATATCTCCCTTTCCATTCAGTCATGGGGGAGATGCCCACCTATGCTAATGATTTGGGGTCCTCAATTCTTTTTAGTTTTTTTTTTACGCATTTTTGTTTTACACATTTTTGTTTTGCATATTTTTGTTTTACAAATTCATTTAACTTTTTTTTTGTCTTTATTTTACAACATCATTCATACTTTTTCATTTCTTTGTGTGTGTGTGTATGTGTGCTTACCTATTTTGTAAAGTTTTTCACCCAATAAGTGCTATTAAAGATGGTATGAACCATTTTTCTATTGGTTGCTAATGTTTGGTTTTTACCTTTAAGTTATGATGTTAATACTAAGGTATGGTTCTTTTGATATGATAGGCAATGAGTCCACTTCATCCATACATCCAAAAATTTCTATGGTCTCTCTTGGCTTGGAACTGTACAGTCCCTTTCTCAATAATAAGAACTATCAACGAATCAATGACTAGGTATTTCTCAAACTAAGGAAGGACTCAAGGATTGAAAAGGGTGTGACTTCAAGGAAACTTGATGCATTTGTGTTGGCCATTCTATTGGGTGCTTGGATGTTTTCTTCTTGAATTTTCTTACCACTTCAACATTACCCAATTATCAAGAAGCTGAGCTAATAAAAATAACAAAGTCTTTGCATGGTGTGGTTCTCACGCATAAACACATATAAAAAAAACAAAAAACAACAAAACAGTGAGAATTCAAAGCACACCCCTTAGATGAAATAATCATTTGGGCTACAAGCACTGGTTATGGAACTAAAATAAACATGTTCCCTCTAACTAAGGCCCTTCTCGCTTCCTATTCTCTCCTCCTTCGTTTCATCAGAATGGTGGTGGCTCTTTGGGGGATGCATTCTTGTTACTTCAAGTGGATGGATTGGCCAAATGCATTAATGCGAAGTCATTGGAAGTGGTTTGTTTGAAGCCAGACTTGGAATGGGATCTACTAAGTCACATTAATCATTGAAATACACACTGGGCTATACACCACCTTGTTCTTGGGATTCCATTCCATTCTCTTCTCTCCATCCTTCTCTACATTGTTCACTTCATTGCCGGTTGTATCATTAGTGTATATTTTGGTTGACGCATTGTTTTATTTTTGGTAAATTCTTGTGGTTAAGACTTTAACTCTTGTTCCAAATGACATTCCTAGAGCCTATGGACTCTTTGAATGTGGGTTTGTCAGGGCATTAAAGGCATGAGCCTGCTTTGGGGAGGAACCACTGGCATTCCTATTTGGTGCACCAGTTAAATTCTTTCCCTTAAAATTTTTTCAATCCACTCTATTTTGTTCATTTCCATCTTGACATCCATTTCATCGACGTTATAGTTGTCTCTTTTTCTCCCTCTTTCTTGTTCTTTATTTTTTTTCCATTCTATCGCTATCGGAGGTTCACTCTTAGTCATGGGGGTCTGGATCCAATTTTTTTGATTTTCTCCTAACCCCTACACATTCAGTAGTCACCATGAATATATCTCCAGACCTGTATCAGCCATACCACAACTTAGCCAATGGACCTTTCACCAAAGCAACGTATCCATTGCATTGTGATTCATTTACCCTTGCTAATATAAAGACTGTGTTGTGTGTGCAGATGGCAATCATACAACAAAGGATTGGATTTGGACGGAACACTTGGAATGGATCAGTGCTAAAGCAGCTATGCAAGGAACGAGATGGATGGCGTTCTTATGGATGGACAACAAAAGGTGCAATCTTGGCATTGACAGTAGCAAAACTTCTCTCTCTCTCTCTCTCTTTCTCAGCTGCCAAATAAGGCCTGATGTCAAATGTATAAAGTGTTCACTCTTGTTGTCGTGAACACCAGTTTTGTCATGTTCTATAATGATGATCCGTTCACATGTCGTCCCATTCACCATTAGTTCCATTCAAGTTAATAATCCCATACCTTCCCAATATTTTTTAAGGAACTCGAGGATGAGTTTTTATTTAGTCATGGGAGTATGATGGGACGCAATATCACATACGATACATTGCGTACGCGATATCATAGTCTGTCACCATTTCTATAAATAAGAAGCGACTCTCCCTTCTTTCTCACTCTAGATCTAGACCCTTAGTGAAATCTACCATCTATCATCATGGTGGTGAAAGTTAAGAATAAAGAATTGGTATCAAGATTGTTTCTTGAAACCTTCTCCAAGGATGAACAAATCATTATGGATACAATTTCTTTAAAGCAATGTATTGAAGTACAAGCTAAAGGATGGGACACACCATTAAGTAACTATTTGTTCCCATTTATGGTGAGATCAAGTTTGGAACACCGTAGCTTTGAGAATAAAGTTACCTGCTATGAGGTGACATTAAATTTCTTCAAAACTTCAGTACATAAAAGTCTTGTAGAGGAAACATTATATAATGAGGCTAGATAGAAGGATTTTGAAAAGTTAGATAAAGATAGTCATCTATCAATTATCTAAAACATGGTCAATAAGGACATTAGTCATTTAACAAAGATATTTTCCATTGTGGTAGGTAATAATTTGCTTCATGACTTAATGATCTTGAACTACACCACAAATGGATATTATTTTAAAGCTAGAGCGTTTGATACAGTATTAAATTTTTTGACATTGCTCTATCATAAATTGAGGCCTAAAATAAAGATTTAAGACAAGCATACGAAGATAAGGAGAAATATGCTAGATCTTTTAAAAAATCAAAATAGAGGTAGATGGTCCTCTCAAGTTTGCTAAGAAATAGGCTATAGAACTAGAGGAACAATGTGAATTCTATTTTAGGTTCTAAACTAGCAAATAAAGTTCAAGAATTAATGGTGACATTGGTGGAGTTGAATGTTAACAAACTTGCATGAAAAACCAAGAACTCTAAACTCTATGAAGACATGAATGCTACATAGAAATGAATTACAGATTTGATTATGCAAAAGAATGCATTGATAGAAACCTTCAATGAGGAAAAACAAAGGCTAAATAACATGATGCAAAGTTTACAAGAACATGTGGTAACTAAAGAATTCATTACTCACTACAAGGAATTATTGTCTTCTATTTTGAATTCATGTTATGAATTACTACTTGTATAGATCGTGTGTCCACCATCACTTTTGGTGGTGTATAATAAAATAAAAAATAAATTCCTCAAGAAGTCTTCAAATTAGATGTCTTTAGTTTTTGTTGCTAAGATTTCATTGTCATCATCCATAGATCCATTGCCCTCTAAGTCTACAATGAAGGATAATGCTCTTGAATCAAAAGGATAATCATTTGCTAGGTTATTTGATAATTTATTAAATGCTCATTGGTTGATATGGTTTATTTAACTTTCATTTCTTGTATTTTTAAAAGTATATGATACATCTAGTTTGATGATGAAGTTATCAGTTTATTTACCTTTTCATGACAAGCATATTTTCTTTTCTCTTGGTTAATATTCTTTTATATTATAATTCATTTTAAAATAGATCTATTCCTCTGATATCTCTAGCCATTCTTTTTTATATTTCAAAATAACTCTAAAGGCTAAAATAATTTATAACATAGTTTTAGAAGAAGGAATTTGTTGACCGTCATTTTATATTTTTCAATTATTTCTTTACTAGTTAATGATAATATTTCATTTAATCATATGGTGCTTGCTTGAAATGACTAATTTAAGAAATTTTGATAAAGCTTTTACTCCATAATTGTTGATTATAAATCAAATCCTTAATTCATGTTGTGTAGTGGATGAAGTTAAAAAAGCAATAATTTGTTTATTTATTACTTATTTCATAATACTTATGAAATGGTAATTAGATAGTAAAGTACTTTTTAAATTTTGAATGTTAAGCTTAAGGGGTGGTGTTAAGAATTTAGTATATTTTATCAATCTTAACATTCAAATTAAGGTATATATCTAATAACATTGTGAACTTAGGTTTACATCATCATAATGTTTGTATATTTTAACATTTAATAATTAATATTTATCAAGTAAAATTATTTTATTAACTTTTGTTGATTACTCCTAACTATTCGTTGTGTTTGTTTTGTCAACCAACACAATGGTTCTTTCAAACCTATACATACTCCATGTTCTCTTAGTCTAACACACTGATGAGTGGCGAGGTACCCCTACACTCCACCATACGAATACGAGCGTGCACGCGCGATCCGGTCGAACTCCACAGACTAAATGCCTTAACGCCACAAGAAACACTTGGGGTTAATCGTTCGTTGTCTTCCCAGGCTTACTTGTATGTGTCATGGTGTATGGTTAAGCAAGTCTGAGGTATGTGATTTTTT
>MNCI01005835.1:544543-607316 GCA_015680685.1 Gnetum montanum
GGGGAGTGCCGCCTCTTATTTATAGAAATGGCGGCGCGACGCGATATCGCGTACGCGATATCGCAGGAGAAGACGCGATATCGCGTCGACGCGATATCGCGGCCTAGTGTAAACCGCGTCTCATCACACACACAACAACATACCAAAGAAACAAAAATAACTTAAGTACACATCTTAGATTATGTTTTCACACTTTCAATTCAATTCAAATATTTCTACCAGTACCATCATGACTAATTACACTTCATGATGTGACTAAAATAATTAACATTTCTTGTTAATCTAAGTTAATCTAGTTATTTTCATAGTTTTATTGAACCTTGTGATTATTATATCACAAAATTTGATGAACAACAAATATTCCCTACATCTAACCATACAAGAGTGTACAAGTGAGTTAATCAAATTCCATAAAATCTTCAGGCCCTAAGTATCTTAGATAACTATGTGTTTAGTTGTAGGTTGTTGTTTTCCTAATCATCACTTATGCTAGCTTTGTGGGTATGGTTAAGTAAGATTGAGGAATAGGATAATTCTATTTTTTTCATTCTTATCATTAAAATATTAAAATATTGAATTAGTAAAATGAGTAAAATATTAAAATATAACTAATTATGCACCTAAGAGTAATACAGGCTATCTTGGGCATGGAGCATCCATTTCCACTTTCAGTCCCCATTCTAAACCTATATTAACATTACTGGGTTACCAAGTATCTACTATTGGATGTACCAAGTATTCACTATAGAGATTACTAAACATTAATACATTATGCTTAAAGTGATCATACTCACACTATTATGGAATAAAATATTAATTTTTTAATTGCAAGAAAGTAAAATGTATCAAGAGTAAAGTGCTTGAAAATAAACTAAATGCTAGTCCAAGTGTTGTAATGGAAGGAATCAATGTCAATTTTATTTTCATCATGCATAAGTATCCAAATACATCATATGCTTGAATAAAACTTTGTTACATTAATTTAATCTATGTTACAAGCACTTAGAGGGAAAATTAGCTAAGTCCTACAAAAGAAAAAAACTATAAGAGCTTCACTATGGAAATGACCAAAAATGCCATAAATGCAAATGATATGTACATTTATATTGACTTAGGGTAGAGTGATATTGATGCATATGTGTTAATGTATCTAAGGATATGTCGACAAGGATGCATTGAAAAGGTTGCATTCACACATGTCTATTGATGTAGTTGACTAAAAGATTCTTCATCATACCCCCACAATTGAATAAAAACTTGTCCTTGAGTGAACAAAAGTGGGACTAAGTTATTTTCAAAAATTTTGGAGCATGGAACTAACAATGGATTAACCATAAATAAATAACTCTATGTGTCCAATTACAAAATATTCGAGTTTTTACAAATACAGTAATTAAAATTGGACACTAGATAAAATTTGATGGCCACTTACCACACAAATTTAGCCAAGATGGAGTTGTCACATTATACCTAGAGGTGAAGGCTCCTAAGGCTTGGATGGTCCTTCCTCATATCCTGGTCTAGCTGGTGGTGTGAGCTACCTTACTACTACTGCTACAACATCTAAAAACTTGAAGGCATTCAACAATACCTTTATCTTTTCCTCCTTGCTCCATGGATCATTGATAGTCTAGGCAGCATCACCTAAATTAGGTGGCCTCGGTATATTCCATGGACATGGCATCATTAGAAACATTTCTTTCATATTTTTAAACTAGGTTGTGATATGCTTACATTCAATGTTGAATATATGGATAAGGTTTTACAGTTCTTGGTGGTTGTTCATCCTTCTAGCTAGGTTCTTAGTAAATGATCATTGATCTTCAAAGTTGCTCTTGAGAACCTCAAGCTTTACATTAGCTATCTCCAACTTTTGCTTTGTCTCTTTGTGGAGCTTGAACTCCATCACATAGAGGAGGTAAGAGCTCATCACTTATTTCTCTAACTCCAACCTTGGCCTTCCTATGATCAACATTGCCAAGTTTGTGTATTGGAGGTTGGCTACCTCCATATACTCAACCATCTTCTTAATCTGTAATTACTTTAGATGGATTTCTACTTGATTGTATGTATTGAGTCCATCAAAGATGGGCTATCATGCATCGCCTCTTTACTAGAGTTGCTAAAAGGCTTTATTGCTTTTTCCTTCAACAACTTGATCTTTTTTCCATTTACCTCTCTATGCATTCTAACCTAGTACCTGTAATGATTCTTTGCTTTCTCATGTTTAAGGGATTCATTCTTCCAAGTAGCAATATTAATAATAGTCTTTTGACAAATGACGTGAACTTCATCCATTGAGAAATTTCTATTTTATAGTAGCCAATATTCTAACATCTTGGTTCACCTTGGCAAGTTTTTCTTGCTACTAATGGATGTATTCTAGTAGTTTCTCCTTCTACTCTTTAGCTTTCTATAGGTGTTGATTCTCCTTAGTCAAAGTAATGTTCTCCTTGTGTGTGTCTCAAAGGTCACTACTCAGAATTTATCATTACTTCAAACAATGATGCATTAAAGACAATAATCTCCTTGGTATTCTCAACCTTCTTAATTCTTTATTGAAGCTATTGAAAAGCTTCATATCTAGGAATTTTTGGCTAGAGAATGGATGAATTTATTAAGTGCACTTTTAATTCCATAATCTCTACTACCAATTGTTGATTACTATTGGTGGCTTTCTTGTGTTGTTCTTGGGTCACAAAGAGTTGCTCCTTGTTTTTAGTAGCTATGAGTGGGTTGCTAAAATATCTTCTAGGAGATCAAAGATCTCTAGAATTGGTTGCCTAATTTTAACCAATTTTTCTAGCATTTCTTCGTGTTGTGCTACACTTATTCCTTTGCTTCAAGCTCTTGCAAACCTTTGAATTTCTACCATTTCAAAAATATTAGAAATAGACACTGCAAAGCACTTAAATCTTCTCTAATTCTATTTTCCACCACCTTTACTGCTATCTCCTATTCCTTATGCAATATGACCAGGATTATTTCACCTTCTCCTTTCTTGAGCATAACGAAGAAAGCTGCTATGTTCTTGGAGATTTCAAGAAATGATTGTCTTGGGATAGACACAGTGACCTATTAAGTGTTAGGATCAGTGTGAACAAGAGCATGGTTCCTATGTAAAGAGAACAAATGGACTAGGTCATCTGTCAGCGAACTAATAGTCCTTACAACTTCATTAACATGGCTCATGGTCAGACAATACACTAAGGACTTGTCACCACCTCCAAAAATTTGTTATTATAATAGTTGTTCCCTAATTTTCCTTAGGTATTTAGTAGCTGCTGCCATTTCATGTGTCATATTTAGCGTATGGAGATGACCTTTCTTCTTGAAGCTTGGCAAGGGCTTTATCTTTTATCATTTCCTATCATGATGTGACAAGGGCCTTGTGGATTACATCATGGGAGTAGCGAGCTATCCTCCCTCTTTTTATAGAGTTTTCAAAGGATACATGAGAAGGGAAGTATCTTTTGGCCTTTCTCATTCTCCTTGAATCTCTTCTTGATCTTCAAAAAGATAAGCTAAGAAAGTATGACTAGAAGATTTCCACCTAGAGCTACAAATGTCATTGTAGAGAATGCTATAACTTTGCTTACCTCATCATTGGATTGAGGTGATAAGCTGTAATCTTGAAGTATGCATATTTTTATTTGGTGATGGAATCATACCCCTTTCGACCTACTCCATAGTATTCTTACATCCATTCTTTCTTGACCTTTGCATCTACTTAGCTGAAGACTTTTGCTAACTCTACCTTGGTGTTAGGTAGTCCAAGGGCTTTGACAATGATCTCTACAAAGTAAGAGATGGTGATATCCTTGAGTTTTATAATTGTATCTCCTTGGTGGTTTTTCTAGAAGAGTTATGTCTCTTCAAGGTACCATTCCCTACTAATAAAAATGGTGGATCATAATGGAGACTCTTGTAGTTGTGTTTAGACCTCTTGTGGTGTTAACTTTAGAAAGGGTCCAAAGTTTAGTTCCTAAAGAACTGTACCTTTGAATTATTTGCTTTTAACATTTTTAGGTAGGCCTCTGTGACTGTGCCCTCTAGGTTTGGCCTGGATCATTGAACATCATCTTGTCTGGATTGCCCTCTCTTTGTGGTGATAATCTAGCATATAGATTTTGCCTCAAGTTCTTCTTATAGGGGCCCAGTGGCATGAGTCACTTCAACAACATGCTCTTGTTATTGTGGTTGTTACTACTACTATTATGTTTCTTTCCTTAGTCTCTTCTTCCTAGGTTGTGATGGTTCACCTGCTTATAGTCCTCATTTTGATGCCATATACAATCACATAGATGACCTTGGATCAACTGTTTCAATTTCATTGTTAGGCCTAAATATATTTTGATCACTTTTGGGGTTAGTAAGAGTGAAAGATTTAGCTATTTAAGGTTCTCAAGTAGTTGTAGATGTGAAAAATATTTTATAAGTAGATTTTTAAGGTAGTTAATTTAGTGGTATAATTAGTATTTTTTTTATTTTAGTATTCTTTTACTACTTGATCTATAGGGTGTTAGCAAAATTTGTTGATAAATTCTAGTGTTGATGCTTCCACAATGTAGAGAATATCTCTTGGAGCTCATAGGTTAAAGAACGGGTTAAATCGAGCATGTTAGAAGGAAGTTATGGCTTTTGAAAATTTTTAGGCTTTGAAAATTATAAAAGCTTCCTTTGTGTTTAAAGAAAAATGTAAAAATTTTCATTAATAGTCACATGTACATATAATTTTCTTTTGGTTTGCATTGACAAGGATGCATTGATGGGGATGTGTCAACACATAATATCACATTGATGGATATGCATCAATGCATCCATTAGTAAAAATTTTTAAAGCACAAACTAAGGGATTTTTTGGAAAATTTGGAAGCAAAATGAGAGCCAAATGGAAGCCAAAAGGAAGTGAAAAGAAGGCAAACAACAAATTATTAGTTTCATGATTGAGAATTAGAATGGAAGAAACTTGTTGATGTTTTAGAAAGACATGTTTCCATTAGTTACTCTTTTGGGTCTTAAATTTCTATAGGTGCTAGTTTTCTTTGATTAGATTTTTTTTACCTGCATGTCTCTAGAAGGTCATGGTTTTTGGTGTTTAACATGGTCTCTAACAATGACACATCTCATATTGTATGCTCATCATTCTTTGCCTCTTTCAATCTTTGTTGAAGCTATTGAAAAGCTTCATTTCTTGTGAGTTCTAGCCAAAGAATGATAGGATTTGACAATTGGGCTTTGAGCTCCACAACCTCAAGTACCAAACTTTGATTAATGTTGGTAGCTTCTTCAAGTTATGCTTGTGCAATTAAGAACTTACCCCTTGTTTTAAGTAGCTATGTCTAGGTTGTAGTGATGTCTTCTATAATGTCAAAAATCTCTAGAATTGGTTGCCTAACTCTGACTACTCGTTCTAGCACCTCCTCATGTTGTGCTACACTCATCCTTTGTTTCCATCTCTTGCAAATACTTGAATGTCTTCCATGGTATTAATTTCTAGAAAAAAGGCTATAGGCGCACTAAGAGCTTCTCTAATTCTATTTGTCAACACCTTAATTGTTGTCTCCTAGCTCTTGTGTGGCATCACTAGGACTGTTGCACCTCCTCCTTCATCTAACCTAACTAAAAAAGTTGTTGTATTCCTAAAGATTTTAGGGAATTATTCCTTGGGGATGAACACGATGACTTATCATGCATTGGGGTTAGTGAGAATAGGAGCTTGGTTTCTTTGTGTAGAAAACATGTGGCTTAGGCTATCCATCATCCAACTAATAGTCCTTGAGAATTCACTGAGATGGCTCATGACTGAATGGTACACTCATGATTCACCATCATCACCGAAGGCTTGCTACTACAACTTCTCCCTAAGTTTTCTTAGATGTTATACTACTACTACCATCTCCAGTGTTATCTCTGGTGTTGTGACTAGTGGCAATAGTGGCTCTTTTTAGAATTTGACAACACCCTTATCATTCATTATTTTTTGTTAGGATGTGGTAGAGGCCCTATGGATCACATCATTGGAGTAGCATGTTATCCCTTCCCTTTTAGAAAATTTTCGTATGAGGCATGGAAAGGGGAGTATCTTCCAACCCTTCTAATTTTCTTTAAAAATTTTCTCACTTTCTATGAAGATGAACTAGGGAAGGTTAACAAGGAGCTTCCCACTTAGAGTTGTACATGCTCTTGCAGAGAACACGATGACCTTGCTTGGTCATACCATCAGATTAGGATGGTAGGTTGAAATCTTAAAATATGCACTTTTTGCTATTGTAAGGGCATTGTACTCCTTATTGTCCACTCCATAGCAACACTAGGTCCATTCCTTCTTTACTTCTACATCAACCTACATAGAAACCTTAGCCAATTTTATCCTAGTGTTAGGTAATTCAAGGGCTTTTGCTATAACTTCCACTAAGAAGAAGATGATTATATCTTTAATTTTCAAGGTTGTATTTCTTTGTAAATTATTCCAAAAAAGATAAGTCTTTTCAAGATACCATTCCCCACTAGTGGAAATGGTTAGCCATAGTGGAGATCCCTACAACTATGTATGGACTTCTTTTGATGATAACTTTAGAAATAGTACAAGTTTATTCTTGTAGAATTGTACTTTAGACTTTCTTGCTTTGGACCTTTTCTAGTCAAGCCTTCATTAAGGTCACTTTCAAATTTGGCCTAGGCTTTGGTGTCTCATCTTGTCTTGATTGCCCTATCTCTATGATGGAAATATAATAAATAGATTCCATCTTAAGTTCTTCTCTTAAGAGTCCCATGGCATGAGTTGCTTCAGTAGCTTGCTCTCCTTATTATTGTTTTGGTTGTCATTACTACTATCCTCTTCCTCCCCTTGGTCACTTTTTCCTAGGCTGTGATGGCCCACTTGCTTGTAGACCTCATTTAGGTGTCATTTGCAATCACATTGATAACCTAGAATTAATTATTTTAGATTTAATTCTTAAGTTTATGCACCTTTTAATTGCTTTTAGTTAGTGTTTCTGTCAAAAGATTAGGTATTAAAGCTCTTAAGTTAGACACTTTAATTTAAATTTTAAAGGTAGTTAATTTTTTGATACCATTCCTAATATTATTTTAATATTATTTAAATACCTTACTTGTAGGATATTAATAAAATTTTTGAAAAAAAAACTTGAGTTGAGGCCCCCACAATGTAGAACGTACCTCTGAAAATTCACAAGTCAAAAAACATGTGAAATTGGATGTCTCATGAAGAAGTTATGGCTTTGGGAACCTTTTGGGCTTTGAAAATGACAAACATTCCCATAGCATGTGAAGAAAAATGTGAAAATTTGGCAATGGAATTGCACGTATATATATATATATATATATATATATATTTTATTTTGTGTAGACAGGAATACATCGACATAGCCCTTAGTAAAATTTTTTGTTTGAAAAACTAAGGGGTTCTGAAAAATTTTCAAGAAAGAAAAGGGTAAAAAAGAAGAGCCAAGAATGAAAACAATGAGCATGAGTTCCTAGATGAGGTTTGGAGATAAATAAGCTTTCAATTAGGCTTAGAAATAACATGCTTATAAGTCAAAAATATTAGTTTGAAAAATAAGCAAAGTTGAAGGATATGTGTGAGA
Source organism: Gnetum montanum (assembly GCA_015680685.1). Classification (NCBI taxonomy): domain Eukaryota; kingdom Viridiplantae; phylum Streptophyta; class Gnetopsida; order Gnetales; family Gnetaceae; genus Gnetum; species Gnetum montanum. Next base: position 552,154 of record MNCI01005835.1, read on the forward strand.
AGGATCATAGCTTGATGATTTTGGGCAAGTGGTGATGGAGTGCAAACTGAATGTCCAAAAGTTATGTAAGTGGATCCTCTCCAAAGCAATCGTATGCTAAAAATGCCCTTTCATAACCATGTCACAAAGTTCTCTTAGGCACATTGGACATTTAATGTTGATAAAAGTGAGAGACCATAACCACACAACTAGAGTCATTAGGACCTAGGACTATACAAAACAAAAATCATTATGGAAATCATGGTACAAAGTAGTGAGGTGAATAGTTGAAATTAGAAGGGATTAGAGGAATAGGAACATGAGATTTCTTATAATATTGACACTAGGTTCTTGTTGATTAAGTGATTAAGTTGATCTATATACCTTGTCATTCAGGTTCCAAACTAAGTCCATACCAATGTCAGTTTCTTTACATTGTCTTGCTTTCCTAACTTACAACCATGAGATCATTACAATCATAGGATAATATCATTACTTAACAAGAAAGGAACAAGGAAGTAATGACTTTTTATAGTAGAATGAAAGAAATTTGGGTATTAGTTAAAGGACTATCTTCACACATGGGTAACATATCTTTCTATGCCCATAAGTAATGCTTGTTTTCCAAGAGATCTTCAAAGATATGTGTGTGTGTTTGTTTTTATGAAGGAAATTATACACTTTATAAAATATGTACTTTCATTTAGAATTATAACATAAGTAATGATACATCTCTTGCACCATCATGAGACTCATTGAAGAGGTTAAGAAAAAGCTTGAAAATTCTCCTTAAGACCACATCCTTATTTATTTCCACTTGTTCGTTCCTCTTTTCATTGGGTGATGAGAACACAAGTTCTTTTTAGTTTACATGAAAGAACCATAGTGTCTTTATGATGTAGAAACCTTATTAATAGAAATGAAATGAGTGGATGTTACAAACTCACTACCCTATATCATTATGTATCTAATAATTTGTTAGTATAGAACATTGTCCTGACAAGGTTGGCCCTTATCAAAATAGAAATCTTGATATATTGCATTTGATGATATTGTCTCAATAATAACAAGTAAAAATTGGAAAACTTAAAAATTGTAAAAACATGTATGACTACAAAAGTAAAGAAGAATATAAAAGAAAATCAAATTTTCAAGAAAATGAAAAACATAATCAAAGTCCTTAAAGATGGTGTAAAAAAAGTGGAAAAGTTATTTCCACAAGGTGTCTAGTTAGATGGTTTTCTTTCCCATGATTGAGTTCAAAGAAGAAGATCTTGAAAATAGGACATGCTTATCCTTACATTGAGATGTCATGATTGGGCCTAGTTGCTTGAAAGTCTTTAAAGGGATTTACTTGTTTGATGTTGACTATCATGTACTTTGGGGGACTTGTTGGATGGTAAATTGGCTTGGTATTGGAAGAAAAAGTTGAATCCATGATGTAAGGTCCTTTCCACAATATTTGAACCTTAGTTCATTAAGGTACATGAGTGGGATTTCAATAGAAAATATTATCTTCTACTTAAAATTCAACTCTTCTTATTCAAGCATCATGTCATTGCTTATTGTATGTCTTATGTAGCTCATTTGTCATGAGAGCTACCCTATGATTTTCATTTGGCACATTGAGTTCCATCAATCTTTTTTCTTTTTACATTAAATTAATGTCTAAGTCAAGGTTACATGCAGTTGTGAGTATACAAAGTTTAATTTAAATTAAAAATTTAGGTAACTTTTTGTACACTAACTCATGGTGAGAATAGCCTATAGGGAGTTTCCAATTTGAGCAGTAGGCCCATAGGGCATCATTAGGTTTTGTGCTTCAATCCTTGCTGTATTTACTAATGTTTCTTATTAGAATTCAAGTAATTTTCTTATTAGTGACTTCAGCTTGACCATTGACTTAGGGGTGATAGGGTCTTATCAGGTTATGCTTCAACCCTAAGCATTACATTAATTTTTTAAACATAGTGAAATGAGTTCCATTATAAAAAAATTAGTATCCTAGATACATCAAACCTATTTACCACTTGTTGCTAAAAAAATTGAGCTATAGTGGAGGAATTACAATGTATGATAACTGTAACTGATGAGTGGTGAGATACCCCTACACTCAACCATACAAATACGAGCGTTCACACACAATCTGGTCGAACTCCGTAGACAGACTAGTTGTGATATCTAGATAGTTACTCGTTGATCACAGTTTGTTGTCTTCCCACCTGGACTAGTATTTGCTTTGTCACGTATGGTTTAGTCTAGAGTGAGGTGTATGATGTGTTTCCTATCACTATGTTACTCCTAGGGACAATGGAAAATAAATTTGTTTTAAGCTAAGAGGGAAAGGGAGAAGAGAGTCTAAGCTAGCCTAAGTGCGATAAGCATTCGTCCTTAATCATCTATATAGATCTTGGACCTTGTGTACTACTACTGGGATTACCAAGTGCATGTCCTAGGTATGCTACTAGGATACCAAGTAGTCACACTTAAATGCTCATGATTAAGTCGTACTCATTCCATGTTTAATAACAGGGATAGGAAATGAGGGTAGACAAATATTAATTAAGAAAGAGATGAATAATAATAATAGTAAGTAATTAAAACTAAGTGAATGCTGCAATAATGAAGTAATCTCGATCTTTATTGCTGGTCATGTGCATGTCCAAGTACGTCACACTCAAATAAAGGTTTCGTATCATGACATTGCGAGCATGCACTGAGGAAAGGGTTGAGAGGAATTGAAATTGACAAAAGGATCCTACTCTAATACTAACTTTTCCTATATCTCTCCCGTGTGCCCAATTGTGTATTTATAGGCTCACATAGGAGTCACGATATCGTGTATCTGATATTGTATCCAGGTTGCGATATTAGGTACTCGATATCGGGGGTCCGATATTGAGACTCATCAGATATTAGGGGTTCGATAACAGGGGTCTAATATTAGGACTCACCATACTCCCACAACGGAATAAAAACTCATCCTCGAGTCAAAGAAAGTGAGGACCAAGTTCAATTGATTACATAGTGGATAGGTATGGGATTATTGATTAACTAGGAATTTATTCATGCTGGAGTGGAGAATTGAACACAACAAATTGGGACACAGACACAGAAATTGCAAAAGGACAAAATTTGTGAAACTCATGGGGTTCCTGGTGGTGGTGGCTCCTCCATGGGTGCCTTTCCTTTGTCCTACATGCCAGGCTTCTGAGATTGATACCGTTGAAGAAGCACTTGATGTTTTTCCTCTTCTATCCAAGGATTATGAGCTATCCATGCTAATGTTCCAATGTTTGATGGAGTCAGCACTTACCATGGACATGGTAGCTGTGGGAACACTTAATTGGCTTTGACATGTCATGTCGCAAATGACCATCGTTCCTCTTCATAGGCTCGGGCCCTGACCTCTCCACCTGTTGCTTGGCCAGATTGTGTAGTGACAGGACTTCCTTGATGGATGCTGAATGATTGTGCCTCCTTCTTTGCATGTTTTGCATGAGATCCTTGGCCTTTGCCTCCCCCTGGTCATTCAGTTGCACCTTGAGAAGGTCCTCCTTGTTGTCCTCTTTTAGGGGCCATCTATAATCACGCAAAGATCAATTGTTAGTAAGGTTATTGAAAGAAGTTCAATTATTTCATACCTTGTTCATTGCCTTTAATAAATGTTGAATTCTTTACTTAGTGTGATTTTAGAGTTAGAATTATTTTTTTCAAGGAAGTTGCCCTAAAAGTTTAATGTCAGACCTAATTTATTTAGGTGACACATAAAAGGACATGTAATGGTTTTGAGGAACATTTTAATAAATTGTGACAAAGGAAAGAATATATTTGGCAATGAAGTACTCGAAGGGTATAAAATGATGTGGTGGTGTGCAACAAGTACAAATTACAAAAGTCATGCAAGTGGGTCCTCCCCAATGCAGGTTCCTACCTATCATGTCCTTACGTACCTATACCCAAAAATGTCAATAGGCACTAAAAGAGGTAAATGTAATCCATACTAGTTCCACAAAACACACACATGTAGATACCACCATGATGATGTATGAGTTCAACGATACACAAGACACGAGTCACAAATACATGAATAGTGAGACGAGGCGAATTGTAGAAGGGATTGCAGAGATTAGGACATGAGGTAACTGGCCTAAGGCACAATGAATCCTGAGTCTAGGGTTTGATTAATGTGTCATTAGCCTATTGCTCTAAAATCAAGAACAAGTCCATTCCTTCGATTAGTTACATCGCATTATTTCATTCAATGATGGACAACCATAAGAGTATCATGGCAGCAAAGTGTACAATCACTTGGCATTTCGTTTAAGGGATGAGTGATTTGGAATTTATTTGTGGAACATTTGTTTTTGTCTAGCTACTTTGGCACACTTTCTCTCTTTTCTCTCTCTCTCTCTTTTTCTTCTTTTTCTCTCTCTCTTTTATTTTGATGCGTAATCTAGAGAAGCTGCCTACCTTTAGGCATGGGTGCATGTCTTTCCAGTGGGACCCCCTAGAATAGCATTGGGTTTCTTTATTGAGTGCCTTTATTACTCTTACTCCCATTTTTTGTTAGATTTACAAGGATCTTAGTACAACCAAGCTACATGATAACTCCTACAAATGTCACCAAAGAGAATCCACAAGTCCCCTTGATGTCACACCCTAGCCATTCCCTCCTGGTCCATCATTTTTTTGCTTTGGGCATAACGAGCACAACATTACTTTTAAGTTTTCATGATAACAAGAATATCATTGTACCCAGAGTAGAACCTCTTATTAATAGAATGGTTGGGTAGATGTGGTGGGCTCGCTGTCCAAATAATTAGCCACCCGAGACTTGATAGCATAGAACAACATCTCAACTAATGAGTCACATGAGTGTTTTATTCACAGATGAGATTACCCATAAAAAGATAAAAAGATAAAACAATAAATAAAAAGATAAAACAACAAATTGAAAGATGAAAATTGAAAAACAAAAAATTGTAAAATTAAAGAAAAGGAAAAACATTTATTAATTCTGTTTGTTAGAATGGGGGATATCCCCCATAACGAAACTTTTGATCATGGCGAGAATTAATAAATGGAAGGGTTGGATCCATGCATTTTAGAAATATTGGGACTTGGTCATATCCAAACCACTGGGTGTCTTTTGATGTGGTGGTTGGAATGTACTCAAATTGGGGCTCACAAGCTTGATTAAAGTTGACATAGTGGGGCAAATTATAAGATATGGTTAATTGATACGGAGGTGACCCACTATGGCACCTTTGACCGTAAGATGGTATGTAAGGATCGATATGTCTCCCTACATGGCTATATTCATTGGGCCACACGGTTGTTGGAGTATTGATTGGTAGCCTTGATAAGGTAACATGAAGCATTGGATTCAAGGAGAAGGATGCACCAGAGTGTTGAACTTGTGTTGAGTGGGGGGAGGATGCAATGGTCTCAGAACTGTGTGGTCCCTTCCTATGGTCATGTCTAAAGAAAGGATGCTTCCATTGTTGTGGAGGACCTCCACTACTGTTAATAGTAGCAGGTTGGTGCTGTGGTGCAAAACCTTCTGGAACAACTGGTGGCGATGTAGAAGGAGGTGAAGGATGAGAATATTGAGGGTGAGGAGAAGTGTAAGGCACATGAGGTGGTGATCTTGTTGGAAAGGATGTGGGATGATAGTACTTAGGAGAATAATAACAATGTGGTGAGATAGAAGATGTTGACCCGGTTGGGGAAACAGGATGTTGAACCTAAGAAGTGCTTAGGTTCATATGATATGAAGGGTGTGACCAATTTGAGGGTGGCCTCCCCCACGACTGGGATTTTTTCCACTATGATTGAACATAGTATTTTTGTATGAACTCTGGATGTAGCATTCTTCTCCAATCCTCATGTAAATGTGACATGATTGGGCATTGACCTTTGGGGTGATCGTATAGGCAAATGTTACATTGATACGTATGATTAGCAGTTGAGTTCTTATTCTCTTCAACCCTTCTTTTTGATTGTCTAAGGGTGTTATGTTCTACATCTTGGTTCTTCATGGTTCTACCTCTAATAGTGTTGGTATATTCTCTACATTTTTCATGCATCCATTTCGTCATCTTATTGATCTTTGCCTCAATTCAATCTAGTGATTATAGTATTAGCAAAGATGATTCCACCTCTTTGAGGTGAGTTGATTTCTCCTCTTCATGATCATGGACCTTTGCTAATTCAAGATTTTGGTCCCATTGAGAGCTTTCAACATTCTCCCATTTAGCCATTTCTCCTTCTTCTTTTGCTACCCGCTTAATAAGCTCTTGGAATTGGTAGGTTCGTAGCTCGTATAGTTAACCTCGGGCATACATCCCTAGGGTCTCCCTTATTTTGTTACAGAGCCCATTAATGATGTGGTACATTAGCCTTTCCTCAGAGAACCCATGGCTTGGGCAATTGTTTAACAATGCATAATATCTTTCTAAGGCCATGTCCAAGGGTTCATGTTACGCTTGTTTCCACTCTTGGATTTGTTTCCTCAAGGCTGACACTCTTGCATAGGTTTGATATCTTTCATTAAAGAGTTCTACCATTATCAACCAATGTCGAATTGATTTTTGTCTTAAGGACCTATACCATACTTTTGCATGGCCAACGAGTGTCGTAGGAAAGAGCTTAAGTTTTTGCCACCCATTATCAATATTATTCCATACATAGGCATCATGGGAGGCTTGTAAATGATGTTGTGGATCTACATCATAGTCTCTTGAAAATTTGGGAAAGTTGTTTAAATCAAGCCTAGGTAAATGGCTTTACTTACGATGCTTGCAGGATATTCGAACAGCCTCTTATATATGTGTTAGGCTGTTAGTGGCCAGCAAGGGTTTGTCGTCACTAGGTAGGTTATGAATTTGTGAGTTGGGACCATGTTTTTTTCATTGATGTACATAGGAGACCCCTACATTAGATTGAGTACTCCAAATTTTGTCTTCATCATCATATAATTTGTTGGTTCTCCAATGAATTACCTTACTAGTTGTTGTGTTGTCATAGTCTTGTGAGAGAGACATTGTTGTGAATCGTGTGTGACTTAATTGAAATTAATTTCTTTTCTAAGACATATATTGTGAATACTTTGTTACAACGATCTTGTATGATGTAACTAATCTAAATAAATAGCACTGTCCCCAGCAACGGTGCCAATGATGAGTGGTGAGGTACCCCTACACTCAACCATACGAATATGAGTGTTCATGCACAATTCGGTTGAACTCTGCAGATGGACCAGTTGTGATATCTAGATAGTTACTCATTGATCGCAGTTCGTTGTCTTCCCGCTTGGACTAGTATTTGCTTTGTCATGTATGGTTTAGTCTAGAGTGAGGTGTATGATGTGTTTCCTATCACTATGCTACTCCTAAGGACAATGGAAAATAACTTTGTTTTAAGCTAAGAGGGAAAGGGAGAAGAGAGTCTAAGCTAGCTTAAGTGCGATGAGCATCTGTCCTTAATCATCCATACACATCTTGGACCTCGTGTACTACTACTAGGATTACCAAGCGCATGTCCTAGGTACGCTACTGGGATACCAAGTAGTCACACTTAAATGCTTGTGATTAAGTCGTACTCATTCCGCATTTAATAACAGGGATAGGAAATGAGGGTAGAGAAATATTAATTAAGAAAGCGATAAATAACAATAACAATAAGCAATTAAAACTAAGTGAATGCTGCAATAATGAAGTAATCTCGATATTTATTACCGATCATGTGTGTGTCCAAGTACGTCACACTTGAATAAAGGTTCCATACAATTACAATCATCACACTGCGGGCATGCACTGAGGAAAGGGTTGAGAGGAATTGAAATTGACAAAAAGATCCTACTCTAACACTAACTTTTCCTATATCTCTCCTGTGTGCCCAATTGTGTATTTATAGGCTCACATAAGAGTCATGATATCGTGTATCTAATATCGTATCCAAGCTGCGATATTAGGTACTCGATATCGGGGGTTCAATATCAGGACTCATCAAATATCGGGGGTCTAATAATAGGGGTCCGATAACAGGGGTTTAATATCAGGACTCATCAGTAACCTTAACCCATTTAGTACAATAGTCAACAATAACAATAATATAAGACTTTTCATTAGACATTGGGATGATGGACCCCATGAAATTGATTCCACAAAGATCAAAAGACTCTAGTGACTGAATTCACTATTTGGATCCTTCCATTTGGACTATCATTCTTCATCTCATTAACATCATTCACATGAATGGGTGAAGTGATGGACATCGCTAAAGATATTAGGCCAAAAGTATTCTACCATTAGGATCTTAATGGTTTTTTTTCTTCCAGCATAGTGTCCTCCACAAGGACCTTCATGAGCATCCTAGAGAACTTGAAGTTTATCCTCATCTAGTACACATCATCATACTAAGCCATTGCCATAAATTTTTTAAACGTTATCCTCACTTTCCATGTAATTCTTGACTAAGTGAAGGAATTGTTGTTTTCTCTTACGATTGCATTTATTAGGAGTCTTCTGTGTGAGTAGGTAGGAGAGGAATTCATCATACCATTTTATGAGCTTTAGTCCTTTAGTCTCAGCTACTTTGAAAAAAAGCAACTCATTTGGGAATTGATCAAATAAAGGCTCTTCATCAGCCTTGTTATCCCATCTTAACTAAGAAAAATGATTAATAACAACATTCTCAGTTTCTTTTTAATCCACCATTGTTAGATCAATTCTTATAGAATCACTAGCCATTGTATGACATAGGGAATTACTCCTAGTTTGTTCATGAGGAAATGGATGATACTGTGATCAATTTATATATAAATAGGATATTTAAGAATGTAGTACCTAAATTTTTCAAGGGCATATACCACTTCTATTAGTTCTTTTTCTATGATGGTGTAGTTGAGCTATGCACCCACAACACTCATATTAACACAATGGATGTAATATGAACATTTATGATCATCCATCTGTGTCAACACTACTTCCAATGCATAATTGGATGCATCTATCATGATGTGAAATGACTTGGACCAATCTAATACTCATAGGATAGGTGTTTCTATTAGCTTTCACTTCGAAAGTTGGAATTCTTGCTTGTACTACTCAATCCATTCAAATGTTACATCCTTCTTAGTGAGTTCCACCAATGGCTTGGTTTTAAAAAAATTCTCTATGAAGCATATATAGTAACCAATGTACCAAAGGTATGACCTCACATCCTTGAATATTTGAGTTTGTCTAGTGATTTCTTAGATGATCCTTATCTTTTCAAAATTCACCTTAATGCCTTTTTTAGAGATTTCATATCCCAAGACAATGCCCTTCTAGACCATCAACTGGCTCTTTTGCCAATTGAGCTTTAAGTTAGTTTTTACATACCATCTTAATTCCTTCTTAAGATGGTCCAAAGTTTGATTAAAATCAACACCTTAAATGGAGAAGTCAGCCATAAAGATTTTCATACCACTAGCAGTTTACTATTATAAGATACTAAGAACAAGATGTTAAAAGGTTTCATGAGCGTTACATAAACTAAAAGACATCTTTTTATATGTAAAAATCCCCTCGGAACTTATGAAAGCTGTTTTGGCCTAGTCTTCTTAAGTGATTTGGATTCGATTTTAGCTATTATATCCATCCAAAAAGTAATAATGTTTATATCCTAAAATGGTGTCCAACACTTGATCCATAAGTGGCAATGAAAAATGATCTTTAAATGTAGCCATGCTCAATAGTATGACATCTATGCAAACTCTCCATTACCCTTCTTTCTCTGATATAATAATAAGTCAGCTTATCCACTCACTATTCACTATAGGGTAGATGAATCTAGCCTTGAGGAGTTTTTCTACCTTTTTTTTAAAACATTTTTTAGTTTTAAATTTAATTTCCTTTGTGGCTACCTTTTCAGCTTTGTAGTGGAATCTATGTAGATCCAATTCTAGCATATGTGTAGATTTATCCTAGTTATTTCATCATATGACTAGGCAAAGGTTGTTAGTTATTTGTTGACTATTTTTGGTAGCTTCTCTTTTTGTTCTTTTCTAAGTTGGGCATTAATGATTATTGGTTTTCCATTATTTAGAAACATATTTTCCAAAGGCTTTAATAGTGTTTTAAGTTTTAAGGAATCATGTTGAGGGTTTCCAAAACTTTCAACTCTCCTCAATTTGGTTTGATTTCTTCTTTATTATTTGAGTTGGCAAATTGGTTCCTAATTTGCTCTATTTTATTTATCTTATTAATATAAGCACTAATGAGGATCTCTCCTTATTCCATGCACATTGTAGAATTGAAGTTGTTGTCTATGGTCAACCACTCGGTACCTTGTTTTATGATTACTGCATAGGTACTTTTGAACACTTGTGGATTTAACACATTTTTTTGTAGGTATGAATGTTTATGCTTTTGATCACCCATGTCTTTTGTATGCAGTTGCACCCTGTGTTGTTGTATGCAATACATGGAACCCTCTTCTTCTCTATTTTTCCAAATTCATCTTTCTTAAAGATTTCTAAGGAAAGGTCTCTGATTTCTAACTTAGCATCAATTGTACTTAGTCAAGCCCCCCTCCCTACACCACCCAAATCCCCCAACCCTCCCCAACACCTCCTTCCCCACCCCACCCCTCAAGAATGATAGAGAAGTCACCCTTACACTTGTCCAAATAGATTACCAAGAAATTTGCTAGATATGACCACCCACTAATGGTAGTTGCAACATCCTCCACCAACCCCAACAGAACAATAATGGATTGGTTTGGAAGCTCTAACATGATATTACAATTTTTGAGTAGAGGCAAGTCCCAAGTTTTGTACATCTCTTATGAGATTAAGTTTACACCCAAACTTGAGTCTAAGAAAGCCTTGCATGGGTCATTTCCTACAATCTTTTTTTATGAAGGATTTGTAAATTAGAAAGAAACTGACTAGAATCTAAAACCTGGGAGTGAATTCCTTGAAATTAGATATAAATCCACTTCAAACTACTTGAATTCTTTAAAGGAAACATAAACAAAGATGCATATAACTTTAGAATCTTGAGAGAACTTGAAACATAAGATAATATATGAGAAACATGTGAAATTGTAGGTAAATGTGAGAAATTGTACAAGAAATATGTGTGAGAACTTGAGAGAGGAATTCATGAAGAGGGATTTACTCCTTAAGATGAGAGAAACATGTTACAAGAATGTAAGAAAAGAGAAAGGGGATGAAGCTAGGAGAGCTTCAATCAAACACTCAAATACTTGCATAAAACACTCGAGACAAAGGAAAGGGAGAGCTTTTCTATTTACTTCAATTCTATTGGTAAGCTATAATAGAAGGATACTTTTTTGTGGAGGATCATGCCTCTTTTAGCAAGGGTCTCTCATGAAGGCTTTTATCCTTTTCTTTTCTTTTTTGGACATTTGCTCTTAATGTAAACTTCTATGATCCCTTTCTTTGGAACAAACAATACTTGTAACTCTTAGAAAGACATTAATATGAAAATGAAGACTACCACTAATTCTACTCTTCTCAATATGCATGAAGGAAAGACATGAAGAAGTTAGAGGAACACATGCATACTATTTCTAACAATTTAAAAGTTACTTGAGGAATTGACCCTTTCCCTTTGTTAATTGCCTCTAAATTGAAAGGATTCACTCCTCCAAGCATTGTCATTATGTTTGTTATCTTGAATTTGTTTAGTTTACATGTTTTATACATGTTTTAAGTTAGGGTTTAACCCTTTATCTTTGAATGTAAATGTCATAAGCTTCTTTCTCATGTTTGGAGCAAGAATTAAGTATCCTTTGCTTAATCCTAAGAAGATTTAAAGTTTCTCATATTTCTTTGCATGTTTGAAAGCCATTTCCCAAGAAGATTAATGTACTTAAACATGGTTCATGTTAGAATTGCTTCTCAAAAGCTCAAACCCACATTGCATGTATGTTTTAATCAAAACTGATACTTAAAGTCTATAGATCCAAGCTTCGTTCCTTTCATGTTATAAAAAGTTTCAGCCATAATTTTGATCTTAAAAGCCTTTAAATTGTGAAATTAGGTTTTTATTGTTTATTTTCATGTAGATCATGGATGGAGTAAGGCCTCAACATAATAGAGAAGGAGTCATGATAGAAACCAAAGCTTCTGGGGAGGTCACAATGGACTTACAATGCAGTCGTACATAACTCATATCCAAGGTCACAGTACTTTCAACTCACAATGCAATAGTGCATAACTCATATCCAAGGTTGCAGTACTTTCAAGTTTCTAATTTTATGTTCATCATGACTTTTTATTAGTTGCGGTGACCTCATAGTTAACTCGCAATCCAAAATTTCTTTGTGTTAGGACTTATAGCGTAGTCATAATGAACTTGTAGTCCTCTTATAAGAAGGTTGTAGTTACAACCGACTAATAGAGACTCATTGTAAGGTTAGTCTTCCAAGGTTCTCTAGGTTTGAGACCATTGTTTGTTGCCACCTCAAGGTTACCATGTCGCTACAATAACTCTAACGATTAGATTTCAAGAATCATTATATTCTATGAAAGGATCATGTTAGTTGTCTAATAGTATCATATTGGTTATATAGTTTAGGGGTATATATTACTTAAGTTCTACAACAAAGTATCATTGTAGTATGTATGTTGCTTAAGTTTACTCGAGTAATATATATATATATATATAAAAGGTTTAGAATCCAGTAACTCAAGTATTTTTAGCGAATGATCAATTGCTCAAATAGTTAGCTCATTATTTGACAAAGATTTGTAAGTAATAAATAGTTGATTTAAATCATATTATTATATTTCTTAATTTTTTTAATATATCATGTTGGCTATGTACCTTTAAGTTATACAAATAATTTAAACACCTAAAACAACAAAGCGTGGTTATCACTTGGCAACACAAATAAGGTGTGGGTCAGCCATTAAGATTTACACACCAAAGACATACATATATCATAGCCAATGAGAAGGTACGGCATAATATATGCAAACGGAAAACTATTTTAATTTTGTTTAGCTTGTAATTTCAAGGGAAATGGAATCAAATGGCACTAACGACATACACCTAAAAATATAAAATAACTTGTTAGAAAAAGAAAGTGATGCTCGAATTTTCACTTTTCTATGCATCTCTTATGTTACGGGCGTGCTCCCTCACAGGCAGAACGCCAGGGTGTTCATCTATTGCTACCATCCAACAGGAAATTGAAATTTGGCATTTATGACAGTGACAGCATAGTTTTGCCCGTTCAAACCCCCTGCAACTCCAAATTGTTTTCTCTTCTGTCATATCCAAAGAGTGCTTCTATCTCTTCTAAGGATTTACCTTTGGTTTCAGGTACATAGAAGTAAATAAAAATAACCCCCAACAGTGATACAAAGACGAAGATCAGAAAAGTACCACCAACTGTAATTGCATTGCTGATGCTCAGAAATGTTGTGGATATCAAACCACTGACCACCCTGTTGATCACAACAGCTAAACCAGCTGCCTGTGCTCTCAGACGAAGGGGAAAGATCTCAGATGTTAAAACCCAATTGACAGGCCCCATTCCCACAGAGAAAAATGCCACATTTGAACAGACTGCTATGATTGTCATAATTGCAGCAAGGTCATCATCCACACCCTTTTGAAGGAGAAAGAAGCCCATGACTATGCTTGCTAGGGATAGTGTAATACCAGTGGCACTTACAAGCAGCAGAATCCTTCTTCCCACCCTGTCTACCAAGAATGTGGCCACCAGAATGAAACTGGTCTTCATAAATCCCACTGCAATTGTGGCACCAAGAAGGCCAGACTCTGTTCTCACACCTGCTTCTTTGAACACCTCTGGACTGTAGTACACTGTTGCATCTATGCCTGTTGCTTGCTGGAAGAATTGGACTCCTAATACTACTATGAGCATTCTCTTCACTGCAGCAGATGGTCTTAAAAGTAGTTCTTTCCATACACCTTCCCCTGCCCTTTTTGTCTGACGGTATGGTGCCTCTGAATTCCCTAACATAGGGAGCAAATCGGATCTTTTTTTCTTAAACTTCAAAAGAAGGAAAAATAACCATGACAAGTATACACACACACATTTATATGATATCACTAACAAAAAGAAAAAAAACATGATGCATTTCATCCAAACTGTAGGGATAGGTTTTTGAAACAAAAACCTTAGAGCTTTATAGTTTGAAGACTGTAAGAGATAAAATGATTTAGAATTTCTACTTAGATGGTTACATCCCCAGCCTTATGGTTTGAGCAATGTACTTTTTAAGTTTGAACTTTGAAGAGTCAAAAGTACTACAGACAACATTTCCAATTAAGTACTTTTTTTAAAGAAGGCTCAGGGCTATTTCTTATGGCCTTAGGTCTCATTTTGGAAAATGCTAAATGATCCTTTCTGGAAAAGCCTTTGTTTTGCTTTTATGGAAGGATTAACTCTATTTCTAAAAGAATATACTCCAGTAATATACAATTCCACTGTATATGTGTGCTAGTAACCTACACTTGTTAGGAATTTAAGAGTGATTCAATAATCTGTGTTAACAACATTTATGTATAATTAAAGGTGTACGAGTGTAATGTTTGTGTTCCTGAACATTTAGAAAAACTTTTGAGTGCAGAAGAATTTATGTAGTTGCGATTCAGATTCGGTGGTTCAAACTCAAAGTGAGTGCAGAAGCATTTACCAGGTGTTTCTTGTTATTTATTGTTTTTTTTAGTCATTGTTTTTAATAGATTGTCTGTTTGCTATTCCACCATTTAGCCTGAACATGAAACTCAGATACTTAGGTGGACTAAATGAGAAAACATTTGAGCAGTATTAGACAAAGTTTTGCTTTCCTTACCTTTGCTTTGAACCCCTGCTTCAGCGAACTCTGTGCAGTCATAAACAGGGACAGTAGAAGCTTCCAAGATTTTAGTCAGGCGATCATTGGCCTCATTCTCATCGCTAGATGTCCTACGCAACACCGTCATTGCTTCCTCATTTCTGTTGTGCATGACCAGCCACCGGGGAGATTCAGGCATGACTAGAACTCCCAGTGCAAGAAACAGCGAAGGAACTGCTCCCAACCCCAGCATCAATCTCCAGCCCAGTTTCAAAGGCAAATCAGCAAGCATATAATTGGATATATAACCCAGCAAAATTCCTGCATTGATAAAAAACTCTGGAAGGGAAACCAGAGAGCCTCGGTTGTATGCAGGGGATATCTCAGCTGTGTAGACAGGGATAATCATGAGGGCAAAGCCCACACCAATGCCAGCGAAAAGCCTTCCTGCCATGAGCACGCTGAAGGACTGAGCAATTCCCATCAGGATTGATCCCACTGTAAAGGTCAGTGCTGCCAATGTCAGGGTGGATCTTCTTCCTATGGCATCTGAAATTCTCCCTCCAATTGTCGCTCCAAAAAGGGACACTATGCTTAATGATCCAATCAGCAGCTCTATCTGCAAGTCTGTTGTGCCAAGATCCGTTCTGATAAATATGACTGCTCCGCTCATTACCCCAGCATCTGCATATAACAATCTTGGCATTAGCATCAGTGGGTTGTGAGTTGCTGAGTTTGTCAGAAGTAGTGTGTGATAAAACGAAAATCCGTCTTGTGTGTGAAAGTACCACAGTTGACTTGTTAATGTGCATTTTCTTAATAATGTTTATAGAACTCGTAGAAATTTCTGATATCTAATAGATACAAAAGGTTGAAGGGTGTTGCTACCAGGGGGTGACTTGATTTAGAAAACGGAACATTGAGATAGATATTCTATATTATGATATCTGGGGGCAGCTCGGTTAAGCGTGGGGAGTAACCCAACAGGCTAAAAAAAAAAAAAAACAATTCTAGCTAGATAGCATTAGATGAGGCATCCAAAAAAAACAGCTTATTTATCTGCTCTATATCCTATCATCTATGATGTCAGATCAGTTGTGAGCAAGATTCGGGTCACATTATTTTAGAATTGAAACAGGTAGATAGTTCCAGATTCCAAGAGAACAGAGAATCTGTCATTTATGCAATCAAAGAGCCTTTAAAGATAAGCATTACATATTTCTGAAATATCCTATTCTTGTACAAAGTTCCAACAGATAACAAATTATAGTTAATAGTTTAATTAAGTTTTCCAAATAGCAACAACAACAAAACTGGGTAATTTTATTAATGAAATCTTTGCTATACATACTATGTTTATTTCTTCCTTCTGTGAATAGTAATAAAAAGCAAGGTAACGTAATAAAAAGCATTTCAGTTTTAGTTTCAGTACCAATTAATGTTTCTGTTCTTTACCTACCGTAAAGATGCAAACAGATGCTCCGATCACAGAAAATATATCTAGTTTTCTAAGCCCACTCTTATTAATTTTCCGATATCGGTAGCCAATGGCTTGATCTCGGTAATTGCACAAAGTTTGAACAGACTCCTGTCCCTCTGGGAAGAAGTAAAATAGAAGTTGACTTTCATGAAGAAGATATACGCTTCAGCACAAATCACATTGTTGAATGAAGATGATCGATTTTGACCACCTGTATAACTTTTTAGTTCTTTTACTTTTTCCGATCTTAGAACACCTTTGCAAATCTGATCAGTTTCAATTACACAAAATACAAACTTTTTAAAATTCGACTTTCTGAAATATGCCAATAACAGTTTAGATGTCACAAAGCTAAAAAATGCGACCCAAAAAATGGAGGGTCTTTGATTCAAGTATTAGTTATCTTCCATTCAGAAACCAGAGAAAATGCAACACAAAAAGAGCGAGGAAAAGGTGAGGCAATGTGGATTACTCTGGGCTTTATTTCGTCTGGCTTTCACTATCTTTTAAACAGTGTTATACTGTTGACTGTTGAATTCAAGATCTCTCTGATGATGCCTATTTCTCCGGCCTTCCTCAAGAAACACATAATTTATGGATATTTCTACCATTTTTCTTCTCAAATTAGCTATTACAGAAAAGAAAAGAAACAAACAAAGAAAAACTAACTAAAATAAAGGATAGTACCGTAGCCAAGGATGATGGAATTCAAGGAAGCCACAATTGATGCAGCAACAGCATAAGTATTCGTGGATTTAGGAGCTTCTGGAGAAGCATCACTTCTGCCAACAAGTTCATATTTACCAGCTGAGAGTTTCATTTTTCCTTGCCCAGTGTTCCCCTTTAGTGCCTTTTTGCTAACTCTTTTGAGTCCTGTAACATCAAACTAGCAAATGCTTTGTACCGTAAACTCAACTGTAGAATGAGGCACCGATTCTTCATTCTTCATTCTTCTCCGTGGAGCTAAGATGAACGATGATAACGATATTAAGCAAGCACATTTGTATGTGGTGTTAGCCGGTCAAACTTTGTGGAAGGATCAAATCTAGATGCAAGGCATCCTATCAGCATGATTCAGGAACTTTTAACATTTTATATAACCACTTGTCCATACAAATGAAAAATAAAAGACAGTTTCTTTATCCGCATCTGTGCAATTTGCATTTTAGAACTGATTTCCTCAACCTAATGTTAGACAGTTTTTAAAGGATAGTCTCCCAAGGAACCGGTCGCAGGTTCATGAGTTTGTAATGCAGAGCTTTATAATACTTTTAATTGAATATTCATCATCATCTTGTCCTTCTTCCAAGAATATGGCGTTAGCTACCCTGTTCCTTTTTCTATTGACATCTATTTACGATATTTACAATTTTAACATAGCTTATCTATAATACTGTTAGGTAAAAAACATCCATGAGCTATAACAGTTTCTCATAATAAAGATTTCGAAACTACTTGTCCACTTACATTTTGTATTATAGCCTTTGATATTTTAATGATTTGTGTTAAGTGGGATCCGCCTTTCATTATTTCACGTCCTTAATAGTGCCATGCTGCACCTTCTACCTTCATTTTGTTTCTCCTCTTCAGATAACATGTAAGAACAAAATGTCAAATCTAAGAATTTCTATTATTGTTTGTAACAAAGGTTTAACGTTAACTCATAAACTTTGGGTTCAACTCCATTTGCCAGAAAACCAACCATTTGTAACAACAGTTATATAAATGTGACCGTTGTGGAAAACCAGTGGTTTGTAATGGTTCCATAAAATAGTTTGTAACGGAATAATAAAGAAAAATCAATGGTTTGTAACGGTTGCCATAGGAGTGGTATCATATTTGCCCATTTAAACTAAAAGTTTGGTAACTAACATTTTTCTAATTTATAAAATATTCTTAATGAAAGAACAAAGGCAGAAGAAATCACAGGCAGTGTTATAGTTTTGGCAACAAGAAGTTCACGCAAAGGCATCAATGGCAGGAAGTCAGTTTCGATTTATTTCTGTATCTTTGATTCCTTGTACAATTTAGTTATTGTGCAATTTGGCCAAAGCTTTTTTCATAATTGCTTTTCCCAACATTTAGTATCAGAGCTAGGTTTGGTCTCTATGCTCAATCATATTTGTTTTGCTGCTCTTATAATGGTGTCAAATTGGGGTGGATTTTTCATTTGTTAATGGTGTCAAAGTGGGGTGAATTTGAGTCAATTTGGCTATTGACTAGAAAATGTTTATTGTGGAGTTATGTATGGCACTTGATTTTGAATTTTCCATATACAAAAAAATTAATAAATGTTTTAAAATAGATACATGGCTTATGAAGTGGTGCCTAGGTTGAAGTTTATAGTATTTTGGATAGTTGGGTGTTTTTATCTCCTCTACTTTTTTTTTTTTCACTTTGAAAACATTGTTGAAAAATTTTATGGGATGGAGAATCCAAATAAGAGGGAGTGGGCGATGAGGTGCTTGGGCCTCTATCCTTGAAAGATAGGTTGAGAAAGGTCCCCAGGCCACATGGCAAAAAGTGCCCCACTTGCAAGAATGGAGCCCATGTTTTGGAATGGTAATCGAGGTTAAGACACATGTGGAATAGTCTCTATGTTCTCTACATAGGCTCTCTACGACTAATATTCCCAATATAGCTCCTTCATTATTATCTGTATTTTCTGATAGGATAACTCCATCACATAACCTTTATATTAATAGCCACATCTGTTCTGGTATAAGAATAAAGTTGCTTATTATTAACATTTCTGAAATAACTTATGTTTATTGCCATATATTTTTTAGAAATGTTAGAATTTGGTAATTTGTTTTAGAAATAATTAATTTTATGCATATTTTTTGTATATATTTATAAAGTGACATATTGATATACGCATAGTTTTTCTACATAAAAATTGACTTGTGATCTATATAATTTTGTATAATTAGAGAGTAGCCACAACATCTTTAATTGTGCAAAATTATATATTAAGAGCTTTTGATCACATAAGGTAAATAAACATTAAATTGTGATTAATTATATGTAATATGATATATTTTATTTCATAGGAATTTTTATTATATTTAATATAATTAATCAAGATGATGTATTAAATTATTTTTAAAATTTGTCCACAAGGATTAAGAAAAGAGCTAGAATTTAATAGTTTCATCATAAGGATATATGAATTTATTTGAATTAAAATTTAGCCCACAGGCAATTTAATGTCATTTGATTCATATTTTTGCATGATTTACATTGGTAAACATGTCATATAGTATTTTAACCCCAAATTTAGTGACATAAGCATGTGTTAATTTATGCAGTTATACAACCTATGAACTACTCTGATTTTAAATGTGGCACTCCTGAATTAAATGTTGATAATTATAAGGTGTGAAAGGAGAAGATTCTCCTTCATTTAGGTTGGATAGACATTGACAATGTTATCTACAAGGATGTACCACTTGTAATTATGGGAACTAGCCAACTGGATGATGTTGGTTCTTATGAAAAATGAGAGCAATCTAATCACCTTTGTGTCATGTTTATAAAGACCAAGATCTAAGTTGGTATGTGTGGTTCATAAGAATAGTATGATAATGTGCAAGCTTTGATGAAGGTAATTGATCAACAATTTGAGTCATCAGACAAGGCTTTGGCTAGCACCTTAATAATGAGATTTTCATCCATGAACCTCATCGAGAGGGTAAACTTAATCGAGAGGGTAAAACTAAATTGGGTAAGTGGTAGAGAAACAGAGGAGGGATGAGTGATTCCATTTTTAGCTATCTTGTTACCTCGTCTAGTAGTCGGGCTTGGTTAACATCATTTTTTTTTAAAATCATCTTGGCCTATATATATATATATATATATATATATATATATATAAGCTAGTGGAGTAGTCTTGCGGGCTATGAGTAGAATTTAAATTTTTATTTTTATTTTTTAAGTTATCATCACTATTTGCATTCCAAATAATATATATTGGTAAACATAAATTGGTTAAAATAAAAGTTTATATATTTCGTATATGTTGATGAAGGAATACATTGCACAATTATTGCAACAAACATTATAGGGCTGCATAATAGGATTGAGCAAAAGACAAAATACAATGATAAGTGTGAACTTAATATACCTAATCCTCTAATTAAGCAAAACAAACTTCCTGTGTAGTTCTACTTGGAGATGTTTAGCATTTGAAATTTTTTTATATCTTTACACATGGAAAGGAGGATAAATCTTTAACTAATTAATGGTCTTGACTTTAGATAATGCAACAAATGTTACACTCGTAAGTTCTCTTGTGGAGCGGTTTCGCGGGCTATGAGTAGAATTTAATTATTTTTTTATTTTTTAAGTTATCATCACTATTTGCATTCCAAATAATATGTACAGGTAAACATAAAATGGTTAAAATAAAAGTTTATATATTTTGTATATGTTGATGAAGGAATACATTGCACAATTATTGCAACAAACATTACAGAGCTGTATAATAGGATTGAGCAAAAGGCAAAATACAATGATAAGTGTGAACTCAATATGCCTAATTCTCCAACTAAGCAAAATGAACTTCTTGTGCAATTCTACTTTGGAGATGTTTAGCATCTGAAATCTTTTTGTATCTTTGCACATGAAAAGGAGGATGAATCTTTAAAGAATCAATGGTCTTAACTCCAAATAATGCAACAAACATTAGACCCATAACTTCTCTTGAACCAATGTGAATAGTAGTCTTATCTAGTGTCATTCCTTGAGATTTATGAATAGTCATGGCCCATGCCAATTGTAATGATGACTAACGAGATGCTCCTTGGACCACAGGTACAATTGGCACATGATGAGGATTACCATTATCAAAGGCACATCCAATGTAGAAGTCAAAATCAACAATAACGTATAATGGTAATGCAGGTGACCATTTACCTTAAGGATACATAATACTATGAATCATGCCAAGTGCACCATTCACCAATCCTGCTTCAGGCCAAAGGTTAACTGTAAGCATTACCCTTGCACCTTCACATATAAGCAAAGATTGCATTACTTGTTGCAGTAGATAGTTGTTGCACTACTTGTTGCAGTAGATGGTTGTTGTTGTTGATCTTGAAGAAAGTGTTCTTCACCTTCTTTATTAGGACTAATAGCAGTAGAATCCATGTTTATAAAAATGCATAAATTCCAATATTTCACCTCTTAATCTTGTAACATGATGCCTAAGTTCAATATCTTTAAATACTACATCACACCGTAACCGTCATCACCTTAATTATTGCCATGATTGTAACCATCACTGTAACCATAATCGTCATTGTTTATAATAATAATAAATATTCATTATTATTGATGAGTGGCGAGGTACCCCTACACTCAACCATACGAATATGAGCGTCACACGTGCGATCCGGTCGAACTTCGCAGACTAAGTGCTTACACGACTTATGGAACACTTAAGGTTAATCATTCATTGTCTTCCTAGATTTACTTGTATTTGTCATGGTGGTATGGTTAAGTAAGTCTGAGGTATGTGATTTTTATGTCTTTTATGTTTTATTGCCTATGCTAATGAGGTAAAGAGTGAAAAGACTAAGTAACTAGATTTAACTAACTAAGTTCTAATGCCTAGCATTAGTATCCCTTCCCACTTACCATTCATACCCTGAACCAATGCAACCTTCTAGGATTACCAAACGCTATTCGTTGCTGGGATTACCAAGCGTAACGCATGTGCTCGAAGCGGTCGTACTGAATGCACTTAACTATGAGAGAAGGGTTGAGAGAAATTTAATTAACTAATAAAATAATTAAACGATGAATAATAAATAACAATAATTAAATTCCTATTTAGCCTATTCCATGCACTGCAAGGTTTATCCAATAGTTCGTCTTTATTTTCCTACACAATTGTGCGTTCAGGTACAAAATTGCTCGAATAAAGATTCGTTCACTTTGGAGCTCCTACTGCGGGCACATGGACATTATTCTATCTCTGGAGAGGTAAAACTGCTAGAGTTTCGCTAACAGTCTAGATATAGATGGAGAAACAAGGGAGAGTCACCTCTTATTTATAGATTTGGTGGCGCGCTGCGATATTGCGTCTCATCATACCCCCATGACTAAATAAAAAATCATCCTCGAGTTCCTTACAAAATATTGGGAAGGTATGGGATTATTGACTCAAATGGAACTAATGGTGAATGGGATGACATGTGAACGGATCATCATTACAGAACATGAAAAAACTGGTGTTCACGACAACAAGAGTGAACACCTTATACATTTGACATTAGGCCTTATTTGGTAGCTGAGAGAGAAGAGAGAAGAGGGAAAAAGTCTGCTGCTGCCAACGGCAAGATTGTGTCTTTCGTTATCCATCCATAAGCGCGCCATCAATCTTGTTCCTTACATAACTACTTCAGGATCGATCCATTCCAAGTGTTCTCTCCAGGTCTAATCCATTGTTGTATGATTGCCATATGCACACACAACATAGTCTTTATATTAGCAAGGGTAAATGAATCACAATACAGTTGATACCTTGCTTCGGTAAAAGGTCTATTGGTTGGGTTGTGGTATGGCTGATGCGGATCTGGAGAACTAATAATGGTGACTATCGAAGGTGTAGGGGTTAGGAGAAAATCGAAAAAATTGGGTTAGGACCCCCATGACTAAGAGCGAACCTCCGGTAGCAAGAGAATGGAGGAAGAGAAAAGGAACAAGGAAGATGGAGAAAAAGAGACAACTGTAACGTTGATGAAGTGGATGTCAAGATGGAAATGAACAAAATAGTGTTGATTGCAACAATGTTAAGGGAAAGAAATTAATGGGTGCACCAAATAGGAATGTGAGTGGGTCCTCTCCAAAGCAGGCTCATGCCCTTAATGCCTTAACAAACCCACATTCAAAGAGTCCGTAGGCTCTGGGAATGTCATTTGGAACAAGAGTTAAAGTCTTAACCACAAGAATTTACCAAAAAGAAAACAATGCGTCAACCAAAATATACACTAATGATACAACTGGCAATGAGGTGAACAATGGAGGAAGAATGATGGAAAGAAGAGAATGGAATGGAATCTCAAGAACAAGGTGATGTATGGCCCCTTGTGTATTTAATGATTAATGTGACTTAGTAGATCCCATTCCAAGTCCAGCCTCAAACAAATCACATCCAGTGACTTCGCATTAATGCATTTAGCCAATCCATCCACTTGAAGTAACAAGAATGCATCCCTCAAAGAGCCACCACCATTCCGACGGAATGAAGGAGGAGAGAATGGGAAGCGATAAGGACCTTAGTTAGAGGGAACATGTTTATTTTAGTTCCATAACCAGTGCTTGTAGCCCAAATGATTATTTTGTCTAAGGGGTGTGCTTTGAATTCTCACTATTTTTTTTTTGTTTTTGCGTGAGAACCACACCATGCAAAGACTTACTTGGTTATTTTTATTTTCTCAGCTTCCCGATAATGGAGCAATGTTGGAATGGTAAGAAAACTCAAGAAGAAAACATCCAAGCACCCAAGAGAACGACCAACACAAATGCATCAAGTTCCCTTGAAGTCATACCCTTTTCAATCCTTGAGTCTTTCCTTGGTTTGAGAAATGCCCAGTCACTGATTCATTATAGTTCTTATTATTGAGAAGGGACTATATAGTTCCAAGCCAAGAGAGATCATAGAAATTTGTGGATGTATGGATGAATTGGACTCATTGCCTGTCATATCAAAAGAACCATACCTTAGTATCAACATCGTAACTTAAAGTTAAAAACCAAACATTAGCAACCAATAGAAAACAGTTCATACCATCATTTAATAGCACTTATTGGATGAAAAACTTAACAAAATGGATAAGACACACACATATACACAAATAAAAGAAAAAGTATGAACGATGTTGTAAAACAAAAACAAGAAAAGTTAAAGAATTTGTAAAACAAAAATGTGCAAAACAAAAATATGTAAAACAAAAACTTAAAAGGACTGAGGGCCTCAATTAATCAGCATAGGTGGCCATCTCCCCCATGACTGAATTGAAAGAGAGAGATCCAAAATAATGAGCACCTATTTGAATTTTTTAGAAGTGTCCAACTTCTCCCGATTGATGTTTTCAGGTTAAGGGATGGAAGTCAGTGACACTCATACTCCAATGTATCTATGCCTTCGTTGTGGGTGTGAGTTGTTCCCCTAGTTCATTTCATGCATGTTGGTGGGTTTCTCTCTTGATTAGCTATCAACCACGGGGTGTTCTCTTGTTGTGTGGTTGCTACATACAGGCACCTTCGTTTCTGAGTTTCTTAGGCACACCAGTTGCATGTAGGAGATGCTGAGCATTCCTTCATGTCATCACCCTCTGAGTCGCTATATGTGATGCATGGAACTTTTTTCTTCTCGATCTTTCCATAAATGTTTTCCTTAGATATTTCCAAGGAAAGATTGCAAATCCCTAGGCATGTGTCTATTGTACTCAGCCATGCCCTTCCCATTATAATTGGGAAGTATCCTTTGTCATTGTTTATTTGGATCACCAGGAAATTAGCTGGGTATGACCAACCACATATGGTGGTAACAATGTCCTCAACCTGTCCCAAAAGAACAGCGATGGACTGGTTAGCCTGCTCTAGTTGAATATTGCTCTTCTTGAGTGGAGGTAGGTTCTAGGCTTTATACATTTCTCGTGAGATTAAGTTGACTTCGAAACCTAAGTCAAGAAGAGTCTTATGAGGTTCATTCCCAGTGACTTGGAGATATATTAAGGGACTTCTAGGGTCAGTGAGTTTCCTAGGAAGGTGGCCTACCTTGATCTAGTCAGTAACGGTATGTGTTAGCATAACCATGTGCGTTGGGCCCTGTTGTTGGTTTGAAGGGAGCTTCGAAGCCTTATTTGTTGGAGGAGTGTGCATAGACTCAACCACTTGTGGTTGTGAGAGCTTGTTTGGGCTTTTGGTTCTAAAGAAAGGTCTTCTCTTTGTACGGTTGTTAGAACTAGCAGTGGGTTGGAGATTTATAACTCTCATAGCATTACGTTGCTGCGGTTGAGTGGGGAGTTTCCATTGCATTGTTGGAGTGGGTGGTATTGGAACTATCAGCGTAAGAGTGGCGGATGGATTCGAAGGATGGTATGTATGTGGTGTGTCTCCTAGAGGAGAAGGAGTCCTAAAATACTCTTGAACTTGGTAGTGACGTCGTGGGGTTGCATGACCCATAGAGTCACTTGGAGAAACTGGCTGCTGCATGTAGTAGCCATATGGGTTTGGTTGTCGGTAAGGGTATTGTTGCCTAGGTGGTGGCATCCCCCATGACTGCGGGTGTTGCCATTGCTAATGTTGCCTGATAGGTTGTGGCAGAGTTCCACTTGGATAATATGTTAACAGTTGGTGGAACTACCTTGGGTTACCTTGGGGATAAGGTAACCTTTGGGGTGCTTGCCTTCTATTAAGTCTTGGGTTGAGTGAATACACCCCAGACTCTTGTAGATGTGAGATTATTGGGAAACATCCCTTAAGATGGTCATATTGGCATATCTCACATCCACCGTCATTGTCTATATCCGAATCCACAACCTCATCAGCGATAGTCATTTTTTCCTTACCCTCTTCATGTGCATGGCCTGAATCTCTCTGCTTTTTCTTATCATGGTCACTACTTCGTTCCTTATAGTCCTCTACGATTTTTAGAATGGTATCAATTTTACTATCTAAGGAGCTCCATATTTGATCTACCTTAGCCAACACTTCCGTTAATTTTTGAAGTGGCAAGGTTTTTCTATTCACCAACTCTTCGGGTGGTGACTCATCCTCTTCATCGTAGAATCTCACTCCCCTCTTTCAGAGGGAAGGATCGTGGTTGTACTCTTCCACACTTTCTCTTTTCCATAGCTCCCCTTCTTCTTTAGCTACTTGCTCCAACAATCGATGAACTTCATGGGACCTAAGTTTAGATAATCTCCCTTGGGCATATGTCCCAAGGGTTCTTCTAGTTTCATGTCCTAGCCCATCTACGAGGTGGCAGAGTTGATCTCATTGTGCATAACCATGGCCCAGGCAACGATGTAGCAATGCATAATATTGGCCCATGGCAGCATCCAAGGGTTCATGATTACCCTGCTTCCATCCTTGGATCTGCTTACGCAAGTTGGACACTCTGGAGTACGTTTGGTATTTATCGTTAAACAATTCTAGCATTGTACTCCACCTCCTAATGGTTTCCGGTTCTAAAGATCGGTACTAACTTTTTGCTTCTTTTATGAGTGTCCTAGGGAACAACGTTAACTTCTGCCACTCATTCTCAATATTCTGCAAGGCACAAGCATCGTGGAATGCCTGTAAGTGGTTTTGCGGATCAGCATTGTATCCCCCTTCGAATCGTGGGATATTATTCATGTCTAGTCTCTTGATCCGACTGTCTTTTTAGTGCCTTGTAGGTATTCTCACTGCCTCCGTGATGTCTAACATACTCTGGGTGGCAAGTAGGGGTTCATCATGATCATCTCTCTCATGACGTCTATGATGCCTACGTGGTTCCCTACTTTCCCTTCTATGCCTTGACTCTCTAGAATGCCCTCGTCCTCGCTCTTGACTTTCTTGTCGAGGGTTCTCATTTTGCTTACCCTTACTCTCATCATTGTGCTCTTTATGACTACGTTCGGATGTGGAAGGAGAGGGTGAATGATGTGATGAAGGGGAAGAAGAAGGAAAACCATCACTGTGATGATGTTCCTTACCTTCACTTCGGTGGCTACGACCTCGATTGTGATGATGATCCGAATGCCCATCCTTGTCATGTGTTTTTGTTCCCTCAGTGAACACTTGGTGTTCATGGGAATCAGAACCAGGGTTTTGTATCATGGAGCACAGGTTCTGATACCCCACCTCCTCACTATCGTTAGGAGGGGGAACATCATTTCGTGGAGAACCTATTGAGATAGGTTCACCACCCTTAATTTCTCTTATGATAGGTGAAGCATTACGGGGGCCTTTGCCCTTCAACAATGTGTGGCGACTCTCCTGCCGTAAGTCCCATTGATGTTGCACTTCTATGGGATTGTAATCCATTATGTCATAATCTTCTGCAACATATTCAGCATATAGCTGCGTCATGTCTATTTGTGCAAGAGCACGAAGGAGCATGTCAGGGACTACCTGATCTAGGGATAACACTATGTTACCTTGCAGGTCTCTCTAGCACAGTTGTTCATCCTGATGGAGGATAAAAGTAAAATCGGGTATATACTCATCATGATGAGTATACACTACCTGATACTCTTGAGGAACTGGCAGATTTGGGTTACATATGTTAGACTATCGACTGTCTCTTGTGTGATCCCTAGGTGGTGAAGTGCTTTTATGAGAAGAAGACATCTTAGTTTAGTTCGGTGTGCTATTAACCATTGTTCAAATTTTTGTCTGATTAACCCTAAGGGTTCGTTTAAGCTTCCCAATGATGTGGATGATTTCCTATGTTCTACTTAGCGCACAAACAACGTAGTCCCTGGCAACGGCGCCAATGATGAGTGGCGAGGTACCCCTACACTCAACCATACAAATACGAGCGTTACATGCACGATTCGGTCGAACTCCGTAGACTAAGTGCCTACACGCCTTATGGAACACTTAGGTTTAATCGTTTTTTGTCTTCCTAGACTTGTATTTTTCACGGTTGTATGGTTAAGTAAGTCTGAGGTATGTGATTTTTATGTCTTTTATGTTTTATCGCCTATGCTAATGAGGTAAAGAGTGAAAAGACTAAGTAACTAGCTTTAACTAACTAAGTTCTAATGCTTAGCATCAGTATCCGCTCCCACTTACCATTCACACCCTAAACCAATGTAACCTTCTAGGATTACCAAACGCTATTCGTTGCTGGGATTACCAAGCGTAATGCACATGCTCGAAGTGGTTGTATTGAATGCACTTAACTATGAGAGAAGGGTTGAGAGAGATTTAATTAACTAATAAAATAATTAAATGATGAACAATAAATAACAATAATTAAAGTCCTATTTAGCCTATTCCATGCACTGCAAGGTTTATCCAACAGTTTGTCTTTATTGCCGTACACAATTTTGCATTCAGGTACAAAATTGCTCGAATAAAGATCCGTTCACTTTGGAGCTCCTACTGCAAGCACATGGAAATTATTCTATCTCTGGAGAGGTAAAACTGCTAGAGTTTCGCTAAGGGTCTAGATATAGATGGAGAAAAAAGGGAGAGCCGCCTCTTATTTATAGATTTGACTGTGTGCTGCGATATCGTGTCCCATCAATTATTGTAATCGTAACCATCACCATTTATAATAATAATAAATATTCAATATTACCCACCATTTATAATAATAAATATTCATTATTATCCACATCGGGCCCTACATGTGAGGGAATACGAAGAGATGAATGGGGAGCCCAAGGGGCAGGGGCGTCAATTGAATAGAGATTTGGCTCCCTTGTAGTGACTCTTTGGCTCCCTTGCATGTGGTGCGTGCATGTGAGGGAATACAAAGAGACGAATGGGAAGCTTAGGGATTAGTGGGCATTAATCGAGTAGAGATTCAACTCCCCTGCACTAATTCTTTAGCTCCCATGCATGTGGCGCATATAGGTGAGAGAATACGAAGAGATCAAACTAAATTGGCACTGCAACATATATTTGTAATGCATATTCGTTCGTGGAGATATAAAAAATCACGTTACAAATGCATAAATAATGTTATTATTATATCATGGGATTTTGTATATTGACATTATTGTTACAATGGACAAGATAGGAATGATGCTAACATCTCATTCATAATTATTATATTATAATTATTGTGGAATCCAATAAATGTTATGAGATTATTATAATTAGAGAAATAATCCATAATTATAATCTGAGATATTATGGATTATAAGATTCATTCGAACGATAAACATTTCATAATAAATAAAGCCAAGATATGATGAAATATTACTCATAATCCATAATTTTAGAGATATTATTTATTCATTCATAATGCTAACCCATAATCATTATGTCTCGGTTAGCATTATCCATAAGATATATATAATGAAATGATTATAAATAACCAAATTTATTTATGATGAAATGTTTATAATCATTTATGTTTATGATTATAAATATATTATTATATATAACCGAGATTATGAATAACCGAGATAAATATAATCATTGGCTCCCTTGCAGTGACTCTTTGGCTAAGGAAGATTTATAAATAATTTGTTATTTATGATTATGGCAAGACATGTGTGTCGGCAGAGAGCTCGTTGCCATTTTCCTCAACATTAACTAGGATCATCATAGCATGATCTTGCCGGAGATCTTCCTAGGGTCTAGGCTGCCAAAGGTGCATATGTTCTTGTTTTTAAAATTTACCAAGTTAACAACCATATCATCCATTAGATTCCATCAATGAAAGAATATGTACATAAAGAAAAGGCCTCACTGCATGCGAGAAGGTAAGAAGAAATTATCAAATTTGAACTCTTTAAGTCCTCCCAATAAGCAGGAAAAATTGTTAAAATTATGACCAAAGTTAGGATGACATCTCAAATTGGCTAATAATTTTCATGTGCTAGAAAAAATGCTAACGCTTTTGCATTTTATTAAAATGCATATTTCAAGAAAAAGCAGTTACAATCGTAACAACTGAATGCATCTACTCCATGGTAACTGTTGAATTTCAAAGCATAGCCATAGAAATGATAAAACCTATACAAAATATACAATGAGATAAAGAGAAAATAAACTTACAAATGTTCTTTTACATTGAAAAAGGGTGTAGAAAAAGAAGATTACTCAAGATAGTTGCAGAAAATTACAATTTCAGAATTCTCTGCCACTCTAGAAAGCATTGAAAAAATAATAGAACCAAACTTTGGAATATTTTTACATTGGAAATGCAAATGTATAGGAAGGAATGCTAAGTACTAATGACAGAAGACCTCAGCTTGAAGTGAAACTATGAAAATTGCACAAAATCATGGAACTTAGAAAGGGGGGGGGGGAGATGAATAAGTTCCTCAAATAAAAAATCCTTTGAAGCAAAGCACACACCAAATTTAACGTGGTTTCCTAGCTTGGGTAGTCCACACTCAGAGGGTAGTTTGCAAGCACACCTCTGGACTTTCTTGCTCTCAAATGTGGTTTGAAGGGTACCACACCTTGTACTAGCTCTAAGCTTCGCAACGGAGTGATTTGACACTAAAAATCCACTCAACCCCACAAGGTCCTGACAAGCTTAGAATGTGGTTTCTAGGATCCCATAACCTTTACAATAGAGCTTTGCTTCGAAATGTTGTGGTGCTAGACCAACACTCACTCCCGTAGGATTCCAAAAAGCTCAAGTAAGATGCCTTCCTACAAGAAGAACATCAACCTTACAGGGCAAAAATAGAGAACAAAAATCACAAGGAAAGAATGCAACTAAGTTTGCTGATCCTTGCACTTTTAGGTACAACTCACTTTGACCAATTAAAATAAACAAAAGATTGTACAATGAGGAACAACAATGATTACAATAATTGCTTGATGAATACAATGAAAGTACACAATGTTTACCCTTTTCCCAATGAGAATGAAGTCTTCTTATAGCCAATATGTTTCCAAAATCATCTTAGACTTTGTGTAACAGATAGTTAATGATCATTGGAGACATCTTCTCTAAGACTAAGATGTCTTTCTACAATGGACCTTCATTCTATAAAGATGTCTTCTTCTAGTAAAAGACATCTTTCTCTCCAGAAAGACATCTTTTGTTTTCCAAAGAGGTTTTCTCTCGTGCTACCTTCAAATCTGCCAAGACCTCTTCATTTTCTTGGAGATGTCTTCACTTGATAGTAGACATTTGCTCTTTCTATAAGACATATTCCCTGAAAATAATCCTTCAATGCTAAGGCTTTCTTTTAATCTTTGAAATGAGCTTTGAAGTGTTTGTCCCTTGTCAAAGATCTTGAACTTCCACATGCCTTCTTGTCTTAACCCAAGTCCTACAAACACACCAATCACACAAACACATAAGCATCCTAGTGCTTCGTTTTTCTTAAAATTTTGACATACCAAAAGGTCAACAATCTCCTCCTTTTAAGTGATCTTCAAAACTTAAGAAAATGGGTTAGTAGATATGAAAATATCCAAAAATATCCAATATATTAAGACATATAAATTCCTATGGTAGCTAGACACTAGGATAAAGAATTGAGGTTCAAGGCTATTCGGTAAAATGTGGAAAATAATGAAATGATGCAAGAACATCACACAAAGATATACACCATTTTTCTATAACTTTTTCACAAACTGTCATGTGACCAACTATCCACATAAATATGCAACTATAAAAAAAGAACCATCGGTCTAGCATCACATCAATCACATATGTGCAAAAACTTCTCCCCTTTATGGAATAAAAATTCTAAGATTTCTCAGTTGTAGCAATACCATTGTCACAAAAGATATCCATGGCAACACAATCTTTTTACTCATCTTATAAAAGATATATCATTTTTCAAATAGAGAAATTTCAAAGATATCCATAATGATCGCAAGAATCTTTGGAAAGTTTAAGGTATATAATCCAACTAATTTCAATAACTCCCTAATAGGCCTCCATAATAGAAATATGAGTACTTCTTGCTTCAGCTTAGACCTTACTAACAAGAGAGATCATAAATACTCAAGGGAAGATATATTCAAATCAAGTTGTATAGAGATGCAAACAAAAAAAAAATCCATTTCTTAGTAAATTTTTCATAGGGTTGAAGATGTCAAAACAAATAGGATCTATCCCTTATTGAAATCCAAACTTAAAGCAATGAGTATCAAGTAACCTATCTTCTTGAACCAATAAACTCATTAGTTAAATCAATATTTCATGATTCCATTAGTACTCAACTTCTTTGAAAGCATCATGAAGATAATTAAATGGTAAGAAAGAAAGGACATGCTTGTAAAAGTAAAATCAAATTCTCATAAAGAAGGAAAAATACCAAATAGAAACAAGTGAATCCCCACAAATAGCCAAGTAGATTTTTAACAAGATATTCAAATAGTAACCTAAATATATTACAAGGTAAAATGGTTGTAAGATATCTTAACCAAGATTTAATTCTACTTTTACATTGGATATTGTACCATACCCTTGCATGACATCAATCCTTGCTCATTTTGGAATGTGATATTTTGCTGTTTGAGTGTTTCTTGGTAAAAGCCTTCAAAGACTCCCCCTACATTGGTGACCTCCAAGATGATGATAGATAATTAGGAACAAGCTCCCCCTACACATGTGTAGCTCTTCTTGGGCTTTTAAGATCATATTGTGAATGTCAAGAAAGTAATTGTCTTATATCACCAAAGTATTACAATTTTAGAACAATGTTAAGATTAAATGTGGAGACTAAGGTCTCCAATCAGTAACATTAATAGAATTTTTAGAGTAGTATTTACTTAAAATTCATGAATTATCACAACAATGGCTAAAATATCCCAAATGACAGGAGCTTAGAAATAGATCATCACAAGAAGTTCAGACCATGCAAGATTGAAAGCAAGCTATAAGCCTAAAAAGAAATTATTACAAGTGCTACACGACATAATTTCATAAAACCAATTGCATCAAGCTCAAAGTGAATACAAGAGATACTCTAAACAATTATTTTGACATCTTGTTGATCTAGACATAAAATTCCATAAGTAATGTAAGCATGAATCAAGAATAATTTGGATTTCTCAAATCATATACTTATAAATTATCTAGCAAGCAAGGAGATGAAAACTTATCTTGACTTACCTTGCTTGCAGGTGAGAAGAGAAGATTAATGAAGTTTGAGATGAGGTCCTCTATCATGAAATACCTCCTCATCTTTTGGTTCTTTTTCATTTGATCATTTATATTGCCTCTATTTGTTCATGTTCATTAAGGAAGAATCCTTGATTACTTAATGCATCATCTGTCTCTCTAAGAAAATTTTTTATCCTCCACTTCATTTCATTTTTAGCTATTGTCGCCTACAAAATTTTCTTACCAAAGCCTTTTTGACAAGACCAAGCATCAAAATAGTTAAAGTTGTAGTTACTACCATAATTTTTACAAACAAATAAAGTATTCTCTTCATGAATGACATTATCAAACCTGACTATGCTTGAGCTTGAACTTGTATCCTCCTCTGTGACTTTCTCCATATTCTTTGGCTATTTTTTAAGAGTCTTTTTTTCTTTAACCTTTCTACAATCCTTATTTAAAGAGGTTAGTTGTTAAATCTCAGCTTTTATGTTTGAGATTTATCTTTTCATTTTAGTGTGAATAGTTTCTAGCTTAGATATTAAACATTTCTTTGCTTTCCTAAGCAAATAATGTAGAACAAGAATCTCTTCTCTATGTTTGCTATACCTATCATCACACTTACCACCTTGTTTAGTCATATGTGAAGAAATTCCATATGTAAGTGCTATGCATATGAGATGAAAATATTTGGTAGAGTTTCCTACTTCTTCTTCACTTAAAAGTTGGTCTTTTTTAATTCCTAATCATTGGATTTGTTCTTTGGCTAAAACCTTCTCTCACTAGGACATTTGGAGGCCATATGTTCTCTTCATCCACAAACCCAACATTCTATAGAAGAGAAATCTAAGTTAGAATTCAAAAAAATTTTACCTCTTTCTTTATCTTTGAACACATTGGATCTTTACTGATATGCCCTCTTGTTTCTTGTTGTTAGTAATCATTGTAGCTTTCTTGAGATAAAGACAATCTCATCTTTGTTGTCCTTATCATGCTCATTGAGCTACTTCTCCTTGGAGGTAGTCTTTAGAGTAGTAGGTCTTTCCTTGATGGCTCCTTTGCTTATGAGATTCATTTCATAAGCAATGAGAGCACTTTGAAGCTCTTCAAATTTCAGAGTTGAGAAATCTTTAATTTCTTCCATAGCCATGACTTTCCATTTGAACTCTAATTGAAGAGTTTTGATCCTTTTGATGATGACATCTGATGAACTGCGATATCACGTACGCGATATCACATCCACCACACGATATCGCATATGCGATATCACGTCCTATCTCATCTTCTATAAATAAGAGGTGGCACCCTTGGTTCCAAGGCAGTTAAACTTAGACCCTTAGCCAGACTCTTGCAGTTTTGTTATTCCAGAGTTAGAATTATTTCTATGTGGCCGTAGTAGGAGTCATAGAGTGAATGGATCTTTATTCGAGCAATTTGTACTTGAGCACAATTTTGTGTACGGCAATAAAGAACAACTTTATGATAAACCTTGCAGAATAGATATTAAGCTAATTAGTAATTAATGATTATTTAATGCCTTCCTAGTTAATTAATATCTCTCTCAACCTTCAACCCCCTTAGTTAAATACACTCAATATGACTGCTTCGAGCATGCATGTAGCGCTTGGTAACCCAGTAACGATTAGCATTTGGTAATCCCAGTAGCATTGCACTCGTTCAGGATGTGTACGACAAGTGGGAATGGATACTGGTGTTAGGAACATTTAGAACTTAATTAATGAATAGTTAATGTAAGTTAGCCACTTAATTCTCTCTCCCTCTCCTTTATTAGTAGAAGACAAAAAATACAAAAGCTATAAAAATCATATACCTCAAGCTTACTTAATCATACAATCGTGAAAATACAACTAAGTTTGGGAAGACAACGATTGATTAACCTTGAGTGTTCCATTAAGGTGTGTAAGCAATTGGTCCTTAGAGTTTGATCGGATCGTGTGTGAAATGCTCCTATTCGTATGGTTGAGTGTAGGGGTACCTCGCCACTCATCATTGGCACCGTTGCTGGGGACTTAGTTGTTTGTGCAAGGCATAGAACATAGGAAATCATTCATATCATTGGAATGTTAGAATGAACCCTTAGGATTAATCAAAGAAAGAAAAGACAATAGTACATTGCACACCGAAAAAGACAAGATGTCTTCTTCTTCGCATAAGAGCACTTCACTGCCTAGGACTAACACAAGAGGCAGTTGACGATATAATACACGTAACCAGGATCCACCAATTCCTCAAGAGTTTCGTGTGGTATATATTCATCCTGATGAGTATGTACCCAATTTCACCTTTATTCTCCACCAAGACGAACAATTGCGTTGGAGAGACTTGGAGGGTAACATAGTGTTGTCTCAAGACCGATCAGTTCCCAACATGCTCCTTCGTGCTCTCACATGAATAGGCA
This sequence comes from Gnetum montanum, assembly GCA_015680685.1. Taxonomy (NCBI): domain Eukaryota; kingdom Viridiplantae; phylum Streptophyta; class Gnetopsida; order Gnetales; family Gnetaceae; genus Gnetum; species Gnetum montanum. The sequence continues at coordinate 587,621 of MNCI01005835.1, forward strand.
TGCCGATTTTATACCTAGAATACATTGCATGTGATCATGACTTAAGAGACTATCATCCCACAAAAGTGCAACATTAAAGGGACTTGCGACAGGAGAGATACCATACATCTTTGAAGGGTAAATGGCTCCATGATGCTCCACACGTTTTGAGCAAAATTGGGGATGGTGAACCTGCCTCAACAGGTTTCCCATGAAACGATGTTCCTTCTCCTAACATTGCTTAGAAGGCAGTGTATTAGAACCTCCACTCCACTACTCACAACCCTGGTTCTGATAGCCATGAACATGAAGTATTCCACGAAGGAACATGAACACACGATAAGGGTAGACGTTTTGATTGTGATCATGATCGAGGCTAAGACCACTGAAGAGAAGGTAGAAAACACCATCATGGCAATGGTTCTCCTTCTTCTTCACCTTCATCATCATCTTCACCCTCTCCTTCAGTGTCCGGACATAGTCATAGGGAAACCAATCGTGAGGATAAGGGAAAACGAAGAGAAAGTCATCGACGAGATAGTCGAGAACGAGGACGAGGGCACTCTAAAGAATCAATGCACAGAAGAAGGGAGAGTAGGGAACCACGTAGACACCATAGACGCTATGAACGAGATGATCACGAAGAACCCCTACTTACAACAAGGCACCAAAATGATAGTAGGATCAAGAGGTTAGACATGAACAACATCCCACGATTTGAAGGGGAATATAATGCTAATCCTCAAAATCATTTACAAGCATTCCACGATGCATGTGCCTTACAAAACATAGAAAACGAATGGTAAAAATTGAAGTTGTTCCCAAGGACACTAGTGAAAGAAGCTGAAAGCTGGTACCAGTCCTTAGAACCGGAATCCATTTGGAGGTGGAGTACAATGTTAGAGATGTTTAATGATAAGTACCAAATGTACTCCCGAGTGTCTAACCTATGGAAGAAAATCCAAGGATGGAAGAAAGGAAATCATGAACCCTTGGATGCTGCCATGGGTTGCTATTACGCACTGTTACATTGTTGCCCTTGCCATGGTTATTCACAACAGGATCAACTATGCCATCTCTTGGATGGACTTAGGCATGAAACAAGAAGAACCCTTGGGACGTATGCCCAAGGAAGGTTATCGAAGCTTAGGTCTCATCAAATTCATAGACTGCTAGATCAAGTAGCCAAAGAAGAAGGTGAGCTACGAAAGAGAGAAAGTGCAGAAGAATACAACCGAGATCCTTCCCTCCGAAAAAGGGGAGTGAGATTTTGTGAGGAGGAAGAAGAGTCACCACTTGAAGAGATGGTAAGTAGGAAAACTTTGCCACTCCAAAAGTTAACAACAGAAATATCAGCAAAGATAGACCAATTGTGGGACTCCCTGGATAGTAGGTTTCAAACTGTTCTTAAAATTGTAGAGGAGTCTAGGGAGCAAGGTAGTGACCATGACAAAAAGAAAAAGAGAGAAGTGAAAAATGCACATAACAAGGGTAAGGGAAAAATGGCCATCATAGAAGAGGTTGTGGATTTAGACACAGAAAATGATAGTGGCTGCGAGATATGCCAATACGACCATCCTAAGGGATGTTGCCTAGTGATCTCACATCTACAAGAGTCTGGGGTGTATGCACTCAACCCACGACTAAATAAACGACAAGCACCCCGACTGTTACCTTATCCCTAAGGTAACCCAAGGTAGTTCCACCAACCTTCAACATATTATCCAAGTGGAACTCCACCACAACCCATTGAGCAACATGAACAGTGGAAATACCCACAGTCATGGGGGATGCCACCACCAAGGCAACAATACCCATACCGGAAACCTAACCCATATGGCTACTACATGCAGCATCCAATCTCTCCACGTGACTCTGTTAGTCACGTTACACCACAACATCACTACCAAGCCCATGAGTATTATAGAACTCCTTCTCCTAGGGAAGATAACCCACAAATATACCATCCTTGAAATCCATCCATAGCTCTCACACCAATAGCTCCATTACCACCCGCTCCAGCAATGCAAGGGGAACTCCCCACTCAACCGCAGCAACGCAATGCCACAAGGGTTATAAATCCTCAACCCACTGTTGGTTTTGACAACTGTATGAAGAAAAGACCTTTCTTTAGAACCAACAATCCAACCAAGTCCTTACAACCACAAGCAGTTGAACCTCTGAACGCCCCCCATCAAAGAAAGCTTTAGAGCTCCCTTTGAACCAAATACCAAGCTCAACGCATATGGTTATGTTAACACATGCCGTTACTAACTGGATCAAGGTTGGCCACCTTCCTAGGAAATTCTCTGATCCTGGAAGCCCTCTAATCTATCTCCGAATCACTGGGAATGAGCCATGCAAAGCTCTTCTGGATTCAGGTTCTGGAGTCAACTTAATATCGCAAGAAATGTACAAAGCTTGGAACCTGCCTCCATTAAAGAAGAGCAATATTCGCCTAGAGCTAGCCAACTAGTCCATCACTGTTCCCTTGGGAGTGATGGAGGACATCGTCACCACTGTGTGTGGGTGGTAGTACCCAGTTGATTTCCTAGTGATACAAGTGAATAACGGTAAAGGGGACTTCCAAATAATAATGGGAAGGGCATGGCTAAGTACTATAGATGCACGCCTAGGAATCCATGATCTTTCCCTAGAAATATCTAAGGAGAACACTTTTGGAAAGATCAAGAAGAAGAAGGTTCCATGCATCACATACAGTGATACAAGGTGCAATTACGTGCAGAGATCATGGGTTGTGCAAAGTTTAGCATTGCCTGCATGCAACCGGTGTGCACAAAGTATTAACATACAATAGTGCTTGTATGTAGTAGCCACATGACAAGAAGACACCCAGTGGCTGATAGCTAATCAAGAGAGAAACTCACTAATGTGCATGGAACTAACTGAGGGAATAACTTGCACTTACATCGAAAGCATAGATGCACTAGAGCAAGTCCGCTGCCAACTTTCGAGCCTTAACCTTGAAAACATCAACTGAGGGAAGTTGGAAATTCCTAAAAAATTCAAAAAAGAGCCTCTAGAATTGAAACCATTGCCCATTGGTCTGGAATATATGATTCTTAAAAATGGAAAATCGTTAATCATCAACATAAGACTTGCTTCCAAACAAAAAGGAAGACTGCTGAAGGTAATAAAAAAGTGGTCAAAAGCCTTTGCCTGGTCATATCCTGAATTAACTGGAATAGATCCTAGGATATGCCAGTATAGGATTTACACTGACCCCTCCATGAAACCTCAAAAAAAATCGCAGAGGTGATTGAACCCAAAATTGAAGCAAGTAGTAAAAGAAGAAATAGAATAGCTTCTTAAGGCTGGGTTCATATATCCCATTGTTGATAGCGAATGGGTTAGCCCTTTGGTAATCATGCCTAAAAAGGGAGGCAAATGGAGGGTGTGCATACATTTTAGGCTGTTGAACATGATAACATTTAAGGATCACTTTCTATTTCCATTCATTAACCAAGTCTTAGACACCATCCCAGGGCATCGCTATTATAGTTTTTTGGATGGCTATAGTGGATACAACCAAATACGGATAGCCCCATAGGATCGAGCCAAAACAACGTTCACCAGTCCTTGGGGAACATTTGTGTATAAAAAAATTCCGTTTGGCTTATGTAATGCTCCTACCATGTTTCAACGCCTAGTTTTAAGCATATTCCAATAGCAGATAGGGAACGGAGTGGAAGTCTTTATGGACGACTTCTCCACCTATGGAACAAGTTTTGATCAAGCCTTGGACTAATTAGAGTAAGTGCTAAAAAGATGCGTAGAAACCAATTTAAGGTTCAACTGGTAGAAAAGCCATTTAATGGTCCAAGAAGGCATAGTACTTTGGCATAAGGTTTTACATGCAAGAATAGAGGTAGACCCAGATAAAATTCGGGTTATCCAAGGAATCACCCATCAACCTAAAACTGTCAAAGACATTTGGTCATTCCTTGGACACACTGGCTACTATAGGAGATTCATTGAGAACTTCTCCAAGATTTCCAAACCGTTGATAGAGTTAACAAAGAAGGATGTACCTTTTGAGTGGACTAGCGAATGTGAACGAGCATTCTAAACCCTAAAATAAAAGCTAGTAGAAACTCCCATTCTACAAGCTCCTGAATGGTCCAGACCATTCCACATCATGACTGACACATCCAATTATGCCTTAGGAGCCGTACTTACACAGTTAGATGACCAAAAACACCCTTACTAAATCCACTGTGTAAGTAGAAGTATCACTGGTGCACAACTTAACTACACAACTACAAAGAAAGAATTAATGACTGTAGTGTTTGTACTGGATAAGTTTAGGTACTATGTGTTAGGTTACAAAGTGTTCATCCACACGGATCCTAGTGTAATCTGGTTCCTCATGAACAAGCCAACAGTTAGCCCTCATATTATATGATGGCTGGTAATTCTACAGGAGTTTGATCTAATGATGATCGATTAGAAAGGCACCAAAAATGTAGTTGAAGATCATTTATCTCGGTTGCGCTGGGACAACAAAGAGGATGAATATGTAATGTTTGATCATTTTCCTAAGGAAGCCCTCTTTGCCGGTGTAGTGAATGACCAACTACCCATGGAGACAGATTGGTATAGTAGCATCCTCACCTATCTCCTTACTCAACAAACACCACAGGAGCTGGAATTTAGGAAGAAACAACAATTTCTTCACAGAGCCAAGTACTTCATGGAGATCAATGGAAAACTTCACAAAGTGTGTCCTGATGGCTTGGTTCGATGGTGCATGCCCAAGGTAGACCAACTAAGAGTTCTCCAAGATGCTCATGAGGGCCCTTGTGGGGGTCACTATGTGGGGAGACAAATGACTATTAAGATCTTGCTTGCAGGATATTACTGGCCAACATTATTTCAGGATGCCCATCAATTTTTCTAATCTTGTGAGCACTGTCAACGTGATGGGTGAATAACTGCTAAAATGGAGGATCTGCAACAATGTATTCAATCGTTAGAACCCTTTGACATTTGGGGAATAGACTTTGTGGGGCTTATTACACCAATGTCCAATGGAAAAGGTTACATTGTAGTTGCTGTAGACTATTTAACAAAATGGGCTGAAGTAGCTGTTGTTAAAGACTGCACATCATCTATAGTTGCATGATTTGTGCAACAACAAATTGTAAATAGGTTTGGTGTGCCATGTGCACTTATTTCGGATAATGGAACACACTTCATAGGTGCAACTTTTTGAAAGTTAATGCAATGCTTAGGGGTTGAACATAAATTGACTACACCTTATCACCCCCAAGCTAATGGAAAAGATGAGGTCACCAATAGGGAGATCACTAAAATATTGATTAGGAAAATTAGCAAGTATAGGTGAGATTGGAGCACCAAACTGAATGATGCTCTTTGGGCATACCGCTCCACTTGGAAACTTCCTATAGGCTACTCTTCCTATGAGTTAGTGTGTGGAAAGCTTTCAACGCTTTTGATTCAAACTGAGCTCCATACACTATCAACAACTTATGACCTCCACCTCAATCTTGATCTAGCACAAAAATAAAGGTTGGCAACTTTAAATGTGCTAGATGAAAATCGATTAGCTGCCCTGTCATCAAATGAGTTGCACAAGGCATATAACAAGCAACGTCATGACTTAAAGATTCGAAAGGTTACGTATCAACCAGGAGATAAGGTTCTCTATTGGAACCCAATACATGTGCCACAACACACAAAATTTCAAACACTGTGGGAAGGAGCTTACATTATTCATGCAACCTTTTCTTCAGGAGCCATGACCATATACAAACCTGAGAGCCTTAATAAGAGATTGTTAGTCAATGTGCAATAGACCAAACCCTTCCATGAATTTAGAATGGTCAGTGCACATAATACCTCTGAGAAGGGATGACCCTGCTCACTATTTCGGATCTCCTCCTTCCAACTCAGTCATGGGGGAGATGACCACCTTTGATAACCATTTGAGGCCCTTAGTTCTTTTTTAAGTTTTTGTTTTACAAATTTCTTTAATTTTCTTGTTTTTGTTTTGCAACATTGTTTATACTTTCTTATTTCTTTGTGTGTCTGTTTGTTTTTTGTTGTTTTTTTTTTCATTTTTTTCTTTATTTGTTGTTTTTGTTTTGTTAGATTCATCACCTAATAAGTGCTCCTAATGGTGGTATGAACTGTATTCTATTGATTGCTAACGTTTGATTTTTACCTTTGAGATATAATGTTGATACTAAGGTATGGTTCTTTTGATATAATAGGAAATGAGTCCATGTCATCCATGCATCCATGAATTTCTATGATCTCTCCTGGCTTGGAATTGTACAGTCCCCTTCTTTAATAATAAAACATTAACGAATTGGTGACTGAGAATTTCTCAAACTAAAGAAGGACTTAAGGACTGAAAAGGGTGTGACTTCAAAGGGATTTGATGCATTTGTGCTAGCTATTCTCCTGGGTGCTTGGATGTTTTCTTCTTGAGTTTTCCTTACCATTCCAACATTGCTCCATTATGAGGAAACTGAGCAATAAAAATAAGTCTTTGCATGGTGTGGTTCTCACGCAAAAAAAAGAAAAAAAATAGTGAGAATTCAAAGCACACCCCTTAGAAAAAATAATCATCTAGGCTACAAGCACTGGTTATGGAAGTAAACAAACATGTTCCCTCTAACCTAGGCCCTTTCTCGCTTCCTACTTCTCCCTTTCTTGTCTTCCTCAGAATGGTGTTGACTCTTTGGCAAAAGCATTCTTGTTACTTCAAGTGGATGGATTGTCCAAGTGTATTAATTCGAAGTCACTGGATGTGTATTGTTTGAGGCTAGATTTGGAATGAGATCTACTCAGTCACATTAACCATAAATACACAAGGGGCTGTACACCACCTTGTTCTTGGGACTCCATTCCATTCTCTTCTCCCCATCATTCTTTCTCCATTTCCCACTTCATTGCCGGTTGTATCAGTAGTCTAATTTTGGTTGATGCATTGTTTTCTCTTTGGTGAATTCTTGGGGTTAAGTCTTTAACTCTTGCTCCCAAATGACATTTCCAGAGCCTACGGACTCTTTGAATGTGGGTTTGTCAGGGCATAAAGGGCATGAACTTGCTTTGGGGAGGACCCATTGGCATTCCTATTTGGTGCATCAGTTAACTTCTTTTCCTTAAACATTTCCACAATCAACATTTTCGTTGTTGTTTCATTCCCACCTCTGACATCCATTTTATCAGTGTTGCCATTGTTTCTTTTTCTTCATATTTCTTATTCTTTACCTTTTTCCATTCTATCGCTACTGGAGGATTGCTCTTAGTCATGGGGGCCCTGGTCCAATTTTTTCAATTTTTCCTAAACCCTACACCTTGGGTAGTCACTAGTGTTATATCTCTAGAATCCATATTGGCCATGTCACAACTCAGCCAATGGACCTTACATTGAGGCAAGGTATCAACTATATTGTGATTTACTTATCCTTGCTCATATGTGACTATGTTGTGTGTGCAGATGGCAATCATACAACAATGGACTGGACCTGGAGGAAACACTCAGGATGGACTAATGCTGGAATGGTTGTGCAAGGAACAAGATTGATGGCGTGGTTGTGGATGGACAATGGAATGCGCAATCTTGGCATCAGCAGCAACACGTCTTCTCCTTTTCTCTCTTCTCTCTTAGCTGCCAAATAAGGCTGGATGTCAATTGTGTATAGTGTTCACTCTTGTAGTCATAAACACTAATGTTGTCATGTATTATAATGTTGATCCATTCACATGTCATCCCATTCACCATTTTTTATCATTCGAGTCAATAATCCCATACCTTCCCAACATTTTGTAAGGAACTCAAGGATGAGTTTTCATTTAGTCATGGGGGTATGATGAATCGCGATATCGCATATGCGATATCACATCTACCATGCGGTGGCCTTGGTTCCAAGGTAGTTAGACTTAGACCCTTAGCTAGACTCTTGCAGTTTTGTTATTCCAGAGTTAGAATTATTTCTGTGTGCCTGCAGTAGGAGTTATAGAGTAAATAGATCTTTATTCAATCAAATTGTACCTGAGCACAATTTTGTGTACGGAAATAAAGACGAACTTTATAATAAACCTTGCAGCATACAGATTAAGCTAATTAGTAATTAATAATTATTTAATGCTTTCCTAGTTAATTAATATCTCTCTCAACCTTCAACCCCCTTAGTTAAATACACTCAGTATGATCGCTTCGAGCATGTGTGTAGTGCTTGGTAACCCAGTAACGATTAGTGTTTGGTAATCCTAGTAGTGTTGCATTGGTTTAGGATGTGTACGACAAGTGGGAGCGGATACTGGTGTTAGGAACATTTAGAACTTAATTAATGAATAGTTAATGTAAGTTAGCCACTTAATTCTCTCTCCCTCTCCTTTATTAGTAGAAGACATAAAAAATAATAAAGCTATAAAAATCATATACCTCAAGCTTACATAACCATACAATTGTGACAATACAAGTAAGTTTGGGAAGACAACGATTGATTAACCCTGAGTGTTCCATTAAGGTGCATAAGCACTTGGTCCTTGGAGTTCGACCGGATCATGCGTGAAACGCTCGTATTCGTATGGTTGAGTGTAGGGGTACCTTGCCACTCATCAACATCGCTATCAGAAAAATCTTTAGCAGTACCTCTAATAGCTACAATAATATCATTTTCTATAGAGATGTAATCTTTTATTTTCTCACTCTCATTTCAAGCTTATCATATTTGCTTTGCAAAACTAACAATTTAGATTGTTTAACAATAGTGGTTCTTTCATATCTAGCTTCTAAAGTTTGCCAAATTTATTTGGCCATTTTACATCTTGCTACTCTATTAGATTTAGATTTATTCAAGGTGCAATATAAACAAATTTTTGCTTTTGAAGCAAACATGAACATATCTTTCTCCTCTTGTGTCCATTTTTCATGAGGCTTGATGATACCAGTGGAGTTGGTGATAAAAGGAGTGTAGCCTTCAAGGATTGACTCCCAAACTTCAAACTCCATGGATTTGAAGAATCCTTGCATTCTAGATTTCCAATAGGCAAAGTTGAATCCATCAAACATGGTTGGCCTTGTATAAGATGTCCCCTCCATTGTTCACTCTTAAAGTTGATAATGAAGAAGAGTAGCAAGCTCTGATACCGTTTGAGGATTGTTGAACTTAGAAGAGGGGGCCAGGGGGAATGAATAAGTTCCCCAAATAAAAAAAATAGTTGATGTAAAGCACATACAAAATTTAACATGGTTCCCCAACTTGGGTAGTCCACACTTGGAGGGTAGTTTGCAATACCTTTGAACTTTGTTGCTCTCAAATGTGATTTGAAGGGTACCACACCCTGTACAAGCTTTAAGCTCTGCAACGGAGTGATTTGATGCTACAAATCCACTCAACCCCACACGGTTCCAACAAGCTTAGAATGTGGTTTCTAGGATCCCATAACCTTTACAACTTGAGCTTTGCTTCAAAGTGTTATGGTGCTAGACCAACACTCAATTCTGCAGGATCCCAACAAGCTCAAGTAAGATGCCTTCTCACAAGAAGCACATCAACCTTGTAGGGAAACAATAGAGAACAACAATCACAAGGAAAGAAAATGCAACTAAGTTTGCTGATCCTTGCACTTTCAAGTACAACTCACTTTGACCAATTAAAACAGAGAAAAGATTATACAATGAGGAACAATAATGATTACAATGATTGCTTGAAAAATACAATGAAAGTACACAATGTTTGTCATTTTACCAATGAGAATGAAGTCTTCTTATAGCCAATATGTTTTTGAAATCATCTTAGAATTCGTGTAATGGCTAGTTAAAGATCACTGGAGATGTCTTCTCTAAGACTAAGATGTCTTTCTACAATGGACCTTGATTTTGTAAAGATGTATTCTTCTAGTGAAAGATGTCTCTCTTTCCAGAAAGACATCTTCTATTTTCTAGAGATGTTTTCTCTTGTGATGTCTTCAAATCTACCAAGACATCTTCATTTTCTTGGAGATGTCTTCACTTGATAGTAGACGTCTACTATTTCTACAAGACATCTTCTTTGAAAATAATCCTTTAATGCTAAGGCTTCCTTTTGACCTTTGAGATGAGCTTTGAAGTCTTTTTCCCTTGTCAAAGATCTTGAACTTCCACATGCCTTCTTTTCTTAATCCAAGTCCTATAAATACAACAACCACACAAAAATACAAACATCATTGTGCTCCGTTTTTGTTAACATTTTGACATACCAAAAGATCAACAGATGTTAACTAAACTCAACTGCTTGACGAGGAAACAAGATAAATAAAAACAAAATTACTCATCCATCCTCTATTTCTCTACCAATTTTCCAATTTAGTTATACCCTCTTGGTCAAGTTTGTTTTGTCTTTCTTTGTTTGGGGTGTTTTTGAGCTTTTATTTATGCAAGGGATTTATGTAACAAAACACCTTAAACAAACAAAGATAGAAAAAATTGGACCAAGAGGGTATAACTAAATTAGAAAATGGGTAGACAAACATAGGATGGATGAGTAATTCCATTTTTATCTATCTTGTTTCCTCGTCTAGTAGTTGGTCTTGGTTAACATCATCTTCTTTAAGATCGTCTCAGAAATTCATAGATATATATATATATATATATCTAAGCTAGTTAGAAGTGGTTCACTCTTTTCGAAACCTACCATAAATACCTACGAAAACTACTCAAGTAATTCAGAATATTAATATTACACTTATGAATTTTGCAAATACCCAATCTTGTAATGTTTATAATGAAAGTTGAACTTTCTAGGTATAAATTATTCTTTTTTTTTTCTTGGGCCAAGAGGCCAATTCATTTGGAAGGATAGTGGTGGGAGAAAGTTAACAATATTTTGTGGACATGGAAACTTATGTAGAATTTTCTAATATGGAGCTTTACCAACACAAATTTCTAATGTAGCTCTTTTGAAATTTATAGATTTGGTAGTTAGAAGCTTCAATGATTATTTTTAATTTATAGCTTTGTGAGAATTTCTAATTTGAAGGTTCATAGATTTGGTAATTAGAAGCTTCAATGGTTATTTTTAATATTTGATTATTAGTTTCTATTTTTTAAAGCTTCAAAAGGCATTGTGATTTAGATTTAGTAATTTTAAAATAAAACTAAATGAACAACCATGGAATATCATATTACCTATCATATTATAAATAATTTAAATAAAATAAAAAAAAGCATGATTGCCCATTAAAATTTATATAATTGAAATAATAATTAGGATCTTCAAAAGGCTTTGCACAAATTTCTAATTAAAAGCTTCAAAAGGAATTATGATTTAGATTTAATAATTTTTAAATAAAGCTAAATGAGCAAGCATAGAACATCTTATTGCCCATGGAACATCCTATTGCTTATTATCTTTTAAATAATTTAAATAAACAATTGAACAAGCATGAATACCCATTATAATTTATATAATTTAAATAAAACTAGAGAATAAGCATGACATTTTCAAAAATCCTTGTTAAAAGAATTCATTAATTTTTTGCACAATTTTTTACACATGGATTAATAAAGACTAAAAATATAGGAAGATTGAGATTTTTAAAAATAAAAATTGTGTTAAGAATAAAGTTGTTACTAGAAATTTAATAAGAGATGTTTTCGATGTCATTGACATGATGGCTTAAAAATTGCCAAAAAATTTATATTTGGCCATGGAAAATTAGGTAGGAAAATTCTAATTTTGGCACTGTGAAGCTTGTAATTGTCAAAAAATTTACATTTGAACACAAAAAGAAATTTAATCGCTTGCATCATTACATTTATAAATTCAAATGACATGGTTATGCTACTCTTGACCTATTTTCTTTGAAGCAATTGTAGTATTATTCTCAACATGGATCCTACTAATGTTATTCTTGATAGCAAAGCTAGAAATTGTACATGTAGAGGAATAATTGCAATAAGATTGTCAGTAGGCACAATATCACAAGAGTTAACATTGAATAAGGTAACATTACCATGAGAGAAAAATCATATGATCGAATGCATGAACCTTCAAATGTTACTACTGTACCAATAGTGGAGATGCCTTCTTTAGAAGCCATTCTATCTTTCCTAAAATTGTAAAAGACACTTATGGAAATTGCTCAAGTGATTCAAAATTTTAATTTTGTAGTTATGAATTTTACAAATACTTGATCTTCTAATGTATATAATGAAATGTATCTTGGGTTATCATAGGATTCAACAAGAAGTAGAGGCCCAACATGTAATAGGTGTAAATAAGAAAAGACACAAAATATTATTGATAATTATGCTTAGAAGATTAAACACCTTTCTACAAAAAATTATATGGATCAGAGATCCAACCACATGTTTCAGCCATTTTAACTAAAGTTCAAGAAATATTGATTGTAAAAACCAATCCCATAGTATCATGATTTGTAAGTATAATTTCATAGTTAACAAGAGAAAGGTTTATAATATCTTGCTTTTAAAAAAAGAAATTGATCTATACTATCATGATGTCAAGATTGATATGCGTGCATTAGATGATGTTGTTGATACTAATGAGTTGAACATCTTTTGTAGCATTTCTTATATCACTTTTTCAAAAAAGAATGTTTCTCCATTAAATGTATCTAAAATTTGTCTAAATTGAGGCATTGGACCTTATTTTTTCTAACACTAAAGGAGGGTAGTTTGAGATCTATGCTTCCCTATTACTCGATTTCTCATTCCTTTAAGCCAATTGTTGATTTTTTCCATTTCTCTTTCAATTCTTATATTATTGTTCTTATTTCATTTGTATGAGCAGAGTTGGCAATCCTTTCTTAACACAAGAATGAGTTAAGGGATGTTATCCATGTGCATAACTTTTCTCATTATCTTTGTATGAGTCAAGGCTATAAAGTTTGTACAAATATCTTTTTGTTGTAAATAAAAGAGAAGTTGAAGTACTTGGTTATTTTTGCTTTAAGTTAGAAAGTAATAATGTTATGTGGATGTATTGGTGAATGATAGGTGACAAATATTGATTGAGGAAGAGTTTGGAATGTTAAGAGAAGAAATAAAAAACTCTTGAGTTTACCATTGCTTTTTGGAACTTGAATCACCTAGGCTTACCTCTAGGAGTACAACATTCAAATGAGTCATCGATGAGGTGATGAACCAATGATATAATTGATATATTTCTAGAAGATCTCATCATTTTGGCATAGTTGCTAAGGAGCTAAGTCATATTTAGTTACTTAAAATAATAGTTTGCACTCTTGCATGATTTTCTTTTTCCCTTTCTTAGTTTTTATTTACTAGAATACTTTGATTTCTATAAGAGTTTGATTGATTTTTTCTTGAAGATTAGTAGAGTAGATTTTTGTTTCTTATTCTTCAGTTTTTTAGTTTAATTTCTTTTTGTAATTTTAAAATTTTTCTTTGAAACATAAAATCTAAAAATTTTAGATTTGAGAAATCACATATAAAAAAATCAAATCTAAAAATTTCAAATTTAGATCTTTACATGTTAGATTTGAAAAATCAGATTTGATACATTAGATTTAAAAATTTATGATGTAAAAATTTAGATACGAGAAATCATATTTTAAAACTTAGATTTGAAAATTTTGGATTTAAATTTTCAGATCTAAAAAATTAGATTTAAAAATTTTTATCTAAAAATTCTAATCTTTAAGTTTAAGTATAAAAATTTAGATTTAGAAAGGTTGATTTGAAAATTTTAGATCTTTTTGTTTAAATTTAAACATTTTAAACTAAAAAATTTGCTTTCAAGTTCAAGATTTATAATTTTAGATTTAGACAAAAATTATGTTAGATTTCTCTTATGTGGGGTAAGGAAATACGCATAGAGCTTTATGTTTCTAGGTTCCTAATACATGTAACATCATCAAGTAAAATTCGAAAGGTCTAGGTAAGTATCCTAAACCTTAGAATAAATTTTATGATTGAAGAACAAAAAGAGAGAAAAATCATTTTCTTGGAAATTTATTAAAATCTAAGATTTGTTATTTTAATTTTTTTATTACATTTAAAATATTTCTTTACATGCTTTTGAAAGAGAGTTGATTAGAAACATTGATACATGTTTGAAAGAGATGAATTAACAAAATTCTTGATGAGCAATGCCACATTGATACAAGACTAACTCTATTGTGATCATGTAATAGCCAACAACATACTTTGAATAACTACCCTACACTACCTTTTTGTGATGAATAGATTCAATAATCTATAAAAATGTTTCAACAAACTTGAAACTCAAGCCAAGGAAGAGGAACCTATGACCAAGAAAATTCTACTTCTAGAAGCTTTGGATCTAATTCATTTAAAAGCTATCTTCAAACTAGAAATCCCTCTCTTTATAATCGAGTAGAAAGAAGGATGAGCAACATAGAAGAACTACATGAACTACAAGAGGAGATTAGGCATAGGTTTCAGGATTTAGAAAGAAAAGAACAACCATATTAGCCTAAGCCTAATTCAATTTCATAAAGAAAGGGTAAAGAACAAGTAAAACAAGTAACCACACAAAGTAGTAAACTAATAAAGGAACCCATGCATCCTAAAAATAAGATAACGTTCATCGAACCATCACAAATCATTAGTTATCCAAAGACATAATAGGATGATAATGGACATAGCAAAGATGATGATTACAATTAAGCGAATAAAGAAACACATCTTTAACATCATCATCATCATTCCCTTCTACATCATCATCATCAATACCTCCTGAACTTTCATCAAAAATGGTAAGGGACATACTAATACCATACCTTGATAGGTTAGCTGAGATTACATTGGGAGGATCATCTAGAAATACTTTTTAAGGATATACACATCAACATCCCTTGTAGCAAGCAATCTAAGACACTTGTCTTTATGCTAAGTATCTTAAAAATTTATGCACGAAAAAGAGAAAGATAAAGATCCTACGACAAGTATACTTAGCTAATTGTACAAAAAATCTTATTCAAAAGAGGCTACCACCAAAATACAAGGACTCTAGAACTCCAACCATCCCCATTACTATCAAGGATAGATACCTTTAAAATGCACTACTAGACTTAGGAATAAGTATAAACATTGTGCCATCTAATTTAGCTTAATAAATAGGTATTTTAAACATCAAGAATACCAACATGAGTATATCCTTAGCAAAAGGTACAATAATATCACCCTTAGGAATAGTGGAAGAAATCATAATTAAAATTGAGGATGGATTATACCCTGCTAATTTTTTCATAATAGAGGTTCATGATTCATATTATTTTGTTGTTATCCTAGGAACATCTTAGATAGCTACTGCGAATGCCATAATTCATTATCACTTAGGATTACTAGAACTATCCTTTGGCACATGACATTTAACCTAAATATTTTTAACCTTAGTGATGAGTGGTGAGGTACCCCTACACTCAACCATACAAATACAAGCATTCATGCACAATCTAGTCGAACTTCGCAGATGGGCTAGTTGTGGTATCTAGATAGTTACTCGTTGATTGTAGTTCGTTGTCTTCCCACCTAGACTAATATTTGCTTTGTCATGTATGGTTTAGTCTAGAATGAGGTGTATGATGTGGTCCTAGACTAGTGCTACTCCTAGAGGCAATGGAAAGTAACTTTGTTTTAACAAAGAGGGAAAGGGTGAAGAGAGTCTAAGCTAGCCTAAGTGTGATGAGCATCCATCCTTAATCATCCGTACACATCTTGGACCTTGTGTACTACCAGTAGGGATTACCAAGTGCATGTCCTAGGTACGCTACTAGGATACCAAGTAGTCACACTTAAATGCTAGTGATTAAGTTGTACTCATTCTGTGTCTACTAATGGGGGTAGGAGATGAGGGTAGAGAAATATTAATTACAAAAGCAATAAATAACAATTAAAATTAAACTAAGTGAATGCTGCAATGATGAAGTAATCTAGATCTTTATTTTTGATCATGTGCGTGTCCAAGTATGTCACACTCGAATAAAGGTGTCATACAATTACAATCATCACACTGCAGGCATGCATTAGGGAAAAGGGTTGAGAAGAATGAGAAATGAAAACTAACTTCTAACTAGTCTACTTACCCCTGAATCCTTGCGTCTACATGTGTATTTATAGGCCCACATAGGAGTCATGATATCGTGTATTCGATATTGTAGGCTAGACCATGATATTGCATACCCGATATCATGGATCCGATATTGCGGGTCTGATATTGGAGCCTAATGAATCACAATTCCTCATACCCCCATGACTAAATGAAAACTTGTCCTTGAGTCATAAAAAATGAGAACAAGCCCCATTGATTACACAGTGGATAGGTATGGGATTATTTACTGACTAGGAATTATTCATGCTGTAGTAGAGAATTTAATAAAATAAAATTGGGACACGAACACAAAATTACAAAATTGTAAAATTTCAAAATTTTATTGGAACTCATGTGGTTCTAGGTGGTGATGGCTCCTCCATGGGTCATTTCCGCCTATCATGTGCTCCAGGTTTTGGGATCTGATGGCTCTGAAGGAGTGCTTGGGTTTTTCCTCTTTGGTTCAGGGATCCTGTGCCATCCATGCTGATGCTCCAATGTTTGACGAAGTTAGCACTTCCCATGGACATGGTAGTTGCAGAAACATATGATTTTCTTTGACATACCAGACCGTAAACAACCACCATTCCTCCTTGTAGGCTCTGGCTATATCCTTTTAGTCCTGGTAATCTATAAGCTATCAAGCCAAGTCTTTCACGACATCTTTCTACCCTTGGTAGCTAGCCTTAACCACCTCTAATTCAAAATTTGCAACTTCTAACCTTTGCAATATTTTCTTATGTTCTGAAAATTCTATTTCATATTTGGCGTAGGTGGTAGCTACCTGCTTCTCCAGCTCTGTTCTCGAGCATCCTGCTATTAACATGGTTAGGTTGGCATATCGCAGGTTTGCCAATTCCATGTACTCTGTAAGATCTTGGATCTATAGGTCCTGGCTTTTGAGCTCTACCTAGTGGATGAATGCATATGTGTCCAATATGGCCCACCAATTAGTGTGTTGAGCGTTGAAGGTGTTAATGTGGGCCTTGGCCATATGGATCTCTTTCTCGATGAATTCCTTATACATCCCCACGTGGTCTCTGAAATGATCTTTTAATTTCTCATGTTGCTTGGCCTCATTTTTCCACGTGCTTATTTCAATGGCCATCTTCTGATGAATTGCGTGTACCTCCTCCATTGAGAGGGTTCAATTCTCTTTGGCCAAATGATTCATGTCTTGGTTGACCTTGACCAACTGTTCTCGTAACTGTTGGAAATTTTCTTCGAGAACATTTTTTTGTTTCTCCATAGTGGTCAATGAAAGATTGTCTATGGTGAGTTGTTTATTTTCTTCTTGCAAGGCCTTGAGTACTTTATCATGTGCGTATGTTTGCGCTTATGCCTTGGAAGCATCCCAATCGGCCTTCTCCTTTTCCTTTGCCACTCTTTTATAATTCACCAATAGTTTATTGAGCTGCTCTGACCTAAAAGTGTCTAGTTGGTCTACAGGAATGAATTGAGATGGGTCTCACTGTGCAGCTTGCAGGTTAATGAGTGTTTCTTGGAGTCTTGCCAAATCTGCTCGACATGCTTGACCCTAATATCTACCATGAATAGCTTTCCTTTGGTGGAGATGAGGTCTTATTGCATTGCTGTGACATCTTGTGGGATGTCAAACAAAGATGTCATTACTTGTCCTATCTACGACAACTGATCAAGAACATCCTCATGATCTACAGGAGTCATTGAGGGACCAGCCAAAGCTTGAGCATTGCATGCTCCTATGAAATCTACTGATGGCACAACAAGGACGTTGAAGGATTCCTTGATGTGGTCTATGACCACTTCTGTGATTCCTGATGCATCTTGGTACTGCATGAACACTATTGTGGCCCCTTCACTAGTCTCTAGTTGCACCTGAAAGGATGCAATGTTCCTTGAAATCTGTTGTGACCAATGTGTCTCCCCTCCTCCTATTTGGATGAACACTTCACCACGTGCACGATCTATAGAAATTGTGGACCGTACGGTATCGTCAATGACGTGGAAGAGATTGGCATCATCATGACTTTCCCAACTGACCATCTTAGCGATGGCCCTAAGATGGCTCATCGACAGTCGATAATCCTGCGGCAATGGTGGTGGTTGGTCTCACTGGCTCGTGTTGGGCCCTTCTTCTTGTTATTAACTAGGCCTTGTACTTGGGAGTTGGCTAGGCCTTGTAGTTTGAGTTGTAGTGGGCCCCACCATCTATTCTTATTCTAGCTCCAGTGTCTCACTAGCACTCTTTCTTTGGGCTGGTGGCTTTAGTAATTCAGCAAACGAAGCATTTTGGGCCTTTCTGGGGATGTCATTGGTATACCCCAGAATTCTAGCATGTCTACACAGCTTCCTGATGAGATAAGGAAAGGGTAATGCAAACTACCCTATCTTGCGTTGCTCAAACCGCCTCAGAATCTCCATAAGGTATAAGTGGGGTAGGTTAACATTAACCTTGCCATCAATATAGCTCTTACTCTGGCTACATACATGGAAATTCTGTTCAATCCTTTCATGGTGAAGATGTGCTAGGTGCCAATTTTGAAATATATTCTTTCTTCTAGTGTCAACTCCCCATATGTATTATCCTCTTTGCGATATGCCCTATCCAACCAAATTCTTTGCGCATCAGCATCGGAGCAAGTGGACAAGTGAGCAACTTTTGACCCTGTATTTGGAAGGTTTAACAATTCCAAAATGGCCTTGGCAGAAAAATCTATAGACACACCAACAATGTCAACTGTGGTGCTTTCTTCTTTATTATGCTAAAATTGGTACATTTCTCCTAAGTACTAGGCACCACTTTTAGAGAGGATGGGCCATAATGGGGACCCTTTGAGTTGGTCCCTAACAGCCTTAGCAGGGAACTCCATGAAAGGTCCAAAGTTCAATTCCACGATCACGACTACTGATGTGGACCTTTCATGGATGGCCTGAACACACTCTGGGGACAACGTGAGATGTTGTCCCTATTCAGGCACTTCAGCAGCTCCTACTTCCACCTGTCCTAATTGTACAGTAGCAAGAGGCTCTTGATGGATGCTAAACAATTGCACCTCCTACTTTGCACATTGCTCGGGAGATGCTTGGCCTCTACCTCTCCTTGGTCACTTGGACACACCTTGAGAGGGTCCTTCTTGTTATCCATGTTTAGGGACCATTTGCAATCACATGGGATTGCTCACTAGTAAGGTTGTTTATAAAAGTTGAGTTATACCTTACTTCTTGCCTTAATGAGTTCGTTTTCTTATTTCATGTGATTCAGAGTTAAGAAATTTTATGAAAATGTCCCCTAAAAGTTTTAATATTGGACCCAATTTGGTTAGGTGGCTTCAATATTTAATTTCCCAGTGTAGGTAAGGAGATAAGATTATTTTTGGCAATATGTTTATCATTTTTATAATTAATTATCCTTTATAGTATCCTTTGGGTGATGATGAATTTCAAAAAATTTATGCGCAATTTGGAGTGTACCTTTCCCCCATGACTAAGCTGAATACTCTAGGTTTAGGTAGGTTCGATTGGAATGAGAATCGGAGCACTAGTGAGCAAGTTATGATAGTTGACCGAGAGGTGTGCAAGTTGCAATTCATGGAAGAAAATTTGAAAAACTCTCCCCATGTGAACAGTTGAGATTGATGTTGACATGTGTGTTGGCG